>JAWWNI010001271.1:0-365407 GCA_034642065.1 Darevskia nairensis
CTATACAAATCTATTTGTTTTACTTATTTAGTTCATAAAATTTATATACACTGGAGGAAGAATGGGGGTGTGGAGGGAGCTAACCGCCCCTGGCACCACTGTTCTGGTAGGGTGCCATCGTGGCGGCTCCTCCGGACATGTGCTGCACATTCCCCCCCACACGCCAGGTGTCACGCCCCCAGAACGCGCACCACGCCCCTGCGGGTGGCTCAGCACACCCTCACAGGTAGCATAACACTCCCCCCAGATGTGCGTCATGCCCCCGGGGGGCACCAGCCATGCCCCCGCCTGCTCTCCACCCCCGGTAGCGGAGCATGCAACAATGTCTTTCCATTAGCACAAAGATTCAACCAGTGCACTGGGACCTCTCCTCACATGCCCCCCATTTCTCTCCCCAAGAATTGCTCTGGAGGTTTGGAGCATGGAGGCGCATTGAGAGAAGAAGCCCCATTACACAAGTGACAGTCCTTGCACTGATGGAGTGACTTGATTGGATACAACCCTCTGTGTACAACGCTGGCCATTTCTGCAAAAGCATGCTTTTGCCCTGATGTCCTGCTTGTGCGCTCCCCATAGGACATCCCTTTGACCCCTGTAAGAAACAGGATGTTGGACTGAATGGACCCTTTATTTGGGAAATGGATTGAGGACTTGTTGTGAGAATGTCTCCTTGAAAAGATGAGAACAAGTTATTTGTCACCTTAAAAGAATATAGGAAGTCTAGGCTTGGGAAACTGTTCCATGCTGAGTCAGACCACTGATAGCTTAGGGTTTAAGACTGGGGACATTCCCAGCCTTACCTGAAGATCCTGCCGGATCAGGCCAACAGCCCATCTAGTCCAGCATCCTGTTTTCACAATGGACAACTAGATGCCTGTGGGAAATATGCAAGCACAAGAGCATTCTCTCCTCCTGTGACTTCCTGCAACTGGTATTCAGAGACATGAATCTGGGACCTTCTGTGTACAAAGCAAATTTTCTAGTAGTGCGCTACTGAGATATTAACGACTGACCTTGAAATAAGTACCAGGAGGATACAATATCTGGATGGTATTGAGGGTCTGTAACAGTTCCCAGTGCTAATTCCCATGAGGTCTCAAAGACCTCTGAAATGTTATTCCAGCATTGCAGCAGAATCTTTCATAGGCTTCCTCAGGTGCAAGTCGTGGTTATTAGGGCAAAGTCCTTGCTGTGCCAAACAAATATTTTTGTTAAGTACATCTTCCCCATGTTTAATGCATGTAAATGGCCTGGCTTTTGCCAGCTTCCATTTAGTGTCATTTTCCCACTTTCGCTTTTGCAGATTAAATGAAGGCAAACTGAATGAAAGCAAATGGCACAAATGCCAGCAAAATGATGTCAAATCAAGTCAAGCCCATTTAAAGCTGTTGTGAATTAGAGGTAATGTTCTCCCAAGGAGCAAATAGCAGTTTGGACCTGGAGTGCAGAGCCTCTCTGTATAATGGCTCTTAAAACAGGTAACTTGGGGGAAATCCAGCTATTGGCTAAGATTTTATTCTACAGCAACAGCAGATGTTGGTCCCTGTTGATCAGTCCACTCCCAGGATCATATTAGTTGCTTTTTTTCCTATGCTTTTTCTAATTCTAGTATATTGTCTGATTGTGCCTTGTTGTTGTTCAGTCGTTCAGTCGTGTCCGACTCTTCGTGACCCCATGGATCAGAGCATGCCAGGCACGCCTATCCTTCACTGCCTCTCGCAGTTTGGCCAAACTCATGTTGGTAGCTTCGAGAACACTGTCCAACCATCTCGTCCTCTGTCGTCCCCTTCTCCTTGTGCCCTCAACCTTTCCCAACATCAGGGTCTTTTCTAGGGAGTCTTCTCTTCTCATGAGGTGGCCAAAGTACTGGAGCCTTAACCTCAGGATCTGTCCTTCTAGTGAGCACTCAGGGCTGATTTATTTCAGAATGGATAGGTTTGATCTTCTAGCAGTCCATGGGACTCTCAAGAGTCTCCTCCAGCACCATAATTCAAAAGCATCAATTCTTCGGCGATCAGCCTTCTTTATGGTCCAGCTCTCACTTCCGTACATTACTACTGGGAAAACCATAGCTTGTGCCTTATGTGGCCTTTAGTAAGCTGTTATTTCTCACCTCCAGCCCTTGGGTCTGATCCAGCAAGGCTGCCCAGATACTGAACCCTGCACTCCACTGGACTCACAATAAGGGATTCAGAGCAGCTCAGCCACTGACCAGGCTGATGCCCAAGTCTGAGACCCTGTGGGGTGATGGCTGATTATCCTGCCTCCTCCTCACTTTGAGGAGTCGTCACAGGTTCCTCTTTCATAAAATAGCCATACATTGCTGCTGTCTATCAAGAAATGCTACCACCTACAGTTAATAACAGCATTCTTAAAGGGGGAGTCCAAGCTTTTAAAACCACCCCCCAAATCCGGTCACATTTGCCTCACTCCCATCTTTATAGAAAGAAGCTGCCATGTAAAAATAAATAAAATCATGAATGCACAAGAAAAAGGATTTCTGGAGAGGTCCATGGGGTGTCAGGGGCTGAACTGAGGAGGAATGGTGGGGACCGCCCCCCTTCTCCTGAACCTTCCCAAAAACAGGAGGACAGTATAGATTTAGAACAGTGGTTTGCAGAAGGTCACAGTTCAGAGGCTGCAGAGGGGAGAAGCTGGGAAATATTGGAAGAGGAACAGCAGGAGGATGAAGCACCAGGGTAGAGACAGCTGGCAGACTCAGTGTCTTTGGAAAGCATTCCTGACTGCCCCCCCTCCCAGGACCAGAGTAGTGGAACAGAAAGCTCAGAGGGAGAAAGCTCAGATTTGCCAACGCAAGGGTGACGTAGATGGGATGGTGGGTGGTGGGACTTTACTAGAGCAATGCCATTATCTAGGTTAGACTGCATTCCTTCGTCTCTCTGTGTGAATATATTGAAGAAATTGCTTAGTAAGGACTTTTATAGTTTCTCTGCTCCTTGGCTGCTACCATGGGAGGGACTGGATTCCCTGTAGCCTGACACAGGGGTTGAGTTCATGAACCAGCCCTACCTTGGTTGGTGCTTGAAAACGGAGGGAGAGGTACACTCCCGTTTCACATATTTACTGGGTCATTGATGAGGGACACAGTGCAGGCCATGCAAAGCAGACAGCTCTTCCCTCCTCCAATGTTTGCCCTAAACGGCCTCGGTCCTGTACCTGTATACCTGAAGGAGCATCTCCAACCCCATCATTCAGCCCAGACAGAGATCCAGCGCCGAGGGCCTTCTGGTGGTTCCCTCACTGTGAGAAGTGAGGTTACAGGGAACCAGGCAGAGGGCCTTCTCGGTAGTGGCGCCTGCCCTGTGGAACTCCCTTTCATCAGAGGTCAAGGAAATAAGCAGCTATCCTATTTTTAAAAGACATCTGAAAGCAGCCCTGTTTAGGGACTTTTTTATATTTAATGCTGTATTGTTTTCAACATTCGATTGGGAGCCTCCCAGAGTGGCTGGGGAAACTCAGCCAGATGGACGGGGTACAAATAAATTTGTTGTTGTTGTTGTTGTTGTTGTTGTTGTTGTTATTTCTGCCCCTAGCCACCCAGTTATCTGCCGCCCATGGCAGCCATCTGATTCTGCCTAACGATAGGGCCGGCCCTTAAGAACAATATTAGAAGAGCACCATACATGTCTAAGCTCATTTTGTGCCATCTTCCTTCCCTTTGCGGTGTTGCTTTGCTTGTGTTTTTTTTTAACTGTGTTGCCCACATTGCCAGCCTCATTTATCTCTGGCATTTTCCACATCATTAGCTGTGTACATTTCCTGAGCTTGGAAGCTTTGCTAGCTCTTGTTAGCAATGAGCTTCCAATGCAGCTATGTTAAAATGGAGAGTTTGCTAGGTACTCTGAATTCAGGGAGGAGTGAGGGAGCAGGCAGGAGAGACCAGATGGCATCCATGCTGGTTAAGAATACACTCCCTGGTTTGCCCTCCAGCTCTTGCATATATATATAGCTAGGATCCTGGTCAGGGTTTGCCCAATAGTATGCTCTAGATATGCAGCTGTTGGTCAGAGGAGCTCAGGGGCTGCTAGGCTCCCTCACTTGCAGAGTGCAAACTCAGCTGCATCCTTTGGGCTAGCATGGAGACTGCACACAGTACCCCGGAGCCTTGAAAATCAACCTTTGGTATTTAAGGAGTATATGGTGAATAACGGTGTAGGAAGATTCCTCCTAGCAGAATTAGACTGAACCAGATGAAAAATCAAAATAGAGTGAGTAAAGAAGTAAAAAGAATAAAAAGAAGGAAAATATAACTCTGTGATATATTAGGTAAAAGATATCAAATACAGTGAGGCTAATTGGAAGTCTTATTTAACAGTAGAAATGTTTTAAATTCTTTTTTGATTTTGTTTTGTTTGTCATTTTTGTAGCATTTTTCCTGTTTTTTGTTTTTGTTTTTTGTTCTATTTGTAAACTTTGTTCCCTTTGTTGTTGTTGTCATAAATGTTTTTAAACAACAAAGATTATAGTAAAAAAATAATAATCAACCTTTGGTTTTGGTTTGCTTGCTTGTATCTCTCTGAATTCTGATTACTGGACAGGAGCTGAATGGGAAAAACAAATAGAAATAAAAGCAGAGAGGGAGAGAGTCCTTAATCCAGTCCCTGTAAAATACTTCTGAAGGGAAGTCATTACCGGTGGCAATTTCCACTAAGATGACACAGTGCACCCCAAATGAAGCATGCAATTCAATGCCATCTGGTGGAAGAGACTCTCCTGGAGGTATGACTAAATCATTTGTGGTGGCCCAGGGATTATTTTGGGGTGGGTGGCCCCTGTTCCTTAGTCTCTTCTTCATAATTTGACTGTTATTGGCATCATTAGACCTTGTATCCAATGGAGCGGTAGGATAAAGTCACTTAGTGGCATGCTTCTTCCACCAACGTATCGTGCAAGAGAATGAATAGGACCTGGTTGCTGGTAACTTTGTTGCACAACAGATTTGTGGGGAATCCTGCGCAATAAATTCCCAGTAGCGCAGCTGTTGCATTGGATTCCTCTGTTGCACAACATCAAGCACATCCGTTTGGCAGCACAAATAGAGAATGGGCAGAGGGTGTTGGATACAACCCTATATAATTATAAGCGTCTCCACCCCCATCATTCAGCCCGGACACTGAGGTCCAGTGCCGAGGGCCTTCTGGCGGTTCCCTCACTACGAGAAGCCAAGTTACAGGGAACCAGGCAGAGGGCCTTCTCGGTAGTGGCACCCGCCCTGTGGAACGCCCTCCCTCCAGATGTCAAAGAGAGAAACAGCTACCGGACCTTTAGAAGACATCTGAAGGCAGCCCTGTTTAGGGAAACTTTTAATGTTTAATAGATTACTGTATTTTAATGTTCTGTTGAAAGCTGCCCAGAGTGGCTGGGGAAACCCAGCCAGATGGGTGGGGTATAAATAATAAATTATTATTATTATTATTATTATTATTATTATTATTATTATTATTATATAAGCATATTCCTATATATTATTATATTAGTTATTTGTGAAACACTCATACTTTGGCATACATTTTGTGGATATTGGTGCCATAATTCATGAGACTGGTTCTGCAGGAAGATGGCCAGTGGCCATTTTGGCAAATGGCTTTTGCAGACTTATGCCCACTTGCATGTGACATCTACCCAATTTTCCCCATTCCAAATGTTATGAGAATTAGAAGGTCTAAGATATAAAATAAATGTACCAGGCAAACACATACATAAATAAATATATGAACTGCATGTCTGAAGCAGCACAGGAAGGAGGTCCTGAGACCATTTTGTCTCTTCCAAATTGAAGAAGAAGAAGAGTTTGGATTTGATATCCCGCTTTATCACCACCCGAAGGAGTCTCAAAGCGGCTAACAATCTCCTTTCCCTTCCTCCCCCACAACAAACACTCGGTGAGGTGAGTGGGGCTGAGAGACTTCAGAGAAGTGTGACTAGCCCAAGGTCACCCAGCAGCTGCATGTGGAGGAGTGGAGACGCGAACCCAGCTCCCCAGATTACGAGTCTACCGCTCTTAACCACTACACCACACTGACTCTCAAATGTTGTTGACCTCAAATGTTTCTCTCCAAGGAGGGAGGAAGTGGGAAAAGCCTCCCCATTGTCTCTTTGCTCACAAATCCTGCCTTAAGGGCACATTTAAGATATGAATAGGGCGAGCCTGTGACCTGGATTCAGGAATTGAGTAGTTATCATCACAAAAGGGTGGCCAAATGGCCCAGGTAATGCAGTCAGTGATCCATCATCAGGTATCCTGGCAGAGAGGAGAAAAACAACACACTCAGATTTCTGCTGTAGACCGCCCCTTCTATGATGCATATATGACATATTGGGGGTTGGTCTTGGGCTACACCCCTTCTGTGATGTATGTATGATGTATAAGGGGGTGGTCTTGGGCTCCAGGGTGGGCAATTTCAAAATGTCTATATAAGGGCTTGCTCAGGGTCCCTCCTGCCTCCAGCGTATGGTTGTGAGCACCCTGTTGCAAAGTTAATAAAGATCAGGCTTACTAGCTGCTTTGCTTCTCAATATTCTCTGGTTGGCCTCTGTTATTTTCTCCTACCAATAGAGAACCTACAAAAGGACTCTATATGGGCTCTTAGGTACCCTATAAGGGGAAAGGAGCAGTATTTTCTTAGAACACAAACAATGTCTTCTATGTCACCCAAGCACCAATTGCCATCAGTTAGTGCGTTTCTAATAGAAGTATACTGCAGGGACAGGACAAGTTACAATTTCTGTGCAAGTTGCCATCTCCACCAATGAGCAATGTAACCTGAGCTACAGTTTCTGAGAGACTGGATATTCTTGGAACAGAAGAATGTGCCTTATACCAGGCCCAGCCATTGACCCATCTTAGCTCAGTATGGTTTACACCAGTCAAAATGGTACCCTCCAGATGTTTTGTACTACAATTCTCATAATTCTTGAACATTGGCCATGCTGGCTAGGGCTGATAGAAGTTGTAGTCTACAACATCTGGAGGACACCAAGTTGGGTGACTGGCAGTAGCTCTCTGGGGTTTCAGGCAGTGTTTTCCCCCAGCCCTATCAAGAGGTGCCCAAAATTAAACCTGGGACTCTCACACTCTTTCTGCTATGGCCCTTCTCCAGTGGCACTGAGGTCAAGGAAGCTCAAGTAGCCTCAGATGAGTTTCCATTCCTAGACAGTGCAGAGCTGAGGAGCACTTCCAGGACAACTGGAATGGTCTCCAATGCTAGTCCTGCTCGGAGCAAACTCATTGAAATTAATGACCATGAGTAATGTAGGCCCATTCATTTCAATGGATCTGCTCCGACTACAATGTAGTGCTTCTCAGGAAGGATCATGCCACCCAGTTTGCAACTGAGAACCTGCCACCACCTGGAATAGAAAGGTGAGGATTTTGAGCAGCCATTCCGAGATTCCAACTGATGGAGTGTGATGGATGAGTGCCCAGAAAAGAGGTCCAGTTTCTGATGTTCTCGGATTGATCTGGCCTCCGGTGCACTTCCCAGTGGAGAACTGTCATGTCCCATCCAAATACACAGCTTGCTTCTTTTTAAAGAAAGAAAGAACACTGTGCTTCAATTGGATGGTGAGAGCACAGCTCTGTCCCTCTGTGACGTCTGGGTTTTTCCTTCCTTGCCTTGTCATTTCCATCCCTCGTCCTTGCCACTCATGTCTCTTCGGCTTTGCAACATGTCCTATCCATCAGACTTCGTTTGTTGTTCTAAATGTCGAATCCCCCTAAGACTCCCTCTCCCGACAGCGGAAACCCACTGGTAATTCCGCAGGCATGCTAACAAGTTGAGGAATGTCTCCTTTCATTTCAATGCAGCAGAATGAGTGACCTATTTTGTATGCCCGTAACTTATTTATTTCAAGGGGGTAGTCGGTGAATATACAAGTGCTGGTGCCAACAACACAGTTGGTTCCTTGAGTCCAGACAGGAAGCCACTGATTTCCAAAGGTGACACATTTGTTAAGATCCTGCTTCAGATGGTCACTCTCAATTGTTGTCAATGAATGTGGCCATTAGTCATGCATTTGTTTGTGCCCAGAACTGACAAAGGCTCTTTGCAGACACTGAGCTAATTAGGATGGTTAGAGGCAAGGCAACCAGACAAGTTTGATGTCAAAGAATTAGAAGGTGTTTGCCCCTTATGCAACTAATTCTCATAATCAAGAGCTTGAATATGGCCTTAGATGGATGATCTGAGGGATTGCAACAGGTGTCGTTGAGAGGACCGCGAGAGGAGCACTGCTCCAGGATGATTGCTTTTCAGAACAAATGATGTCATCTGCCTTGATCTGGCAAGTGAATGAGGTGATAACAAGGCTTTCAAGATTTGCAATTGTTTGCAACAGATAATAATAATAATAATAATAATAATAATAATAATAATAATAATAATAATAATAATAATAATAATAATAATAATAATTCATTCAGTCCCCGCCCATCTGGGCGCTCCCAACAAAATATTTAAAATACAATAAAGCATCACCGGAGAATTGATGCTTTTGAATTATGGTGCTGGAGAAGACTCTTGAGAGTCCCATGGACTGCAAGAAGATCAAACCTATCCATTCTTAAGGAAATCAGCCCTGAGTGCTCACTGGAAGGAGAGATCCTGAAGCTGAGGCTCCAATACTTTGGCCACCTCATGAGAAGAGAAGACTCCCTGGAAAAGACCCTGATGTTGGGAAAGATGGAGGGCACAATGAGAAGGGGATGACAGAGGATGAGATGGTTGGACAGTGTTCTCGAAGCTACCAACATGAGTCTGACCAAACTTTGGGAGGCAGTGGAAGACAGGAGTGCCTGGCATGCTCTGGCCCATGGGGTCATGAAGAGTCAGACACGACTAAATGAATAAACAACAACAAAGCACCAAACATTGAAAACTTCCCCAAACAGGGCTGCCTTCAGCCCTCTTCTAAAAGTCAGATAGTTGTTTATTTCCTTGAAATCTGAAGAGAGGGCATTCCACAGGGTGGGCACCACTACCGAGAAGGCCCTCTGCCTGGTTCCATGTAACCTCACTTCTCGCAGAGAGGGAACCGCCAGAAGGCCCTCGGTGCTGGACCTCAGTGTCCAGGCTGAATGATGGGGGTGGAGATGCTCCTTCAGGTATACTGGTCCGAGGCCGTTTAGGGCTTTAAAGGTCAGCACCAACACTTTGAATTGTGCTCAGAAACATACTGCGAGCCAATGTAGGTTTTTCAGAACCAGTGCTATATGGTCTCGGCAGCCACTCTCAGTCACCAGTCTTGTTGGATTAGCAGAGAAAAAGTCAGAGAATGGCCAAACAGAGACCAGCTGCTACTTCTTTCCTTTGATTAGGTTCTAATAGAATAATAGAATTGTAGATTTAGAAGGTACCCCTGAGGACCATCTAGTTTGGGCCCATTTCTCCAATCTGTTAAGGTCATCTTGAATCCTGGTTCTGTCTTCTGTAGCATTGCCTACCTTTCCCAGTTTGGGGTCCTCTGCAAATTTGTTGAGCATCCACTCAATTCCTTCATCCAGGTTGTTTATAAACAACATCAAGCCCAGGATGCCACAGAACCCTGTGGCACCCCACTTGTCACTTTCCCAGGGTGATGAAGAACTATTTATGAGTACTCTTTGGGTTCAGTCAGTTAACCAGCTACTTACCTCACCCAGCCCACATTTTACCTGCTTCTCCACAAGAATAACATGGGGGACTTTGTCAACAGCCTTACTGAAATCAAGATACATTATGTCCTAAGCATTCCCCTGATTTACCAAGCTTGTAACTCCATCAAAAAAAAGAAAGAAAAAGAAATGGGGTTTGTTTAAGAAACCCATGCTGCATCTTAGTAATAATATAATAATAATAATAATTTATTATTTATACCCCACCCATCTGGCCGGGTCTCCCCAGCCACTCTGGGCGGCCTCCAACAAATATAAAGATACATTAAAATATCACAGATTAAAAACCTCCCTGAACAGGGCTGCCTTCAGGTGTTTTCTAAAGGTCATGTAGTTGTTTATTGCTTTAACCTCTGCTGGGAGGGCGTTCCACAGGGCGGGTGCCACCACCGAGAAGGCCCTCTGCCTGGTTCCCTGCAGCTTCGCTTCTCGCAACGAGGGAACCGCCAGAAGGCCCTCGGCGCTGGATCTCAGTGTCCGGGCTGAACGCTGGGGGTGGAGACGCTCCTTCAGGTATACAGGACCGAGGCCGTTTAGGGCTTTAAAGGTCAGCACCAACACTTTGAATTGTGCTCGGAAACGTACTGGGAGCCAATGTAGATCTCTCAGGACCGGTGTTATGTGGTCCCGGCAGCCACTCCCAGTCACCAGTCTAGCTGCCGCATTCTGGATTAATTGCAGTTTCCGGGTCACCTTCAAAGGTAGCCCCACGTAGAGCGCATTGCAGTAGTCCAAATGGGAGATAACTAGAGCATGCACCACTCTGACGAGACAGTCTGCGGGCAGGTAGGGTCTAAGCCTGCTCACCAGATGGAGCTGGTAGACAGCCGCCCTGGACACAGAGTTAACCTGCGCCTCCATGGACAGCTGTGAGTCCAAAATGACTCCCAGGCTGCGCACCTGGTCCTTCAGGGGCACAGTTAACCCATTCAGGACCAGGGAGTCACCCACACCCGCCCGCCCCCTGTCCCCCAAAAACAGTACTTCTGTCTTGTCAGGATTCAACCTCAATCTATTAGCCGCCATCCATCCTCCAACCGCCTCCAGGCACTCACACAGGACCTTCACCGCCTTCACTGGTTCTGATTTGAAAGAGAGGTAGAGCTGGGTATCATCCGCATACTGATGAACACCCAGCCCAAACCCCCTGATGATCTCTCCCAGCGGCTGCATATAGATATTAAAAAGCATGGGGGAGAGGACGGAACCCTGAGGCACCCCACAAGTGAGAGCCCAGGGGTCTGAACACTCATCCCCCACCACCACTTTCTGAACACGGCCCAGGAGGAAGGAGCGGAACCACTGTATGACAGTGCCCCCAGCTCCCAACCCCTCTAGACGGTCCAGAAGGATGTTATGGTCGATGGTGTCAAAGGCCGCTGAGAGATCCAGCAGGACTAGGAAACAGCTCTCACCTTTGTCCCTAGCCCGCCGGAGATCATCAACCAGCGCGACCAAGGCAGTTTCAGTCCCATGATGAGGCCTGAATCCCGATTGGAAGGGATCCAAATGGTCCGCATCCTCCAGGCGTGCTTGGAGTTGTTCAGCAACCACCCGCTCAATCACCTTGCCCAAGAATGGTAGATTTGACACTGGGCGATAGTTGGCCATATCGGCCGGGTCTAAAGATTTTTTTTTAGAAGCGGTTTAATGACCGCCTCTTTCAGCGGGTCTGGGAAGAATCCCTCACAGAGGGAGGCATTCACCACCCCGCGGAGCCCATCGCCCAGCCCTTCCCGGCTAGCTTTTATTAGCCAGGATGGGCAAGGATCAAGGAGACAGGTGGTCGGTTTCACTTGTCCAAGCAGCCTGTCCACATCCTCGGAGGTAACAGATTGGAATTGATCCCATGAAATATGACTAGACAGAGCTCTAGCACTCTCCCGCCCTGGCCCTGCTCCCACGGTGGAGTCTACCTCCTTCCGAATCTGAGCGACTTTATCTGCAAAAAACTTTGCAAAAGCATTGCAGGAGATCTTGGGGTCCCTACCAGACCCCAGTAACGAAGGTGGTTCTGATAGATTACGAACCACCTCGAAGAGTCTCCTGCTGCTGTTTTCTGCAGATGCAATGGAAGCGGCGAAGAAGGTCCTCTTCGCCGTTGCCATTGCCACTTGGTAGGCTCGAAATTGAGCTCTAACCCGTGTCCGGTCTGATTCAGAATGAGTTTTCCGCCACCGGCGCTCTAGCCGTCTCAGCGACTGTTTCATCGCCCTCAGCTCCGGGGAGAACCACGGGGCTGTTCGGGCTCCATGCAATCGGAGAGGGCGCTTCGGAGCCAGACAGTCAATAGCCCTGGTTAACTCCACATTCCAGCGGGCCACCAGGGAATCGGCTGAAAGGCCATCAACATGGGACAAAGCATCCCCTACCACTCTCTGGAAACCATTTGGATCCATTAAGTGGCGGGGGCGGACCATCCGAATTGGTCCCACCTCCCTGCAGAGGGGAAGGGTCGCGGAGAAGTCCAGCTGCACCAGGAAGTGATCTGACCATGGCACTTGTTTAGTTTCACTTTTATTTAATGTCAGATCACCAGCATCCATAGAGGTGAATACCAAGTCTAAGGCATGTCCGCGGCTATGAGTTGGGCCAGAGTTATTCAGGGACAGCCCCATGGAGGCCATGCTTTCCACGAAGTCCCGAGCAGCCCCTTGTAAGGTCGTGTCGGCGTGGATGTTAAAATCCCCTAGGACCACCAAACTAGGTGTCTCCAGGAGAACATCCGCCACGACCTGAAGCAGCTCGGGCAGGGAATCCTTGGTGCAGCGGGGAGGTCGGTACACCAAAAGGAATCCTGTACTGCCCCTATTGCCCAACTTCCAGAACATGCACTCAGAAAACTGGGTCTTCCCAATAGGACGCCTGGTGCAAACTAGTGACTTCCTAAAAATCACTGCAACCCCCCCTCCCCGCCCACAAGGCCTGGGTTGCTGTGCGTAAGAGAAACCTGGTGGACAAGCAGCGGCGAGGACAGGCCCGTCTGCCTCATCCAACCAAGTTTCTGTTACACATGCCAGGTCAAATCGTCCATCCACAATCAGGTCGTGGATGGCAGTGGTCTTATTGATCATTGACCTGGCATTGCACAGCAGCACCTTCAGGTCGTGTGGGTATCCCTTGCTGATTCCAGTATCCATCCAGTCAAGACCAGGCCCGGAGGCAGGGATAGTCTTCAGACAACGACTAAGCCTGCCTCCTCGGTAATGACGTGGTCTGGTCTTAGCATAACTCCTCCTCCTGCCCGTGATCACTGAGATCGGTTGTCCCAGTGCATCCCCCCCTGTGGAACCTGCCCCAGTCATTTGTTGACTGGGGCCCACTCCCAGGCAGCCCTAACCCCTCCCCTTAAAATCAAATTAAAACCTATACAGAAACAAAAACATCAACAACAACAAACAATAGAGACAATAAAACAATAAAAAACAAAACCAATACACATCAAAAATTAAACAAATTCCCACATCCCAGCTGAATATCCACCCCACCCCACCCACCCGAGGCCTCCTGGGGCCTTATAATCTGTGGTGGTGTATGGGGCCCGCCCCAAGCCCAAGGTGGAAAGTGGGCTTCAGGGGGAGCGATCCTCCCCAACACTCGCAGGCAGAGCAGCAGCAGCAGTCTTTCAAGGCCTCCTGGAGCCTTATAAGCTGTAGAGGTGGGTATGGGGCCCGCCCCAAGACCAAGGTGGAAAGTGGGCTTCAGGGGGAGCGATCCTCCCCAACACTCACAGGCAGAGCAGCAGCAGCAGTCTTTCAAGGCCTCCTGGAGCCTTATAAGCTGTAGAGGTGGGGGTGGGGCCCGCCCCAAGCCCAAGGTGGAAAGTGGGCTTCAGGGGGAGCAATCCTCCCCAACACTCGCAGGCAGAGCAGCAGCAGTAATCTAAATGCTCACAGGCCAACCATTTAATTATCTGTTGTAGGACAGTGGTGGCAAACCTTTTGGAGACCGAGTGCCCAAACTGCAACCCAAAACCTACCACTGAGTTGTTGAGCTTTGGGGGGGGGCATTGCCCAGAGTTTTTTGGCTCCTCTGGTGCGCGGAGCAGAAACAACACATAGTCACAAGGATTGCAGGCAGCAACCAGTCAATGAAAATGCTTGACAAAGCCACAAATCACACGAACTACAGCCTACTGGCTGCAAAAAATCCCACCAATCGCGGGTGGGGGTGGGGAGGCAGGAATACAGCTGCTTTGCTGAGATAAACTGCCTCTAAGCTGCTGCTGGCGGGGAGGGAGCGGTTTACTCATGAGGAGGCATGGGGGGAAGTGGCTGCCCAGTTTGAAACCCTCAAACAATGGCACTGCTGGTGTGATGGCACGTGCCAACAGAGAGGGCTCTGCATGCCCACTCTGACACCTGTGCCATAGGTTTGCCACCACTGTTCTAGAACCTTTCCTGGTCCTGTCAGTAGTTTACCCAAGTCTTCTTTTCTCCCCCCCCCCCTTTTTTTTTTTTTTTTTGAAGATGGGGACAACATGTGCTCACCTCCAGTCTGCAGGGACCTCACCTGTTCTCCAAGAATTCTCCAATATCATAAACAGAGGCTCTGAGATTACACCCACAAACTCCTTTGGTACTCAAGCACACCGTTAACTGTGTACATTTCCTGAGTTTTGCTAGCTCTTGTCAGCAACCAGCTTCCAATGCAGCTATGATAAAACGAAGAGTCTGCTTGTACTCTGTGTGAACTATTTTTCTGCATCCTCCATGTATGAGTATCTGTGCTGGTCCTTTGCTCAGGTAGAAGCATGCGGTACCTTTGCTCATGGTGGGATCTTGGAGGACTGCACTAACTCGAGGGGGAAGTGAGCCGATCATTGATATTCAGGATACAGAGACCGAGCCAGAATGATATTAAGGTATTTCTGAAAAGTGAGTCATGATGCAACTGAAGCTGGCCAAAGCCAGCTTGTGTGTCTAAAATTAATAAGTATCGATGCTGTTTTTATAAGCAGGTGATAGAATTTTACAGCTGTAATTTCAGCCACAATAAATACACCCGCTTCATATTGACATTGTTACCCTTTGTAGAAGCCGAGTGAAATAAATCCATACGAATTAAAGCCAGAGCTACAACTCAAGCTGTTTTAGTTCAAGTAATTGAATCTGAGTGAATTGACCCCGGTGATATCAGTGTGGGGGGTTGGGGGAGGAACCAGCTTAAATACAAATCCTTTGCCTTGATGCACTTGTGGATCAAGATATAAAGAAAGTAAGAGTTTTAGATTCCCATGGTGAATAAAATAAGCACACAGAAACCAGTTTTCCTCTTGCTCTTCCCTCCCTCCACTTGTCCAGAGTTCAGTTTACTTGGAATGAAGCTCATCAGAGACTGTGGTGTGTTTAGGGTACATGGTTTTATTTATACATATACGCAACCTGAGCAGGATATGGAAAGTCTCACAGCATTAGCACCTTGAAAGCTCTTGCTTCTCCATTAGTCACAGCTTTGGGTCCAGCACAGAGCAAAAATGGTTTGCAAGGGTGCCAACTTGCCCTCGCGATTGAGGGGGCTGGCGCCGGGTGCTGTGCAAGTGCTTTGCGCTAGGTTGCAAGTGTGCGAGGTCTCTGGAACCAGCACCAGAAGTTGATGGATCGGTACCAACCGTCAACTGCTACCACTGTCAGCATAAACCCCGCCTGGGGCAGTTTTGAGACTGCCCCAAAGCCAGAGCAAAGCCGTGTGCACTCATCCCCGGCTACAGAGAGTCCGGTGGCGCAGTCATATGTGATTGTTCCCAGCATGACGAACAACACACACAAGCCATAATTAAGGCTAAAACTATTTATTGTAGGAATAGTGCAGAGAGAATCTCTGCTGCCAGCTCATTTAGACAGAGCTGCCATAATGCCATCTTTCCAGCTTGAGATCTAGCTAGAGGAGTGAGCACAAAGGCACGGATTACAACAGTACAGTAAAACATAAACATTCCATGTAGGCAAAGATAAGGCAGCTTTCTCACGGCTTGGTGAGACAGGCAAAAGTCAGACCAGGCCTTGCTTCAGGTGTTGCCGCTCGGCTTGGACAAATATCATAACATCAACATCACTTGCGCACTCTGTGCAACATGCTGGCATGTGTGTGACTGACGTGAGCACATCACATGGCATTCACACACGGGGTGTGTATGGTCGCCATGAAATTTTGAGGGGGCCTGGCCCCTTCCTTGAATTTAATTGGTTTCTTGCCCCCTCATGGCATCCCTGATGGCTTTTGTCTCCAGCTTTCATACTGACAAGCTGGAACGTGTCCAGAGGAGGGCAACCAAAATGGTCAAAGGCTTGGAAATGATGCCTTATGAGGAACGGCTTAGGGAGCTGGGTATGTTTAGCCTGGAGAAGAGAAGGTTAAGGGGTGATATGATAGCCATGTTCAAATATATAAAAGGATGTCATATAGAGGAGGGAGAAAGGTTGTTTTCTGCTGCTCCAGAGAAGCAGACACGGAGCAATGGATTCCAACTACAAGAAAGAAGATTCCACCTAAACATTAGGAAGAACTTCCTGACAGTAAGAGCTGTTCGTCAGTGGAATTTGCTGCCAAGGAGTGTGGTGGAGTCTCCTTCTTTGGAGGTCTTTAAGCAGAGGCTTGACAGCCATCTGTCAAGAATGCTTTGATGGTGTTCCTGCTTGGCAGGGGGTTGGACTGGATGGCCCTTGTGGTCTCTTCCAACTCTATGATTCTATGATTCTATGATTCTGCCCTTTCTCGCCCGCTTCCCTTGCTATTGTACTCCTACTTAGAAGCTAGAGGGAAAGGCCCACACATTTGTTCCATGGAACAGAGCAAATTCTTTGGTTATCCTAATTTTGGTGCTTAACTAGTCAGCCCAAGCCATTTCCTGGTTTGCTTTCAGACATTCCACCTCCACAGAACCAGGATCCCAAGAATTGGAAGGGACTCAGGGACGTGGGTGGTGCTGTGGTCTAAACCACAGAGCCTAGGGCTTGCCGATCAGAAGGTTGGCAGTTAAAATCCCCATGATGGGGTGAGCTCCCATTGCTCAGTCCCTGCTCCTGCCAACCTAGCAGTTCAAAAGCATGTCAAGTGCAAGTAGATAAATAGGTACCACTCTGGCGGGAAGGTAAACGGCGTTTCCGTGCACTGCTCTGGTTCGCCAGAAGCGACTTTGTCATGCTGGCCACATGACCCGGAAACTGTGCGCTGGCTGCCTCGGCCAGTAAAGCGAGATGAGTGCCGCAACCCCAGAGTCGTTCATGACTGTACCTAATGGTCAGGGGTCCCTTTACCTTTACAGGGTAACATACAGTCTGAGACTCCCCCCCCCAACTCACAACACTATATCTTAAGAAGTACAAATGATGCAGAATATAATGCAAAACTACAGCACAATGCAATATGATACAATAAGATACCCCCTAAAGCAAAAACATAGCAGTGCATTTTGAGTCAGAGATCCTTTCCTCCTTCAGCCTCCCTCTAGCCAAGGCACATCCTGACACAAAAAGCAACACTCCCTCCACTAATACTAAATCACACCCAGATTTCTTCTTACAGCTCCACAAATCATGCCATACCTCCTACTCATCCAATATCACTCATCCCTCCCGGCACACGCATACACACACTCATCCACCCTGTCACTCGCTATCTACCTCTCAGTCACCAGTCTGCTGTCACCAATCACTCCTTCCACGTTACCAGAAATGTACCGCAACAGCACCAGGAGACAATGAAAGTGTTCACCGACAGAACTATAGAAATGATCAAAACAAATTGCCACCTATCAATCACACCAGCGTACTGTTCCTGATGGCAACTGGCTGTCGCTTAGGTTGCTATCTGCCACCCAAGATTCTCAACCAAGAAGGAGAGGAACTGCATACACCCTTCCCTGGTACCCCTTCCTCTCACCAAGGAGGACCCTCAGACATTCAACCCATGCAAGATATACCACACATATGAAATTTGAAAGGGGACACTGTCATCACAATCCCAAGCCCCCTTCAAGAGCTAGTTTTGTAGTTCTCTGGCTTAACAGCCAGTGTGGTGTAGTGGTTAAGAGCGGTGGACTCGTAATCTGGTGAACCGGGTTCGCATCTCCGCTCCTCCACATGCAGCTGCTGGGTGACCTTGGGCTAGTCACACTTCTCTGAAGTCTCTCAGCCCCACTCACCTCACAGAGTGTTTGTTGTGGGGGAGGAAGGGAAAGGAGAATGTGAGCCGCTTTGAGACTCCTTCGGGTAGTGATAAAGCGGGATATCAAATCCAAACTCTTCTTCGTCTTCTTCTTCTCCCCTCGGCCTGAAAGCGAGATGAGTGCCTCAACCACACAGTCACCTTTGACTGGACTTAACCATCCAGTGGTTCTTTACCTTTAACTTTTTTGTGATTGACAGCTTTCCAGCCACTCCAAAAAGCTGAACCAAATGGCGTCCATGAGATTTGAATTTCATTTGTTACAAAGAAAATTCCAAGATGAAATGTCTAGATATCCAGCAGGCATCAGATTGGGAAAAGGCTGGGCAACAAGAACAAATAGGTACCAGAATGCTTCATCTTGGCTATCCATTTAATACCTACTCATCAATTATTTTGGGAATACTTTTGTCTTCATTAGGGGAAGCCCTCTTGGGGGATGTTTCATGGTGGATACAATTTCATTTTCAATAGCATGTCATTCAGGAGCAATGGGTGCTAGTGGAAAATGGTGGCTGCCACGGGAGGGTGGTGGCTTCAAATGGGGACTGTCATATTGCTCCCAGAATGCCCTCTAAACTATGCAATGGCTGTGACATTCTGGGAAAATAAAATGCCCCCCCATGAGTCGCTGAAAGGATGTCCACAGCCTGTGACTGTCACTAGCTCAGCAGAGCAAAGATTATATTTGTTTGTTATTGGAATGTTGGACATATTGTGTTAGAAAGGAAATTAATAAAAATTATATTAGAGAGAGGGACCCAGGTGGCGCTGTGGGTTAAACCACAGAGCCTAGGGCTTGCTGATCAGAAGGTCAGCAGTTCGAATCCCTGTGAAGGGGTGAGCTCCTGTTGCTCGGTCCCAGCTCCTGCCAACCTAGCAGTTCGAAAGCACGTCAAAGTGCAAGTAGATAAATAGGTACCGCTCCGGCGGGAAGGTAAACGGCGTTTCTGTGCGCTGCTCTGGTTCCCCAGAAGCGGCTTTGTCATGCCAGCTCTCGGCCAATACAGCGAGATGAGCGCCGCAACCCCAGAGTCGGACACGACTGGACCTAATGGTCAGGGGTCTCTTTACCTTTTTATATTGGAGAGAGGATGTCCACGGCCACTGCTACAAACAGGCTAAGTCCATTGGCCAACGTCCTTTTCCAAATACCACCTTCTTCAGAGGTTAGGCTTGTTTCAACAAAAGAAAATGCCTTTTTTCAGTAGTGATGCCCCAACTAGAGAATCCCTTTTATAGGGAATCATGCCTGGCATCATATTTGCTGCTTTTCAAACACCAGGTTAAACCATTCTTTGTATTTGCTCAGGCGTTTTAATACTTTTAAATGCAGCTTGGATGTCATTTGAATACAATTTGGCTGGCTTCAAAAAAAGGATTAGGCAAATTCAGGGAGGATGAAGCTATCAAGAGCTGCTAACCAAGATGGCTCTCTTATACCTCCACTACTAGAAGCAGCAAAGCTCTGAAAATCACTTGCTGGGAATCCCAAATGAGGAGAGGGCTGTTGAACTCTGGGTCTGCTTGCAGGCTTCCCATGGGCATCTGGCTGGCCACTGTGAGAACAGGATGCTGGAATCGATGGTCTGATCCAGCAAGGCTTTTTTGTGAATTCGGAACTCCTTGAAATCCCGTGTCACCTTTTTTGGAAAACCAGTTCCATACAGTCACATTTTGGCAGGTGTGCAATGCGACACTCCATGAAATAATGTGTGCCAAATAATTATCTGTTTTCTTAATTAGTGTATGTTTTGCCAGTCCCCCCCTTTTGTTGAAGAAAGGCATATAAATAATAACGTTGTTGTTGTTGTTGTTGTTAAAAGAAAAGAAATGAAACAACATACCGTAATTTCCTAATGCTACAATCCTCAACACAGGGCTGGGGAACTTGGCCCCACCTCCCAGATGTGGTGGGACTCCAGATCCCATCAGCCCCAGCCAGCATGGCCAATGGTTAGGGATGATGGGAGTTGTAGTCCAACATCACCTGCAGATCCACAAGTTCTCCGTTCCTGCTCTACAACATATTTAGTGATTCAGAAGTGAGATTCCTGTAAGCTTCCGACTTCTAACCAGAGTAGGAGGCAGAGAGAAATCAAAGTGCCTTCATTTGAGCCCAGCTATTTATATCCTACCGATCAGAGCCAGGGGGTGGGGGAATAATGCAGTGAAACTTGTAAATCTCCTTCAAACATCATAAATTGAACGAGATGGGAGAAGACTGATAAATTGCTGGCAGAGGTAATTCAATGCTGGGGGTTCTAATGAGCTCATCAATCAATCAAGATTTTGCTTCTTTGGTTTGTGATATCATCTCTATCCTTTCTATTGAATTACGGCTTTGTTATAAATCTCCCCTTATAAATTACCTTTCTCCCAAATATACTTCCTTATTACAGCTGTACCAGAACTGAGGGACTGCCTGTCCTGCTTCCAGCAGAAATCATCTTTTTTTCATGGGGTTACATCTTAAAGAAATGGGAGTGCCTGATCACCTCATCCGTCTCCTGAGAGATCTCTATGTGGGACAAGAAGCTACAGTTAGAACTGGATATGGAATAACTGATTGGTTCAAAATTGGGAAAGGAGTATGACAAGGCTGTATATTGTCTCCCTGCTTATTTAACTTATATGCAGAATTCATCATGTGAAAGGCTAGACTGGATGAATCCCAAACCGGAATTAAGATTGCCGGAAGAAATATCAACAACTTCAGATATGCTGATGATACAACCTTGATGGCAGAAAGTGAGGAGGAATTAAAGAACCTTTTCATGAGGGTGAAAGAGGAGAGCGCAAAATATGGTCTGAAGCTCAACATCAAAAAAACTAAGATCATGGCCACTGGTCCCATCACCTCCTGGCAAATAGAAGGGGAAGAAATGGAGGCAGTGAGAGATTTCACTTTCTTGGGTTCCATGATCACTGCAGATGGTGACAGCAGTCACGAAATTAGAAGACGCTTACTTCTTGGGAGAAAAGCAATGACAAACCTAGACAGCATCTTAAAAAGCAAAGACATCACCTTGCCGACAAAGGTCCGTATAGTTAAAGCTATGGTTTTCCCAGTAGTAATGTACGGAAGTGAGAGCTGGACCATAAAGAAGGCTGATCGCCGAAGAATTGATGCTTTTGAATTATGGTGCTGGAGGAGACTCTTGAGAGTCCCATGGACTGCAAGAAGATCAAACCTATCCATTCTTAAAGAAATCAGCCCTGAGTGCTCACTAGAAGGACAGATCCTGAAGTTGAGGCTCCAGTACTTTGGCCACCTCATAAGAAGAGAAGACTCCCTAGAAAAGACCCTGATGTTGGGAAAGATTGAGGGCACAAGGAGAACGACAGAGGATAAGATGGTTGGACAGTGTTCTTGAAGCTACTAATATGAATTTGGCCAAACTGTGAGAGGCAGTGAAGGATAGACGTGCCTGGCGTGCTCTGGTCCATGGGGTCACAAAGAGTCGGACATGACTGAACGACTGAACAACAACAACAACATTTCAGTCCTTCTCAATGCAGGCCTGAACAGCGTTTGCAATTCAAACAAGTGTAGAATAGGTTTGGCACCTCTTCCATGCACTAGCAAATTGGTTCTAGGTTCTAGTCAATTTATGGTGACTTTCACCACGTTGTTCTGGCTGTGCCTGGAAGACAATTAAAAACCTAGGTCAATCTTTGAACTACAGCACCTCTCATCAGTCTCAAAACAACATGGCCAATGGCCAGAGATGATAGCAGTTATACTTGAGCAACATCTGGAGGGCAAACACAGGAAAGCTAGGTTGTTGATCTTAAGCTGGTGAATCAGGACCAACAAGAGAGGCACACAGCGCTAAATCCCAGAGAAACTCACACACCAGCGGCTCATTTTCTTTCTGGGAGTTGTAGTATACAATGTGTTTTATGGAAAGGAGTAAGATAGGGGGAGAGGAAGGAGAAGAAGAGAGAAAGAGGGACATAAAAACATATTGTAAAACTTTAAAACAATTTAAAACAAAATAAAAAATAAAAAAAATCCTTCCAGTAGCACCTTAGAGACCAACTAAGTTTGTTCTTGGTATGAGCTTTCGTGTGCATGCACACTTCTTCAGATACACTGAAACAGAAGTCACCAGACCCTTATATATAGTGAGAGGGTGGGAGGGGTATTACTCAGAAGGGTGGTGGGAATGGGTGATAGGCTGATAGCTGTGGTAAACCTGTTGACAACTGTTAACGGCTGCAATTAGTCTTACAGGAAAAAGCAAGGGGTGAGAAGGTTAAAAATAGCTTTGTCATGTATAATGAGATAAGAATCCAATGTCTTTGTTCAGACCAGGTCTCTCCATGGTTTTGGATTCTTATCTCATTATACATGACAAAGCTATTTTTATGCTTATTAATGGAAGAAATGCACTCGTTCCTGAGAAACAGACTGTGTCTGCACCCCCAAAGCCCTACCCCTTTCTCCTTTGTAACCTTTGTATCTCAAACTGTGTGTTAAACTTTTTGTGACTCTCTGTATCCTTGCCCACTGGTCTTCCAACGTGTTTGCATAAGAATACACAAACCCACCCAAGTCAGGAGAAGGGAACTTTGTTAAGCAAAATAAAGCTGTAGGGCAAATGCGCACACAAATAAAATCTTGTCAGGCGACTCCCAACAGTTGGGAAAAGACATCATCGTTAACGGGTTAACGGACACTCCCAAAGACAACAACCACCTGGAAAAAACACCTTTTGTATCTAAACATGACCCTCCACCAGAGGAACCCCCTCCCTTCTGACACCTGGTCAAATCCCTTACCTCACCCACGTAATGCTATTATCTCTTTTGTTCTGTACTGTGTCAAAAGTGTATAAAAGTTCGCCTGCTCTTTTGTTCTGGGTTCTTCTCCATCGTCTGTCATGTGAGCAAGAACCCTGTTGCCAACAGCTCTACACTGTAAAATAAACTGGTCAGGCTTAGCAGCCTCTTTGCTTCTCACTAGAACTCTGGTCCGGTCTCTGTTTTTCGACAGCGGGGGTTTCAAACAACGTCCTGCTGGGGTTTTGGGATTCCACCCAAATCGGACCTGTTTACCCGGAAACGTCCTCAAATTCTTACAACAACGTGCTTTTGAAATGCTTAGGTTGGCAGGAGCTGGGACAGAGCAACGGGAGCTCACCCTGTCGCGGGGATTCAAACTGCCGACCTTCTGATCGGCAAGCCCTAGGCTCTGTGGTTTAGACCACAGCGGCACCAGCATCCTACCCCTCCCCTAACACCCCATACACCTCAGCAATGTATTACTGAATAAAGTCTGACCAATTGGGAACTCTGTGTGAGCCTCTGTACTTGAACCGCCAAGGGGACTTTCCCCCAAGCATGTCCCAAGTCCCCTTCTGGAGATGAGAAAGACCATAATGCCATATGGAAAGCATGATTATATTCTTCTAAAAACTGATGTAATTGACATGGGGGAGGCGGGGGAGATGAGCAGGTCCTCTGTGCCCAGGAAATTGTATCTGGCTTGCTCTTCTGTTGCAAAGGAACAATACAATGAATTACTTTCTTTGTGGACGAGAGATGATTAATTAAACTTGTCTGGGAGAGTTTAATTCCTCTTGAGCCTTGCTTCTATTTTTAGCACATGTAATTTTGGAACTGCCACTTATTCGGATTCAGCAAACAGCTTCTGGTGGGGCTTCTTAGCTCCAGAACGAGAAGATGGATTTGCAGCAGGCGACGTACACAAGAGTCGGCAACCAATTTTATTTATTTTATTTCTGAGCAAACTAAATTAATGGGCGTGCATAACTCCCACAGGTGGAAAGGTGGACCGGTAGATTAGTACTTCTCAGGCTGCAATCCTAAAACCTCAAATCTCAATTATTGAAATGTGCTTTATGTGGCTCCAAGTGGTACAGAACACCGTGTTAGGCTATCGATGGGGACAGACTACCGCCAGCCCTTAACTCCTGTGCCCCAAAGTCTGCACTGGCTGACAGTGTGCTATCGGACCACATTCAGAGTGCCTTGATATATTATGTCACGATAGGGCTTCTTGGGGTTTGGTGGTCAACATGGAGAGTGATGTGTTGCCCACCATTAAAACAACACTGTGACCTTCCGAAACCAGCAAATCAAGCTTTCAATGCTATGCCGATAAGCCAACATAGCCTGTCAATTTCTGCTGGCTAGGTAAAAAAAAAAAAAAAAGGTAAAGGACCCCTGGATGGTGAAGTTTAGTCAAAGGTGACTATGGGGTTGCGGCATTCATCTCCCTTCAGGCCAAGGGAGCCAGTGTTTCTCCACATACAGCTTTCCAGGTCATGTGGCCAGCATGACTGAATCGTTTCTGGTGCAATGGGACACCGTGACGGAAACCAGAGCGCATGGAAACGCCATTTACCTTCCCGCTGCAGTGGTACCTATTTATCTACTTGTTCTGGTGTGCTTTCAAACTGCTAGGTTGGCAGGAGCAGGGACAGAGCAACAGAAGCTCACTCCATCGCGGGAATTCAAACCACCGACTTTCTGATCGGCAAGCCCAAGAGGCTCAGTGGTTTAGACCACAGCACCACCTGTGTCCCTTTCTGCTGGCTATGTTTCTGGGAGCCCTGTGTTAAATGTATGAACACTGATGTTTACGGATTCGACTTTGTAGCACACCTTTCTCCAGAATAAATTGTATACACACTACACACACACACACACTAAACAAAACCCACTCCTTCTCATCCTCTCTTCACTTTAAATGGACCTGCTTGCTTTAAGAAATGAGTTATGATATTGTGTTCAGAGCAAAAAGCTAGCCTGTGGCGTCTATGGTAAATTAAGTCAGTGTCATCCTCCTGATTTTCTAATTCACCCCTTAGGTAAAGCAACCAGGCATTTTAGTTACTGATTTCTAACAGCAGCTGCAGACTGAACCGAAACAACTATCAGACCTTTAGAAGACATCTGAAGGCAGCCCTGTTTAGGGAGGCTTTTAATGTTTAATAGATTATTGTATTTTAATGTTCTTTTGGAAGCCGCCCAGAGTGGCTGGGGAGACCCAGCCAGATGGGCGGGGTATAAATAATAAATTATTATTATTATTATTATTATTTGTCTGTAATGATCTGCAAACCTTTGTTCTGGCACATCTGCTCTATGGGAGGTTTCTCCACATTGGCAAATTTTCATCCCCTGCCCCCAATTTAATCCAGTGCTTCTACAGTCCATTATTCTGTGTTCATCTGCACTGAAGTCTTTCTGACATCTATTAGCACTATTCCACAGCAGAGGTTTAAAACCTGCTGGGAGAGATACCATTGGTCTTCGTCATCATTTAGCAGCTACTAAATCAGAAGTCCAGGAGCTGTTTGCACCATCTGAGCATTCAAGTCTGAGATCAGGAGCAGGGGGTGTCTCAGATTCTCTTGTTGCCTTGGATGAAGACTTATTTATTTTTGCCCACATTGTCATCTTTTTCAACAAAGGCTGAAGGTGCTAAAGTTTCCTCCAAGATTTTCCTGATTGCACTTCCTGTTCCTCGGTCCCATAACGAATGGTATACAAAAGACGAACAGGTTAAATCTGGGTGAGGGATTTAGGGCACAATATTCAACTTTTAGATTGGGAAAGGTTATGGAAAACTGATTTGAAATTCTCAGCATGTTGCACACTGAAATAAAACTATATGAAAATGATGTACAGGTGGTATTTGACTCCTAGTAAGTTAGCAAAAATGTATACGACAAGTACAAATACCTGCTGGAAATGTAAAGAAAAAGAAGGTACCTTTTATCATACGTATGTGGTGGTCGTGTAAAGTAATAAAAGCTTTCTGGGAAATGATGTATAATGAATTGAAAAAAATGTTTAACATAACACACACACACACACACACACATACAGAAGCTTTTTTATTAGGAATTGTAGGTACCGATATCCCAAAGGAACAGAAAAGACTTTTTTATGCAAGTGACAACAGCTGCACGGATGTTACTAGCCCAGAGATGGAAAGAAGACAAATTCCCTACCAGAGAGGAATGACAAACCAAGCTGATGGACTATGCCAAAATGGCAAAACTGACTGGAAAGCTCAGGAACCAAGGAGACAAAAACTTTAAGAAAGAATGGGGAAATTTTATAATTTATCTAGGAGACCACTGTAACCAGATGAGCACACTAGCAGGATTTTAATAACACTTGTAATGTAACAATTGCTATGGATAATATGGAGAGATACAAAATATGGACTATGAAATAATATGCAGTTGAAAATGTTGACAATAGGAGGGGATGGGGGGGGGGAGTCTCGAGATTCAGAGAAATCTCTAAATGTGGATATTTACTTGGTATTGTTACAGCTCTACGCTTGTAAAATCAAATAAAAATTATTTTCAAAAAAGAAACAAACAAATGAATGGACATTTGTGCTCCATTTCCAGCTATGGATCAACAGGTTCCATAGGAAGTTAGCTCAGAATTGTCTGCATTGCCAATGGTGGTTTTCCAAGATTTCAGACAGGAGTCATTCTCAATCCTACCCAGAGATGCTGGGAATTGAACCTGAGACCTTCAGCATGCAGAAGTCCACTATGGGTCTTCCCTTAATGAGAACAAAGGAAACTGCATTATACTGTTCATACTGGTCAAATTTGCTCTGTATTGTCTACACTAACTGGCAGAAACTCTCTAGGATTTCACACAAGATTATCATTGAGATACGGCTCTTCCCAATGGAAGAAATGTATGCCAGAGCTGGGTCAGGACATTTTGCCGTCTGCGGCAAAGGAGAAGGAGAAGATGGGGCTCACCCCACAATGTACAAAAGCCAACCAGCCTGTTGGTTTTATGTTGATATTATTCTCATACATTGTATTCCACCTTGAAAATTTTTTATACAAGTCCATATGTAAGTAAGTAAAAAAATAAAATCTGAAAGACAACAGGTTGCATCAGTTTGGGATAGGGATCCAGTCTCTCCCTGTATCAATCAATCAATCAATCAATAAAATTTATTCGACCATCAGTCAGAAAGCACATATTATCCATACAAAAGTTAAAACGTCTAAACATCTGGAAAAGCGTGACACTTAGAAACAGCGAAAAGTATATGATACTTTTAGACCCGTGTCAATAAGTCAATTTTAGCCTTACGATGCTTAAAGGCCAAAAAAAGAAATTTGGCTACCAAGAAGGTTATTGTTCCAGTGAACTTGTTCAGCAAATACAAAACCAGTCTTTCTCTGTCTACTGGGCTATGTTGGCATAGGAGTGGAGCTATAAGTTTTTGTCTCAGATCTGCATAGAATGGGCAGATCAAAAGAATATGTTCAGTTGACTCAACCACTCCCAGAGCACAGGGGAAAAGTCTCTGGGCGTATGGGACTCCCCTGAACCTTCCCCACAAAACCGCTGATTCCAGAACATTTAACCTAGCGGCTGTAAGGAGCCTACGGTATTCCACATAGTGGATTTCCGCCAGATAAGGGGCTGGTGAAATCTGAGATATCTGTTCCCCCAAATACATCCCAGGTTTCACAAGAGCAATGTCCTCTTGCCTAGCAATATCCCTCGGTCTTTGAGAAATCACAACTTTAGCTTGGCTAAATGTCATAGACTCCAAGAAGAGATGCGACAATCCGCAGGTCTGCACTTCATTTATAATCTCCTTTTCCCACGATGATTGAAAATCATGCCTCAATATCAGGGGATCCAGTCTCTCCCTGTATATATTCCCTCATCTAAGGCTGTCTGATTCCCAGCCAAGTTGAAGTTATGTAAAGAATGAAGTTCTGACTCAGCAGCTCATGGTTTTTGCCCAGAAGGTATGAGTCAGCAAAATTTCCCTCCTCTTTGTATGTGAATGAGAAGTTCTAAAGTTCTTCCAAGCAGCTTCAGCCTGACTTCCTTAATCATTTCTCTCTAAGTGATGAACCATGACTATTTCTCTGACCCAGAGGAAAACTGGGAAGAAGATTTGCTTAAAATGCTTCTCAGTCTCCCTGCTGCGGTGTAATCGCTCGACAAATTTTGCTACAGCTCTAGCAACACTGTAATAAGCTGAAGAGATTTTTTTTTTAAGGTTTGTTCATTCCAAACAAAAGATGAATTTGTGCTAAAATGAATGTTATGCAACTAAAACTGGGTGATGGGGTGAGAAGTCAATGCCCGGCGAGGTGGAAAACCCACAAGACCATTGCTCCTTGAAATAAATTAATGTGCTGCTGTCTGCAGCAAAACGGTCGATGGCATAAGCCTGGTAATTCATTTGTGTGACTATCTGGATAAAGCAGCATAAGATCTTGCTTCCCATGGATCAGCTGAGAAGTGCTGAATTATTATTCTGTATTATTAGAATTAGAAGTTGAAAGAAGACTCAAAACTTTGACCCCTCCATAGCCACAGTGGATCTACAGTTTCTCTCTTGGGATTATGGAATTCCCCAGGCCCAAATTACTTTCACTGGTCCTTCTCCTCGGTCTGTGCTTTCTCCATCCCTATCACATCCTAGAATCATAGAATCATAGAGTTGGAAGAGACCACAAGGGCCATCCAGTCCAACCCCCTGCCAAGCAGGAAACACCATCAAAGCATTCCTGACAGGTGGCTGTCAAGCCTCTGCTTAAAGACCTCCAAAGAAGGAGACTCCACCACACTCCTTGGCAGCAAATTCCACTGTCGAACAGCTCTTACTGTCAGGAAGTTCTTCCTAATGTTTAGGTGGAATCTTCTTTCTTGCAGTTTGAATCCATTGCTCCGTGTCCACTTCTCTGGAGCAGCAGAAAACAACCTTTCTCCCTCCTCTATATGACATCCTTTTATATATTTGAACATGGCTATCATATCACCCCTTAACCTTCTCTTCTGCAGGCTAAACATACCCAGCTCCCTAAGCCGTTCCTCATAAGGCATCGTTTCCAGGCCTTTGACCATTTTGGTTGCCCTCCTCTGGACATGTTCCAGCTTGTCAATATCCTTCTTGAACTGTGGTGCCCAGAACTGGACACAGTATTCCAGGTGAGGTCTGATCAGAGTGGAATACAGTGGTACTATCCTGCTCCATTCTGACTCTGAATCAGTTCCACTGAGCACCTGATGCTCCACAGAGTTTCGGGTGCTTCCATAAGCATTGCTAATGTGAAAACCCTGGCAAATTCCAGGAGCTTCTGCACTAAAAAGATTGGACTCTGGTAAGTGGCATAGTTTGGGACCCAGTAAATGTGATAAAGTTGTAAAATGTTTAGGTAGAGTGTCACATTTTGGATAACAGGCATCCCTCCTCTCATTATGAAGAATGCCTACTCAATTTTGCTTATATTGTTTAATCTTTTCTTATTGATCTTGGAATTCCTGATTATCATGTGTCCCCAAAGCCAATTACCGGTAATGGGAACCGAACAGGTACATTCTGATTGGAGTGGGTGTTGGTCTGTTAGGGTGATTGGGTAGTTCCTGACCAACCATATTCTATCCTCTGTCAATTCCCCACATACCTACCTTCTGACTTACATCCTGCCAATTTTCTCTACCTTAGTTTCAGTGTTGCCCTTGTAGAACTCAGCAGGGAGGAGAATAAAGACAAAACTAGAATGAGCAGGCTGTTCCTGTTATTGGCTCTGGTTCCACCTACAGTTTGAGATCCTATGAGTCCCTATGAGCACCAGCCACCTCTAGCCACAAGTTCCCCAACCCAACTACAACCATTGGCTCTGCCTTGTACAGAGGCATGCTATTGGTCTATCTAGACCAGTGGTGTCTACTCTGGCTGGCACTAGGTCTCCATGGTCTTTAGTAGAGGCCACCTAGGTGTTCCAAAATACTAGAGATATCAAGGTTTCAACTTGGGGGCTTCTAGACACAACATATATGTCAGAGGTAGGAGACCTGGTGCCCTCCATATGTTGTTGGATTACATCTCCTATCTTCCTTGGCTGGAGCTGATGGGAGTTGTAGTCCGAACAAGCTCCCTGTCCATGGTATGTGCAAAATACTGAGCTAAGATTCTGCCTTAAGGGAGTCCTTATCAGCATCATGCCTGAACATTGTTCATTCTGGCTGATGGGATCTGGAATCTGACAATATCTGGTGGCTGGGGAAGACTGCTTTATAAATTATTATTATTATTATTATTATTATTATTATTATTATTATTATTTATAACTTGAGCGGAAGGTTTGCAAGTGTCGCATGCTCCTTTATATACTTCACAGAGATCAGGAACACTAACTGCATGAACCTCACAACAACCCAATTATCTCAGCCCCTGGAGATGGTTGCAACTTTTCTTCATACGACAGGATTCTTGAGAACTTTTCAACTCTGGCAGTCCCTCACATAAGGTTATAATGGCTACAACCCATGATGTGTTTTATGGCTGTGTAGTATTTTTAAAGTTTACAACACATCAGTTAGGTGTAATGAAATAACAGCAAGTCTTCTTGGCATCTTTTTGATGGGAACAAGAAGAGGAATGTGGCACTATCCTGATGGATAATAATAATAATAATAATAATAATAATAATAATAATAATAATAATTTAAAATCTGGCTGGGTTTCCCTAGCCATTCTCTTTGCTTCCAAATGGGCCTTAAAAACCATGGTGAAATTCCTCATTGATGTTCAGATGGCCCTTCTCTTCCTCATCTCACCTCTCTTCCTTTACAGCAGCTTGCAGAGCAGCTAAATTTAGTTCGAGGAATTATTCCACCATCAAGATGCTTAACAGCTGAGAAAGTCTATTTGTGCAAGAGAGAGAGAGAGAGAGATTTATCTTTGATTAGGAGTGACGGGAAGTAAAAGGAAGAGATAAGTATAGAGGATGTCTCAGCTGAGCTTATTCAATCATTGTTAGTTAATGAATGAACATTGGTAGAAGAAAGGAGCAATCAGAAAGCCACAGGGAGAGGGTGCAGGGAGAGTAACTGGTGGTGCAGCTCAATGAAAGAGATAAACACAGAAGTTGTGAGTAGAAAAAAGGAGATAAAAGTCTAGCAAATCAGTTTGATTTAAGCTGTAATCTGATACACCAGCATTTTCCCCCACCTGATGCCCTCCAGATGTTTTCGACTACAACTGTGTCTGATGGGAGTTGTAGTCAAAAACAGCTTGAGGGTATCAGATTGGGGAAGGCTGCTATACACACTTAGGTAAAGGGACCCCTGACCATTAGGTCCAGTCGCGAATGACTCTGGGGTTGCAGCACTCATCTCGCTTTATTGGCCGAGGGAGCCGGCGTTTGTCCACAGACAGCTTCCGGGTCATGTGGCCAGCATGACTAAGCTGCTTCTGGCGAACCAGAGCAGCGCACGGAAACGCCGTTTACTTTCCTGCCGGAGTGGTACCTATTTATCTACTTTCACTTTGACGTGCTTTCAAACTGCTAGGTTGGCAGGAGCTGGGACCGAGCAATGGGAGCTCACCCTGTCGTGGGGATTCGAACCGCTGATCAGCAAGCCCTAGGCTCAGTGGTTTAGACCACAGTGCTACTCGCATCCCGCTATACACACCTACCCAGGAGTAAACACCATAGAACTCATGCTTCTCAGGAAGCGTGAGCAAGATTGCACTGCTAGTTGTTGAATCAAACCATACATTTCATGCAACGGCAGCAGAACTGAAACATATAATCAGGGACACATCATCGCCATCTTGAGCTCATTGGAGGAAAGGTGGGCTGCAAATGGAATAATGAATAAAATTAAGGACCAAGAATGCAAGTTTGGATTAGAAGCATAAACACCAGGAAGAAGTGATTGAGGGCCCACTACATTACATGCATTCATTGATTCATTGATTCATAAATGCATTTCTAACCCAATGTTTATCTCCAAGACAGAGTCTTCCACTCACACCCCAATGTGTCTAACAGTTTACATTCAGTCTAAAGCCACAATTTAAAACAATAAACAAAAGGGGTGGGAAATGAAATTGTAATTTAGAAAAAGGGGGGTATTCATTTGGTTTTTTTTTAATGCACCATTAAAATAACTGTAGCTGCTAATTATGTATGTTTACATTGCAATGTAGCTGAAGCTAAATTCCAAGTATGTTGGAAAATGTACTTGGCCAATAAGTTATTCCTATTCCTATTCCTATTCCTATTCCTAACTGTCAGATTCTCTTATCGGTTGTTCAATAGTAAGACCAAGCCATCTTTTCTTTAAGTCTCTTTATTTTGTGCAAAGGTATTTACAGTGCAGAGTTCAGTTTATCATGTCTGCTCAGTCACTAGCAGAATCCGGAAGTGCCCCCCTTCTGTTTTGGCGCCAACACCAAAGCCTCGGAATCCTGAATTGCCGCCTTCTCCTCCTACATGAGATAGGCGCCGGAACTGACGCCTCCCCCTCCGAGCCAGTCTGCTGGGTGGTGCCAGGTCTCTCAACAACTCCCTGGACACCTGGCACTCCCTGGCTCCCAGCCACTAACTGCTCCTCCCCCGAAGAGGGGCTGCCAGTTTCACTTGGAGATGAATCTGTCATCAACACAGGCTGCGGGTCCCTGTATGCACTCAGAGCTGGACTGGCAGGGGTGGGCAGATCCCTGACACTATCCTAATTAGAAAAGGGCTTCTGTTCCCGAAACGGAGGAATGTTGATTACAATATGCATATGGCAAAAATTGTGAACATTGCTAATTATATTTGAGGAAGAGGTGTCAAATATAACAGAGCTGGGCCTTTTCTGTGCATTGGAATGGTGTTAGATGATGATACAATAGCTTGTTCCTCTAATATAATGTGATTTGACATGTTCTGGCGTCCCCCCCCCCTTACATTTCCCCTCACCCTCCAGCTTGGAGAAGTGGTGGTTGTTCTTGAGCTTGATATGCTGGACAATTTAATATTCCAACTTTTGTGGCATTGCTCCACTTGTGATGACCTATTGCATATTCATTCATAGGTGGATGGATAGATGGATAGACAGACAGATAGATAGATAGATAGATAGAGATGTACGAAGGAATGTCAGGAAATGTGGACAAATATCACTGACATATAAATGGAGTGTCAAGCTACATTGGGAGGTGAGTCAGCTTCAGAAGAATATATAAACTAAGAGGAATGAGGAACCAAAAATAGCTCCCTGACAGACAAAACAGCTGAAAACCTGAAATGTAGTCACCTTCCAAATGAGAGGGGACCTGTCAAACCTGAGTGCTCCTGGAACAAATTGTGTCAGCTCTTGAGGCCTAGAAGCATCAGGAATGAAAAGTTTTCATATAAATATTATTTTCAGTTTTGACCATATTGCTTGTTTAATGTGTTCATGAAGCTGTACTCATGCTGTTAGAGCAGCGTTTCCCAACCGGTGTGCCGCGGCACACTGGTGTACCGCGAGACACCGGCTGATGTGCCGCGGAAAAAGGGACCTGCAGCCCAGGGCTGCACAGGACCGTGGCGGCGGCGCTGCTGGAGCCCAGCGGCGAAGCGGAAGCCAGGGCGGCGCTGCTCCCTTGGCTGCTGCTGCAGCAGCAGCAACAGCAGCCTCGCGCGAGAATCCCGACCGGAAGCCTCGTGAGAGAATCCCGACCGGAAGCCTCGCGCGAGAATCAGAGCCCAGGGTGCCCTGCAGCCCCGCGCTGCACAGGACCGTGGCGGCGGCAATGCTGGAGCCCGGCGGCGAAGCGGAAGCCAGGGCGGCGCTGCTCCCTTGGCTGCTGCAGCAGCAGCAGCAACAGAAGCCTCGCGGGAGAATCCCGACCTGGTGCCCCAGCTGATGGGTGGGAGAAAGGACGCCGCGCTACAGCTAATCCCAGAGGTAACTCTGGGTCAGGAGACCCGGCGCAGCCGGGTGGGGGAGGAGCGGTGTGCCGCGAGATTTTTTTAATGAAACAAGTGTGCCGTTGCCTAGATTAGGTTGGGAAACACTGTGTTAGAGGGATATGATGAAGGTGACTACAGGGCCTCAGTATCAGAGGCGAGTGCCCAGGAAATCACACATTGCAAGTTGGAGTTTACTCTTTATTAGCCATAACACGATCGACACAGGAGTGTCAGGCGTATTGAGCACAGCCACTGGCGGAGGAATAAATAAATATATAAATATTTTTTTATTTATACCCTGCCCTTCCTGGTCCAAAAACTGGGCTCAGGGCAGCTAACAACAAATACAAAACAATGATTAAAAAACAACTTAAAAAAACAGCTTAAAACAGCATAAAAAACAAACATAAATGGGATCACCAGGGCTAACTGGCCAAGTTAGTCTTGCTAGGCCTGTAGGGAGACCAGGGAAGAATTTTAATGTAGGGACCCAGAAGGGTTTCTTCAGAAAAAAGGGAAGGGGAAAAAAGGAATAGGGGACCAGGCTAGATTGAAGGCCGGGCGGAATAACTGTGTCTTACAGGCCCTGCGGAAGGAAGGGGGTGCGGGACATGTAGCCAGCCTCGTGTGTCATCCAGGGGGGGTGACATCGCGTGCCGCACCCCCGGGACATGCACTGCTTGCCACGCACCCCCCGGGATGCATGCCACTCACAGCGCACCCCCCGACTGAAGGTTCCCCACCTCCCCATAGCTGCCAAAGTTCCCCCTCTCTCCAGCATTTTCCCCAAGCAATCAGAAACTGCATCTGTAAGTCGCCAAATTCTCCTCCACTCTTTTCCAGCCTCTTCTGGTTCTGGGAGACAGGAGGGGAGGGGAGCATGTCACAGCAGGAGGGGGGAGACCCTGTACCTCTTCACCAGCCTGACTCATCTCTGCCTCTTGGCCTCCCTCCTCCCCTGTTTCAGCTTCTGCCTCTGATTCTGAACTTCTCTCTGCCACAGACTCCTCAGCTCACTAAGCCCTGTGACCTCCTCAGCTTCTGCCACCTCCTTCCAGTCTTCTCCTTCTTTGTTGTCCCACCACCAGTCCCAGGCCTCTGAGCCTTCTTCCCTGAGGGCAGTGGTGGCCAAACTCAGCCCTCCAGATGTTTTGGGACTACAACTCCCATCATCCCTGGCCACTGGTTCTGTTAGCTAGGGATGATGGGAGTTGTAGTCCCAAAACATCTGGAGGGCCTTATGGGTTCCCCAGCTGGTTCCTCCCACCATTCCTCTGCATCCAAGCAGTTCATGATACTCAAGGGCTGCTGACACACATGTCCATAGGGACACAAGAAATTGCCTTATACGGTCTCAGAGTGTTGGTTCATCTAGTCCAGTATTGCGTACATGGATTGGCAGCAGCTCTTTGAGATTTCAAGCAAGGGACACTCCCAGTCTTACCTGGAGGTGCTAGGGATTGAATCTGGGATCTTCTGTATGCAACACAGATGGGGGGGGGGATGTCTTGCGTCAGATCCTCCATTTAAATGTATGACTTCAACCAAGTGTAGTATCTATAAACTGTGAAATGGGTTGCTTAATTTTTACCGGACAATATAGATTAGTGGTTTTCAAACTTTGTTCCAGGAAGTGCTGGGGTTTGTCAGGAGCTGATCGGAGGCGTCTTGATGGAAATATGAACTAGGTCAGGCAAGCTTCTCTCACATAGAGATGGCCCACCTGTACCAATCTTCCCTGCTTGAAAAGATTTAGAGATTGGTCCGTGTGTTCTAGAGAGGGATGTTGGGGAATATTATCGTTGCAGACTTGGATAGGAACTGAATTCAAACAAGCAGCTACCAGACTAACGTGCAGCTCTGAAGACAGCTGTCCATCAAATCTCACTGCTCCAAATGTTGCTGGGCAGTTTTCAGCTAAAAATGGAAACAAGGAGGAAAAAAGAATCAAACTGTTTCTTAAAATGTATATTTTGAGATAAAATATATTTTAAAACGTGTCTTTCAAGAAAAAAATAATGTTTAGAAATATGTATTTAAATGTAGAATTAAATACAAATTTTACAGGGTTTTTTTTAAAATGAAGATTAATGGAGAAATGGAATGAAAGGAATGCAAAAAAGTGGTTCCTTTGGTACTCAGTCCCTATGTTTATCCAAGGACCACATGCCACAGTTACATGAGGTGCACTGCCTTGCCAGTGGTACCTTCCCAACCCTTTCCCCTAGTTCAGCTTGCTTGCTGTAGATTGAACTGTCTGCTATGCATCATAGACCAAAACACATCTATAAATAGGCATTGGGAGTATTTTGCTTGGGGAAATTGAGATGTGAGAATAACAACAAGGCAGGGCAGAACACAACAAGCCAGAGCCAGTATCAAGCAATCCAGCTGAGTCTTTGGCTCTGGAAAATATACATCTCACCTGAGAACACCTGCAGAGGAGTATTTTCGCCAGTGCTTCCAAGACGGGCAGGGGGTAGGGAGCAGAACATCACAGCAGGAACAGTAATACATGTGAGCAGTTATAGATTGGAGCAGTGCTGAGAAAAAACAGAAAAGAGGAAAGACCAATAAATAGTCCCAGGATCACACACACACACACACACACACACACACACACACAACAACCTCAGACTCTGGCCAGTTCGGTCCATAGTTATTGCAGGGGGCAGGGGGAGGATATGGCACAATTCTCCAGATTATGGAGCTGCGGGTAGAAGAGAATGCACCAGGTAAGAAGGAAGATACCTTAAATTGAATATTAAAAAAAAAAAAACAAACAACAAATTATCAATGTTATCAATTATCAGTTGTTTTGGAGCATCGTCAAATCCAACAGTGTTAGTGGATGTGCCAAGTTAGCATGTAATATTCATTGTATGCCCATCATAAATAGTGAATGATAGGACCCACTGATGAATGGGAACTCTTCAAAGTTACCGTAATTTGTTCTTACAAAGCGACATTCCTTTTTTTTTCCCAAATCATTTTTATTAAATCTTCCCAAACACAAAATTATATCAATATCAATTAATCCATATAGTCCAATTAATTCCAAATAAATTGCCAAATTTTTCTCTTTTTCTTTTTTCATTTTTGACTTCCCTTGCTTCAAACAATCGGGATTTTGCTCATTTTGTATAGTCCATTGCCTTCCATGATATTATCCATTTCTTTTTCTGTTATTATCCGTCCTTATTGTGTTCTTCTTCACGCCACTGAATGCTTTCACAAGTGAGATAAAACAACCAAAAACTGTCGTGACTGTGTGGGTTTTATGTCCGTACTTTATCTTCCCCCCTGACCCGCTGCCTCTCAACTTCAAATGTAACATTCCCATCTCGACATTCGCCATTTTGACTAGCGACATTCCATCTGTTTGGTTTCCCTGAAAGTAGGATGCATAGGTTATCTTGAAGTCACCCAAAGGTTAAACCACCAGGATTTTCTCCAAATATATTTTGAGAGAACCATAGTTGGATCTGTTCCACCAGTGTTCTATTGGAAGGTCCAGGTTAACCCAGAGATGGAAAGAAGAAAGAGTCCCTACCAGAGAGGAACGGCAAACCAAACTGTTAGACTATGCCGAAATGGCAAAACTGACTGGAAAGCTCAGGGACCAAGAAGACAAAAGCTTCAGGAAAGAATGGGGGGAATTTATAATTGATTTAAGAGACCACTGTAAGCAGATGAAAACATTAGCAGGATTTTAATCTCACTTGTAATGTAACAAATACTATAGACAATAAGGATAGATATAAAATATAGATTATGAAATAATATGCAGTTGAAAATGTTGACAATAGGACCCATGGAAGGGATGGGGGGGGAGTCTTGAGATTCAGAGAAATCTCTTTATATGGATATGTATTTGGTATTGTAATAAATGTGTATTTGTAAAATATAAAAAAAAGGAATGTCCAAGTTAATTTCTGGAGTCATGTGGATTCTGGAACAGCAACTCTGCATCCTAAAATAGAGTCCAGGATGATAACCAGTTCTTGTCATACACCCCCAGAAACCTCTGACACAATGAAAGATCAGCAGCATCACTGACGTGGTAACATACTGGATCCCCTTTTGTATACACAGAGACATAGTGTCAACATGCCAATGGACATACTGGGTTCCTGGGGCGCATGTACAACAATGCCTAGCAGCAGTCCCAGGACTTGTGGATTCTAGTAAGCCCTCTTCTGTGGTCAGTCCAGCCCCAAAGAGAACCCACAGAGCTGGTGTAAGTTCTAATTGGAGCAGAATTGGATAAAACCAGCAGGCAGGGGCTGAGTCTGGTACTAGGTTTGAAAGAAAACCTTAATCACTGTCTCTCAGCTGGTATGCTCAGTGTGTAGAGCACCTGCTTTGCATGCAAACTGTCCCAGGCTCAACTCCCAGTATCTCCAGGTAAGGATGACTGTGTCCATGTCTGAAATTCAAAGCTGATGCCAGTCACTGTGGACAACACAGAGGTAGCCTAACTTTATATAGGGCAGCACCTCATGTTCTTACACATGAAAATCAACTGATTTTTTACAAAGATATATTTAGATCCGAATAGTCCCTGCTCCAAAGGAAAGGGCATTTTCAAAAGATGTCCTCCTGGCCTGACCATCACTCAGGCAATTGAGTAAAACAAACAAGCAAAAAGTGCTCATTCCAATATCTCAATCAATCCATGCTTTGGTTCTTGAAAGAAAAGTGTTCCATGTTTATTATTTGGCTATAGATATAACTACCATTTTCAGGACCCTAAACTGTGCTTTTATACTAAATTTCCTGTCTTCTATGTATATATTTTTTTTAAAGTATTTTTATTATTGTAATGTTTTGTTGTTGCTATGGCCACCGGCTAACGCAAATAGCGTTTCTATATCTATCTATCTATCTATCTATCTATCTATCTATCTATCTATCTACCTATCTACCATTTTCATCACTAAGAAATTAATCCAAATTAATCCATTTTCTACTTTGGTGAAGATTGTCACAGAAGACTATCACTGCTTTGATGAAGACTGATAGTTAAATATGATGTGCAGGCCTGCAAAATTTGTGTTGTGTTGTCATGCCTCTTTCTACTTTCCCTCAAAGCCCTACAGACATTTAACTGAAGAAAGACCTCAAAATTTGCTTTGAGTGAAATCCAGTAACAATTTATTATTATCTTCCAGTGAAACATCTTATTTAAATGTTCTGGGATTGCCTTGAAGTTCCTTAGATCTTTTGCCTGAGGTGGGCAATGTTTAGCTTCAGGCAATTTTTTTTTAATGGCAACTCAATTGACAGCGCTTCAAAACCAGGAGAGCCAGATCCCCTTCTAAAGCCTTTACAGCCTACTCAAAGAAATGCATGCAGGTTAATGTGAAAGGGAGAAGGAAAAAGAAGCCAGGAAGGAAAGAGAAGAAAGAAGCAAGTGAAAGGCGAAAGAGGTGTATCTGTCTCAAGTGTATCTGTTTGATTATATCCTTTGCGTGTCGAGGTCCCAAACCACCCCTCAAAATAAATTCACACTTCAGACATAAATTTTGGTTTTGGTTTTTGGCATGAATTTGGCCACAACTGTATTAAATTACAAGATATGTGAGTGGTTGCGTAGGCATTGGTTCAGACTATCTGTCCCCTAAGGACAGAACTGACATTTGTCAGTAAAGGGGGAAAACCATCCAGGTAGAGAAAGGGAGCCGGATGGATCTGACCCTCCCCTCTTCCCACAGGTTCCCAGGGGCTCTTGCATGGCCCTAGCCCCCCGACCGGGGGATATGGACAAAAGCATGTCGAGCCCCTGGATTCCTTTAACAGAATTCCCCACACACCACCATCAATTGGAGGGGCAAACGCAGTCAACAGTTCCCTCCTCCAACCAACATAATAATAACCAATGCCTAACCGCCAACCTTACAAGTTGTGACTATTTGCTACGCAGTAGGTGAAAACCAGATGGCACCAGCCAATCAGCCAAATGGAAAAATTCCTACCAGGCCCCTGCCCCAAAAGCAGATGACCCCATGACAGGCATAGCAATGTCAACACAGAGGCCTAAAATTAGGGAGGGAGGGCGGGTGATCCGATGCACGCAGCCAAGAGGGGGATCACACTGCGTGCAAACCATTTATAAACGCTGGGCTGTCCATCATAAATGGCAACATATAATTCTCCCCAACAACACCCCAGGGTCCAATCACAGAAGTGGCCATCCAAACAAACCCGTCCAGCAACTAAGGGGTAGTTTGCTAGCTCCCACCACAACACGTGCTCTCCATGATGGAGAACCCGCTGTGTGTGAGAAACTCAAACTTAGTTGCAGCAAATCAAAGCATCCCGTTCAGTGCAGATCACTGAAAGATGCACCTGTCTTCCATTGTGAGATGCAGCCACAGAGAAGTATTTTGCACCAGGAAGAAAGGAAGGCTGGATGACCTTTGAGTTCCTTTCCATTGTCTATGATTCAGGGGTCGGCAATTTATTTTTAGCAGCAGGCCGGTCCACTGTCTCTCAGACCTTGTGGCAGGCTGCAGAAGCGGCACCGGGGAAGGGGGGGAGCTGGGAGAAGAGGCGAGGGGGCAAGTAGTCCTCCTCCCCACCCCAGCCCCAGCCGCTGTGCTTACCTGCCAGGGGCTGCTGCCACCACCACCACCATCACCACTGCTGCTGCTGCTTCTCGTGGGTAACAAATACAAAACAAACAACACGGTACAATAGAATAATATATCAAAATGACGCAAACCGTGAAGAATATTTAATCATATATATATATGCATATGCAACCAGAGGAAATCTACTCCATACAACGTACAAATGTCTCAAAAGGTGCAAAGAGATTCAAAAGTGCAATGTCTGATGTGCAACAAGTCCAATGTCATAAAGTGCTAAAGTCTCTCAGGAGTCCACGTCTGCTTCCTGAGAGACTTTAGCACTTTATGACATTGGATTTGTTGCACATCGGACATTGCACTTTTGAATCTCTTTGCACCTTTTGAGACATTTGTACGTTGTATGGAGTAGATGTCCTCCGGTTGCATATGTTACTCGTGGGTAGGCAGAGCAAGTCCGTCCACTCTCTGGCCCACAGCAGCACCATGGTGGCTGTGGTGGGAGGAAGAGGCCAAGTGGCGGCGTCTCTGCCAATCAAATGCTGCACCTGGTTTACCTGGTTTACCGTGAGACGCGGGGACGTCTCTGCCAATCAAACGCCACTGAGGTAAACCAGGCTGTGGTTTGAATGGCAGAGCCACTGCCACTCGGCCTCTTCCTGCCGTCGCCAGGAGTCTCGGCTTCATGGTGGGTTCTGGCTGTGCGGCGTGGGCTAGATTTAGGACCCAGGTGGGCCTGATCCGGTCCAGGGGCCTTAGTTTGCCAACCCCTGTCCTAGAATCTTCTGCACCACACCGAATTTCCACAGCAAATGTCTAGGTCAGGAGTAGAGGAACACAGGTCTGGGTACCGAATATGGTCCTCCGAGCTTCTCTGTCAGGCCCTCAGGGACACCCCAAGCCTCACCCCTCACCAGACCTGCTTCACTCTCCTTGAGTGTCTTTGTCCTGGCTCAGATATATTCTTGAACTCTGATAATGCCTCTTGCTCACCTGGATGGAGGACTGAGAGGTATGTTTGAGTATGTGTAGAAACTGTTGTAAGAAAATCAAGGTCTTATATATATATATATAAAATAATTGTTCATAAGTGTGCCAAGCAAAACAAGGCCACATGTCTGAAGCAGCACAGGAAGACAGGCCTGTCTCCATTTTGACTCCCAAACTGACAAAACTGTTTCTCTGCAAGGAAGGAGGGGGGGTGATTGTCTCAGGAAAATAAAGTGAGAATCCTGGCTTCCTGATACCTGAGTGCCAGACAAAAGGGTGTGATTAACTTGGCTGGGAAACAGGGAAATGTAAATTTCTCTTTTGTTTTACTTGATGGGTTTTTGGGTGGAGGGCAAGAGGAGGCATGGGGAGGGTCAAGGATGCTCAGATTACGGCTACCAGACCTCCCCTTTCATGATGTAGCTGTGATGTAGCTGGGAGGTGGTCCTGGGTTACACCCCTTTTTGTGATGTTTGTATGATGTATAGGGGGTTGGTCTTGAGCGGGAGGGGGAATTTCAAAAGTCTATATAGGAGCTGGCACACCATTGTTCTGGGTTCCTCCTCCCTCCTCCATTTTGGGAGTGAGGGCCCTGTTGCAACAGATATAATGAAATTTTGCTTCTCAATTTGCTCTGGTTGGCCTCTTTAAATTCACTCCTACCGATGGAGAACCTGGAAAGGCTCTTGTGTACCCCATAAGGGAATAAGAGCAGATTTCTGTTTATTTCAAAATCTAAGAGCAAAATTGACAATAGTTGTTCCACCACTTTTGCTTGTGGCACTCCCCACTACTGGAAGGTAGCCATTCTCCAGAAGGGAATGCGTCTCTCAGGCTGAAAAATGGTTCTGCACTCCTGGTTTAGGGGCTCTTTGGCAGACAAATCCATACGGAACATGTTCTCTTAAGATAGATTCTTCAAAGGAAGAAACAGCGGATTATGCAGTTCTTGCCCACAACAAGATTTGCATCCAGCAACAACAGGACAGAAGCAATTATGTAGTTTGGAAGGTTTCCTGGTCCTTTAAGAAACCGGGAATTTAAATCAGTCTCATTTGCTACTGATCCCGGAAAGTAGGTTAGAGTCCCCACAGAAGTAAATTTTCTGGGTTTTGCTACAAAACAATGCGCAGCTGGGCTCTCTGACAAATATGGGAGACCAGGAAAGAGAAGGGCTTCTTTGTGTTGATGAGGAGAAGAGAGATTGTTTGTATCAGATTGGATCTAATATAAATGAGATTACCCAGCAAAAGCAAGCTCACACATTGCGTTTGTATACATCCTTAAGGTACATATGTAAGAGACTCATTTATAATTATATTTATAATTATATTTTGGAGGTGATTCCTGCTCCTGTGTAGCTGCATTGTTTTATGTTTTCTGGATATCCCATGATCATATTATAAAGCAGTTGTGTTCCATGTTATAAAACAAGCAGCGCTAGAAGTTGTTTCTTTTCATTTTCCAATGCTTTTTCTTATCAATACAGAATTCAGTGTGGTGCGAGCAAATTTTTATTCTGAAAGTGTGGCCCAGAGAAAAAAGTTTCAGAACCACTGCACTATATGCAAGGTGTTTAGGGCTGACCATACTCAGGACCGGTGCCAGGGTTTTCGGCGCCCTAGGTGAGGGAGCGGGCCACGTGACGTCATTACACATGACGTACGGTGCCCCGCCCCCTGCCCGCCAGGCGCCCCGCGCCGCCGCGATTTTCGCCGCTGGTTGGGGCGGCACCGGGTGGCGGCGGGGGGTGAGGGGCAGGCTGGCCAGTGCCCCCTCCATTTTGGCGGCGCCACGGTTTTCGCCCCAACCTGCTCGCTCCGCCGCTGGTTGGGGCAGCGGCGGGCAGTGGCGGGGGGCAGCGGGCAGGCTGGCCAGCGCCCCCTCCATTTTGGCGCTCTAAGCAACCGCCTAGTTCGCCTAAATGGACGTGCCGGGCCTGACCATACTCTTATGTAGAATCATATGGCTAGTCCTAGTCAATTTTGGGAGGGACGCGGGTGGCGCTTTGGTCCAAATCACAGAGCCTAGGGCTTGCCGATCAGAAGGTTGGCGGTTCAAATCCCCGCGATGGGGCAGGCTCCCGTTGCTTGGTCCCAGCTCCTGCCAACCTAGCAGTTCGAAAGCACGAAGTGCAAGTAGATAAATAGGTACCGCTCTGGCGGGAAGGTAAACGGTGTTTCCTTGCGCTGCTCTGGTTTCGCCAGAAGCGGCTTAGTCATGCTGGCCACATGACCCGGAAGCTGTCTGTGGACAAACGTCAGCTCCCTCAGCCTATAGAGTGAGATGAGCATGCAACCCCAGAATCTTCCGTGACTGGACTTAACGGTCAGGGATCCCTTTACTTTTAGTCGGTTGTTATTTATGGGAGGGAGCTCCCTTCTGTCTTCTAAAATATCCAGTTCGACACACACACCTTGGTAACTAACTTACAGTGTTAAACAAAATGCTAAGCAATGTGCACCATGTGTACAATTAGGGAAAGGGGAATAATATTTGCATGATTTTGTCTTAACTTGCATAATAGGCCTCATTAGCATCACATATGATTTGAAGTTCCTTGGCAGAGAATTAAGGCTTTCATTTTAACAAAGCTACCCAAAGCATCGGATGCAGCTCTTAAAAAACCGATGTGGTTGTTTTTACATATACTGGGCAGGCGGCCCAGACTTGTGTGCAATTTCCCATTGAAATTATATATACCCCCTTTTAAAAAACATGAATAAGAATGTTTTTTTAATATAAAAAAATTGCTGATTGCTTGACTTCAACAGGAGACAACAGGTAGTAAGTTTCCAGAACATTTTACAAAAGATGATTTCAGGGAACAATCAGTGGACAATTTTACTTGCCAAGGCATACAGAGAGTATGTTTAACAGGTAAAAAAAAAAAAAAATTAGGCACAAAATAACGCTTGGCAGTGCAGTAATCTGAAGCTGGCATTGGCACTAGACCATAGAGTTGTTCTGCCAGCACTTCTGTTCCATAAATGGAAGTTTCTGCCATAGCAACTCACATATCAACTGTGTTTGTTCACACCAGGCTTAGGCCCTGAGCTCTAAGTTTTTAGCTTTGTGAAATCTCAGGCAACTTCCATCACACATAAAGCCCTCCCCCTCTCTCTCGTGAGAATAGAAAGGGGCTGTGTTACCAGAAGAGGGGAGCCAGTTCAGCTCCAGATTTGGGGTGATGCAGGCATTTCTCACACATAGGGCACCAAGTCGAGGGGGCACAACATTGAGAAGATCCATAACTAAGAAGATCCCTTGGGGGAGCCAAATTTGGGGCTCGCACAGAGCGCCATATTATAAAAGGTTGCCCAAGTGAGGAGAGGAAAGGTTTTCATGCTGCATTTCTTCCTTCATGGGTTAATATGCCAGGCACGGCGTGCTGGGTGTGGGCGGCTCCCGAGACAGTGATTGGCAGGGTCAGCAGCAAATCATTCATTCATTCTGTGTGTGAGAGAGGGGGGGTGGAGACTGCCCTCCTCCCAATTCAGAAATTGTGTTGGACACTCCAGACTACTTTCCAAAGCAAACCAATAATACATTTGCCATGTTGACTGGGGCTGATGGGAGATAGAGTCCAACAATTTCTGGAGGGCACCAGGTTGGGGAAGGTTGCTGTATAATTTCCAAATCTATTACAAAAAAAGAGAGAAAACAGCAGTTTATTGCACAAGATGCTTCGTAATTAAGTTAGTTTTAACAGAAAAGAGTCCAATGGCTTGTTAATTTGAGCAATAGCCTAGCACCTCAAAGTCTGGCAGACTTTTGGTGAAGAAAAGTGTAACTGACCATCAGTTGTGCAATAGGACATTTGAAAGGGGAGAGGTGTGCATTCAGGTTAGGATGCTACTTGTACGTAAACCAATCATTTAGAAAAACCTTTTCATGTAAAACAAAACATGTCCATCCTGCAAATGAATCACATGTACATGAAGAATTGCTTTTCAGTGGAAGCAAATGTATCCACTGAAGTAATATGGAAGGCTTCGCTCATCCCTAATGTCCTTTTCGTTCATAGAATCAAAGAAGAGTAGAGTTGGAAGGGGCCCAAAGGTCACCCAACCTCTGGCCATCCAACCTCTGCTTAAAAGCCTCCAAGGAAGAAGAGCCCGTTGCATCTCATGAGAGTCTGTTCCACTGTTGAACTGCTCTTACTGTCAGAAAGTTCTTCCTGGGACAACATTTGTCTCAGCCCCATTCACCTCACCTCACAGAGTGTTTGTTGTGGGGGAGGAAGGGAAAGGAAGGGAAAGGAGAATGTTAGCCGCTTTGAGACTCCTTCGGGTAGTGATAAAGCGGGGTATCAAATCCAAACTCTTCTTCTTCTTCTTCTTCTTCTTCTTCTTCTTCTTCTTCTTCTTCTTCTTCTTCCTCTTCTCCTTCTTCTTCTTCCTCTTCCCCTTCTAATTCTTCTTCTTTTCTTCTTCTTCTTCTTCTCCTTCTTCTTCTTCCTCTTCCCCTTCTAATTCTTCTTCTCTTCTTCTTCTTCTTCTTCTTCTTCTTCTTCTTCTTCTTCTTCTTCCTCTTTCCCTTCTTCCTCTTCCTCCTCCTCCTCCTCCTCCTCTTCTTCTTCTTCTTCTTCTTCTGCCTTCTCTCTGTCACCCAGTAGCATTTCTCCATCTTCTCCACACAGAGGACTTACCATTTGCTTGTTCCTCCTCTTGCTTTAAACATCGCTAAAGAAACCTTTATTATTATTTTTAATGTTTCTTACAACCCTGAGATCATCCTGAACTTTGGCCTGCCTGACCTTCTCCCTGCAACTCAGATATACAGGTACCCTTCCTTCATGATTTCTCCTTTCTTCCATTTCTTATGCATTCCCTTCCTACATCTCAGCTCATCTGTGAGCTCCTTGGAGACGGACTCCTGTTTTGCATCTCAGAAGCAACATTTTCTTCCATTCAGAGCAAAGGAATAATGAATCATCCAATGTGCCCTGTTCTGGGTGGGGTGTCTGTGTGTGATAGCAACACTGTCACCATCATTCACATGTGTCAAGGCGCTAAGCAACATTTCTTGCACATCCCACTATTTATAGTCCTTCGTTCACACCCTCCAAGAGCCCAAGGTGGTGGCAGCTGCACTTTTTTAAAGCTGCTAATAAATGAACTTCATTCCTTGTCATTTTTATTTATTAAGTACATAGGCAAATGCCTTTATTACCCTACAGAAGGGCTATTTAAAATGCCAGAGATGGTCAACATCCTGTATAAATATAATAGCTTGAGTTGGGCCAGCCTGATTATTGTGAGTGGTCCTAGACAAAAGAATAATGTTTTTAATAAGGTAAAAGGTAGAGTAATGGACCTTTGGACTGTTAAGTCAAAGGCGACTACGGGATTGCGGCGCTCATCTCGCTTTCAGGCTAAGGGAGCCAGTGTTTGTCCACAGACAGCTTTCCGGGTCATGTGACCAGCATGACTAAACCACTTCTGGTGCAATGAAACACCGTGACGGAAACCAGAGTACACAGAAATGCCATTTACCTTCCTGCCGCAGCAGTACCTATTTATCTACTTGCACTGGTATGCTATCGAACTGGTAGGTTGGCAGGAGCTGGGACAGAGCAATGGGAGCTTACCCCGTCGTGGGGATTCGAACCGCTGACCTTCTGATCAGCAAGCCCAAGAGGCTCAATGGTTTAGACCACAGCACCACCCGCATCCCCTCCCCCGTTTTTTAATAATGCCTGTTGAAGGTTTCCTGATTCAGGTAGGTAGCCGTGTTGGTCTGACGCAGTAAAAATATATATAATTTTTTAAAAAAATGTCTAGTAGCCCCTTAGAAACCAACTAAGTTTGTTCTTGGTATGAGTTTTCGTGTGCATGCACACTTCTTCAGATGGTTTCCTGAATGTGCAATTCACCTGCAGAGTTGGGGAATCTGACAAAGGGTCTGCAGAATGCATGGGAAAGCAAAAGAGGGCACAAGTAGGACCTGTGGCATAATGTAAAACTGACATTCAACATTCCCTGGCTACTCAGCATATTCATTCTTTATTGGGCTGCTTCTTTGGGGTTGTTACCCTCTGGGGTTCTCTGAGGCCATGGATCCTGAACTGAAGAACAGATCTGGATGCAGGCATGGCCACACACAGCTGGGCAGTAAGCCTGGCCTGGACCAAAGCTAGAATCACATTTGCTGGAGCTGATGAGGGAGGAGCCAACAGCAGGAAGTGATGGAGGATTGGGATGAACATGAGAACATAACACAAGCCCTACTGGATCCGGCCAATGGCCCATCTAGTCCAGCATCCAGCCAGGTACCTATGGGAAGGTCACATGCTGGACCTGAGCACAAGAGCACTCTCTCTTCCTGTGGTTTCCAGAAGCTGGTATTCAGAAGCATTACTGCCTCCAGCTGTGGAGGCAGCACATGGCCATTATGGAAACATGGGAGGTGCTTGAGTTTAGGGCAATTGGATTTAATGGCACAGGCATCATCTCAGGCTGAGGACCTTCCAACCTTATATCAGCCAAGACTTGCCAGGACTTCCAAGGGAAGACTTCAGCACCACAAACAGCTCCTCTGCTAGGTTTTGCATTCTCTATAGATGTTTTTGTGAAAAGGTAATTAGTAGTTAAGATGAACAACCAGCAGATGTTTTAATAAAAGTCTAATTACCTTTTATGAATGACTACAGAGTCCGGCATGCAAATGAGTTTTGCTAATCTCTTTTTATTATCACTGCCATGGATTTTCATCTATAACATCTGTGAGTCATTTACAGGGAACTATCTCTAACCCCAAGGTTTCATTTCAGTGGTATCTATGTATTATTAACAAATCCTTTAGGAGGTACATGTAAAACAAAAACAGTAGCAACAACTATAAAGTGTGGCTCAAATTTGTTTGAAATCAAAGTAAGATAGCAGAATAACTGGGGTGTTAGATTATCAGTATGGGATAATCTGCACCCTAGTTATAAAGGCCACCCCAGGTTTTGCTCTCTGGTGGCTCTCCAGAACTAACTATTGGGGCTCCTAGTTCATATGTAATCAGAGACCCTTCTCCATGAGCTTCATCCAAGGGAGGAGCAAAGGGAGGCAACATGAGAGCAGCTTTTTTCAGTGATGACTCAGTGATGAAATACTTTCCTTGGGAGAACACACCTAGTGCCATCAATACCGACTTTTAGGCAGCAGGATAAGACATACTGCTTTCTCAACCTTCTGGTTGTTAATTTGGAACATAGTCTGGTATAATTCTGGCTTCTTCAAGGTGCTCTTCCTTTCATGTGGGATAGGAATTGTCCTTTTTATTGTATTGTTGAATGGGGATTTTAGGAATTCTATTTATTGTATTCTGTTTTCTCTTTGTATTTGGTGGCTAACTGGTTCTTTTTACACTCTTCTGTTTAGGGAGGCTTTTAATGTTTTATAGATTATTGTATTTTAATGCTCTGTTGAAAGCCGCCCAGAGTGGCTGGGGAAACCCAGCCAGATGGGTGGGGTATAAATAATAAATTATTATTACTATTATTATTATTCAACCACCTTGGACTCAACAATCAGCAGGTGAGGTCCCGTTGGTGGTGTCACCATTGGGGGGTTGCCCAATTGGTGTTGGCCCCAACAGGGCCTTTTCAGTGGCAGTTCTTTATTTGAAGAATGCTCACCTTGGTGAGGTGTGTTTGCCTCCCTCAGTGTTGCCTTCCAGGAGAATTTTTTTTAAGAACAACCCCATTTACCCAGGTATGAAAGACCCTGTTCCTCAGAACCCCGAGATTACTGGTCTAGACAACATTTTTAAACTGCTGTATCATTTCCATGTTTTCCACCCTGGGCTCCTTTGGAAGCAAGAGTATGATATAAAAAAAACCAAATAATAAGGCCAGGAATTTTTTTGGTTCCATGCTGACTGGCAAAAGCACACCAGCATGGTGCCTCTTTCTCTGTTGAATATGAATCCGCCCAGATGCATCCCCGAGTAGTGGAAATATTTATAGATGCAATCATTAAAATTACTTTCAGCAGTGAAAATATAGATTTCTACACAGTGAAGATGAAAATGAGCTTCAGATTATCCTATTCAGTTAATTGTACTCAGATCAAAGCACTGGGGCTCATTCCATTATGAAAACGCATGAAGAAGCAACACTTAAAGAAATCGGCTAATTGCAGAAAGCAAATGTCAGGTACAGCAAGTGCCATGAAATAGGGCATTGATGGATGGAAAAAGATGTCTGTTTTCTCTGCAGTATCAGTGTAAAATTAGTAACTTTTCCCCAAGGAACTGGAGGGAGGGTTGCCAACCATAAGGAACATGGACCCGTAGGTAGATTGAAATGGCTTTGGCTTGCAGCACTCCAACCACACGCCACAGAATTCAGTGGGAGGTTGGTCCACCAAAGCGTTTCAAGCTAGATTGCTCCTTCTGGAGGAAACTAGACATCCACCCATATAGAACCATACAAGCACTGTAAATCCTTTTGCATTTCTCTCCTGGTGGCTGTCCTGCTGCTGATTTTGTCAGCAGGAGGGCCTCTCATGGATCAGAAGTCCACAGCGGGAACTCTCTATTCCAGGCATAGGCAAACTCGGCCCTCCAGATGTTTTGGAACTACAATTCCCATCATCCCTGACCACTGGTCCTGCTAGCTAGGGATCATGGGAGCTGTAGGCCAAAAACATCTGGAGGGCCGAGTTTGCCTATGCCTGCTCTGTGCATGCTTTAAAGGTACACAAATCTGCTTCTTGGCCTCTGGACTAAGATCAAGTGTAGAGTCAAAATCCATTTATGCAGGACGACCTTAGCTGGAAGGCAAAATGGGGCCTTTCTTCCCATCCATATGCAAAAACTGACCAGAGAGGCAACTGAATCTTGCTTCAACCCAGGCAATGGGACCTTGTCCTCCGCTGCATTGGAAGCTATCAGGAACATAGGAACATAGAAAGGTGCCTTATGATGAGCCGGACCGTTTGGTCCAGGTAGCTCAAATGTCCCTCTGGATGACAATAGCTTGGAACTGCAAGACAAAATAAAAAAATTCCTTCCAGTAGCACCTTAGAGACCAACTAAGATTGTTCTTGGTATGAGCTTTCGTGTGCATGCACACTTCTTCAGATACACTGACACAGAAGTCACCAGACCCTTATATCCACACTTATCAGCTAATCACCCATTCCCACCACTCTTCTGAGTAATACCCCTCCCACCCTCTCACTATATATAAGGGTCTGGTGACTTCTGTTTCAGTGTATCTGAAGAAGTGTGCATGCACACGAAAGCTCATACCAAGAACAAATTTGGTTGGTCTCTAAGGTGCTACTGGAAGGAATTTTTTTATTTTGTTTTGACTATGACAGACCAACACGGCTATCTACCTGTAATTGGAACTGCAAGGTGAGAGAGCACTGGTCCATTTAGGTCAGTATTATCCACACTGACTGGCAGCATCTCTCTGGGGTTTCAGGCAGGAGTCTCTTTCAGGATGACCTGGAGATGCTGGTGGTTGAAATTGGAACTTTCTATGTGCAAGATTGATGCTCTACCACTGAGCTAAAGACCCTCCCCTAAAGCCTAGAAGGCACAGAGCTTCTGCTCTGTCCTCCAGCACCTTGCTGCTTCTCAATACCTTGTGGTAGTGTTGAATCTGTTTCTTTGTTTCCAAGTTGTTTAAATGAGCTTCTCTCTCTCTCTCTCTCTCTCTCTCTCTCTCTCTCTCTCTCTCTCTCTCTCCAGCTACCATCTTGCCACGACCTTGTAGATCCAAGGATGGAATGCTGAAACAAGAACCATTGCACTGAGAAAACATTGCCGTGGTAGAAGGTTAAAGGCTCCCTCCCCCCACCATTCAGGGAACTGCAATTTGATGTCTCTATTTGGATTTCAGCTCATTTCTTTCTCTCTCTCCTTCCCAATGTATAAGCTTCTCAGCAAATATTTGATTTGGCTGTAATTTAGAAAGGAGCTCAAGCCATGGGCTCCATTGGGAGAGGAAAAAGAAAGATCAGCTGGTGAAGAGAGAAGGAAACCACTGAGAGTGCGAAACCAGAACAATCCAGTTCTGAAGATCAGGTGCCCTGCAGGGCTTGCAGTACCTAGATCCAGAACAGCACAGGAAGCCGAACAGCGGTTCGAATCCCCGCAACGGAGTTAGCTCCCGATGCTCTGTCCCAGCTCCTGCCAACCTAGCAGTTCGAAAGCATGCCAGTACAAGTAGATAAATAGGTACTACGGTGGCAGGAAGTTAAACAGCGTTTCTGTGCGCTCTGGTTTCTGTCATGGTGTTCCATTGCACCAGAAGCGGTTTAGTCCTGCTGGCCACATGACCTGTAAAGCTGTCTGTGGACGAATGCTGGCTCCCTCGGCCTGAAAGCGAGATGAGCGCCACAACCCTGTCCAGGGATGCTTTACCTTCTTTACCTTTTACCTAGATCCAGAACAGCACAGGAAGCCAAGCAGGAAAATAGGATGCTGAGTTCACAACTGATGGCAGGCAGCTCCATAAACATTCATTTGAGCATCCAGGGTGTTCTTAGGGCAGGAAATATTGGCCATTGATGATGATGATGATGATCCCATAATTTATCCAATTTATATCCCCCACTCTTCATTACAAAGGAGCCTAGAACAGCTGGGAGTCAGAGCCTAGCCTAATAGCCATTGATAGCCTTACCTTACAGGAATTTGTCAAATCCTCAGGGGATGCAGGGCTAGCAGGTGTTGCTCTCCAACACCTCAAGTGCTATAAATTACTTGGATGGAGAAACTTCATCAAATTTGCAAGTGAAGGGATAGCTAACGCTGCAGAAGACAGATTCAAGATCACTTTAACAGATTGGAGAACTGGGCCCAAACTAACAAAATGAATTTCAATGGGGATAAAATGTCAAGTTCTGCACTTAGGCTGGATTAACCAACTGCAGAAATATAAGGTGTTGGACACTTGGACACCTGCCAGTAGTACATATGAAAAGGTTTTAGGGGGGCTTAGAAGACTGAAAGTGTAACATGAGTCAATATTGTGATGCAGCAGCAAAAAAAGAAAAGAAAAGAAAAGTGAATGCTATTCTGTGTTGCATCAGTAAAAGTCTAGTGTCCAGATCAAGGAAAGTAATAGTCCCACTCTATTCTTCCTTCTTCAGAGCACACCTGGAGTACTGTGCCGGTACTGGGTGCCACAATTTAAGAAGGATGTTGACAAGCTGGAACGTGTTCAGAGGAGGGTGACCAAGATGATCAAGGGTCTGGAAACCAAGCCTTATGAGGAATGGTTGAGGGAGCTGAGTATATTCAGCCTGGAAAATAGGAAACTAAGAGAAGATATGAAAGCCATCTTCAAATATCTAAAGGGCTGTCACATTGAAGATGGAGCAAGCTTGTTTTCTCCTGCTTCAGAGACTGGGAACCAAAGCAGTGGATTCAATATACAAGAAAGGAGATTCTGACTAAACACCAGGAAGACGTCCTAAGTGCTGCTCTTCCTCTCCCAGAATCTGCGGCCTGAGGCAACTATCTCCCTCTGTCTAATGGTAGGGCCAGTTTTGCTTGCATTCGTTTCATAATTCACCAAATTCAGTTGAGTTTTTCATTTCCTCCAAAATTAATGCATACTCCTGAACCCAAGGAACCTTCTCTCCCAACCCCAGCCACCCACTAAAAACTGGTCCTGATAAGAGACAGAGACTGGCAGCAGTTATCTCTTGGCACTGAAGCCAAGGGGCAGATAATAATACTAATAATACCAACATTGCCCAGATCTCTTGCCCCTGACTTCCTGCTTCCCTTCATTATGCATGGAACACTAGTTCTGTCCTGGCTGCATCATAATGACCATGAAAGAGCAGTGCGTGGGAAGGTCTTAACTTCGCAATACCCAGTAAAGTAGTAAACCGTCGGAAGAGAGAACACCATTAGCCTGATAAAATATTTAGCCTCCAATAAAAGTGTTCCATTAGCAGATTCCAACTTCCTTTGTGAGGGTGTGTGCGCGATTTATTTTGTGAGTCTGAGAGACAGAGAGAGACGGGGAGGGGGGTGGCTCTTTCTAGCATGCTGTCTAGAAAGGCCAGGTTTGTGTCAAATTAGGAACAGCTCAGACTCACCAACTTGTTTGTGGACAGAGGAGAGTCTGGGAAGCCAACACAGTCACTCAATGATGCGCTACTCCACAGAGGGAAGCTTTGGCAGAAGAGCCATGCAGGGCTCCCAGCCAAAGACCACTGCAGCTTATAGAACAGAACAGTTGGAAGGGACCAGAAGGGTCATCTAGTCAAACCTGTTGCAATGCAGGAATCTTTGGTCCAAGGTGGGGCTTGAACCCACGACCTAGAGATTAAGAATCTCATGCTGTAGCAACAGAGCTATCCCAGCTCTGTAGTGCCGCTGATCTCTGTGGGACTTGCTGTAAAGTGCTGGTCAACTGATCTGTACTAACAGCAAGCCCACTCTGGCCAGGGACTGGCTCCACTACAGAGTCCCTAATTGAGAACCCCAGTGTGGTGTAGTGGTTAAGAGCGGTAGACTCGTAATCTGGTGAACCGGGTTCGCGTCCCCACTCCTCCACATGCAGCTGCTGGGTGACCTTGGGCTAGTCACACTTCTTTGAAGTCTCTCAGCCCCACTCACCTCACAGAGTGTTTGTTGTGGGGGAGGAAGGGAAAGGAGAATGTTAGCCGCTTTGAGACTCCTTTGGGTAGTGATAAAGCAGGATATCAAATCCAAACTACTCTTCTTCTTTTTCTTCTTCTTCTTCTTCTTCTTCTTCTTCTTCTTCTTCTTCTTCTTCGTGCAACTGATCCCAGTAGGGCTTGCTGTCAGCTGCTCAATGGCAACAGCAAGCCTTGCTTACCAAGGAACAATTGGTAGTGCACTCTAGGGCTCCTGATTGTTCCTTTGCACATGCATCTTTCTCTGCCTCAGACCTGTCATCACATATAATGAGCCAAATTAGGACCTCCTTCCACAGCTGTTCAAGTACTCATGAGCTCTTGGTACGTATGTTTCAAATATTTCCCTTAAAATCCAGTAAAAGAATTACTTGCCATGATCAAATGAAAGTTAGCAGGGAAACCAGTTCTATATTTCTTGGCTGTGGCAACACACATCAGTACCCTTAAGATCCCCAACGCAGCTAACAAGAAAGTTTAAAACTATGGCACACACGAAAAATGAAATCACTACAACTACTAATAAAGCACAGTTTTGGGTTTGGGGTTTGGGGTTTGTTTGCTTTTTAAAAAACAAACAAACACATGCTGCAGAATCAATAAACATATTGGAAGTGGAAATTTGTTAAAGTCAACAAGCAGCATATCCCAAAAGCTGGCAAGGACTGGCAGGGTGCTGATGAGCGAGCACTGGGGGAAGCTGGGCTAGAATCTGACTCGGGAGAGAGGGGCAGTGATTTGCGGGGAACTGTTCTGGCCAGGAGGCAGGAATCAGAGGCAAGGGATACTTTAGACCTAGAGGAAGAGGAGGAAGAGGCAGGGCAGGGAAATGAAAGGGCAGGTGCTTCCCCACCTTCTCCTGCACTACTGTCTAGATCAGAACCAGGAGGGGATTGAAAAGTGATGAGCAGAGGAAGTTTTAATGCAGGCATAGTCTCCAGCTGCATGAGCGTAGCCTGTTGGTGGAAGGTACCGGTACATATGGTTAAACCACAGAGCCTAGGGCTTGCCGATCAGAAGGTCGACGGTTTGAATCCCCGCAACGGGGTGAGCTCCTGTTGCTCGGTCCCTGCTCCTGCCAACCTAGCAGTTCAAAAGCATGTCAAAGTGCAAGTAGATAAATAGGTACCACTCCGGCAGGAAGGTAAACGGCATTTCCGTGCACTGCTCTGGTTCGCCAGAAGCGGCTTAGTCATGCTGGGCACATGACCTGGAAGCTGTACGCCGGCTCCCTCGGCCAATAAAGCGAGATGAGCACCGCAACCCCAGAGTCAGTCATGACTGGACCTAATGGTCAGGGGTCCCTTTACCTTTACCTTTACATATGGTGGGGGGAGAGGAAAGCCCTGTTGCTGCAACTGCTCCATAGGGCACAGACCATAGGGAATAGCTGCCTGGACATTTGATTGTTGGCCTAGATATTCAGAGCTGTGGAAGCGACTGTAAGCGTTATGTTTGACAATAATGAGTTAATAATAATAATAATTTTTTTATTTATACCCCACCCTTCCCAGCCAAGACCGGGCTCAGAGTGGCTAACACCCATAAAATCACAACAAAACATACAAAATAATCAATTAAAATGCAAGTTAAAATACGATTTAAAGTTTAAAATGCAGCCTCATTTTTAAGTAGCCCACCAATCAAACCATAAAGGAATGAAACATCAGGGTTAAACTGAAACCAACCCAAAGGCCAGGCGGAACAGCTCTGTCTTGCAGGCCCTGCGGAAAGATGCCAAATCCCGCAGGGCCCTGGTCTCTTATGACAGAGCGTTCCACCAAGTCGGGGCCAGTACTGAGAAGGCCCTGGCCCTAGTTGAGGCCAGCCTAGCATCCTTGTGGCTCGGGACCTCCAAAATGTTATTATTTGAGGACCTTAAGGTCCTACACGGGGCATACCAGGAGATGCAGTCCCTTAGGTACGAGGGTCCTAGGCCGCATAGGGCTTTAAAGGTCAAAACCAGCTATCTGCCGCATGAATTCCTTTGGCCTGGAAGTGCCCTTGACAAAAGCTGTCCAAAATACAGTCGCCACTGCCAGTTGCCCCAAGGCCAATCACGATGGAAGAAGGTGAGCTCCCTGACAACATTGACCCCACTCTTGAAAAGGCTTTGCTCCATGTGACGTCCACCATTCGTCAGGAGCTGGGAGCACATGGTTTGGGGCCATCGAGGACACTTCTTTCTGACCCGTTAGCTTAGATTCTTCAGCAGAACAGTGTCCAGCTGACAGCTTCATTCATAAAAGGGTTCCTCTGCAGTGTGAAGACTTAATAAGGCTAAAGTGAAAAGTGTCCAGCAAAGCTTCTATGAACGTCAAAGAATAGACATATTGATGAATAAAAGGGTGTAGAGGAGAAAGGGAAGGATCCAATTCGAAATGGAAACCTACAGAGCTCCCTCTGCTTACAAGGCAAGCAATCTCTGAGATTATATAATGGCTGTAAATTTAGCACGAACCCTATTCATGGCTGAGAGTCTATTGACGGGGGCAGTGCCTTTCACAATCCATCAGCTCTTGAGGCCAGAGTGGTGTTGTTTATCTTCCGACTGCAGACACCAGGCCCCAGGCACGATTGCCGCTGTTAGCATTGTGTTACAAACCACGGCAAAACGGAACTTGGCATTGTGCTAAGTTAAAGGTGCAACTTTAACCTTTATTCACTGTCGCTTTGCATGCTCCATTTAGTTTTCCAGGGGCTTCAATCGGCACAAACATGCCATGGCGGTAATACACGCAGCGCTTTCAGTTTGGATTTTGAGCGGGTTTCTCGGAATCTCAGATGTCAGGACTGGCTTCTACCTTTTCCGTAGCCCTCCATCCTTGCCTTGGGTTTTGCTACAGGGGATCACCCTGAATTATCAGGCCCTGGGGGGGAATTGAACTGCAACCCTGAGGTTCTCCGTTGCTCCCTGTGAGCAATGCTGGGGGAAGGCACTCTGGTTCGAATGACGATGCAAACTACAGCAGAAGCAAGAAGCAGATCCCGTTTCATGGTCTGGGCAGAGATCCAAGAGCCAGCAAACAAATACCTCCAAAATAAGAACCACACATCTGTGTGTAGTGTGGGGAGAATGAACCCTGTGGTGTGGAAAGGATTTTTTTCCCCCAATTTTTTTTTTATTGGTTTTAACAAAATAATACAAGTAAAAAACAAACATACCGTATATACTCGAGTATAAGCCGACCCGAATATACGCCGAGGCACCCAATTTTACCACAAAAAACCTGGGAAAGCTTCATAGGAGCCACTGCCTGCCTCACTCGAGTATAAGCCGAGGGCGGCTTTTTCAGCACAAAAAATGTGCTGAAAAACTAGGCTTATACTCGAGTATATAGGGTATTAAACAAACAAAAAGAAAACAACAACAATAATACACATAAAAACAAACATAATTCCTTTTAACCTATTAATCCTTCTTATCATTGTGGGTTGACTTCCTCCCATCCTCTCTTCCTGCGTTCTTTGTCTATCATCTTTAGTAATTTCTTGACATCATTAAAAAGCATTTTTAATTGATTAACCTCAATATCTCTTCTTGTCTAAAATCAATATCATTAAATCCAACAGTCATAAACCTTATAACTATCTTCTAAGTCTACAGCCTCACTTATCTTCCAGCTTACTTCTACTCTTTAATCTTACAATACTTTTTTAAATATAATTTGAATTTCTTCCAATCTTCTTCCACCGCTTCCTCCCTCTGGTCACGAGGTTTCCCGGTCAGTTCAGCGAGTTGCATATAGTCCATCATTTTCATCTGCCATTCTTCTATCATTGGTATTTCCTCTGACTTCCACTTCCTGGCTAACAAAATTCTGGCTGCAGTTGTGGCATACATTAAAAAGGTCCTATCACCTTTTGGGATTTCCTGTTTTACAATACCTAATAGAAAGGCTTCTGGTTTTTTATTAAATGTGTTTTTCAACACCTTTTTCAATTCATTATAAATCCTTTCCCAGAAGTCTTTCATCTTTGGGCATGTCCACCACATGTGGAAAAAGGTTCCTTCTACTTCCTTACATTTCCAGCATTTATTACTCTGTGCATGATACATTTTTGCCAATCTAACCGGTGTTAAATAGCACCTATACATCATTTTCATAATGTTCTCTCTCTAAGAATATTACATGCTGAAAATTTTATACCCGATTTCCACAGTTTTCCCCAATCCTCAATCATAGAATCATAGAGTTGGAAGAGACCACAAGGGCCATCCAGTCCAACCCCCTGCCAAGCAGGAACACCATCAAAGCATTCTTGACAGGTGGCTGTCAAGCCTCTGCTTAAAGACCTCCAAAGATGGAGACTCCACCACACTCCTTGGCAGCAAATTCCACTGTCGAACAGCTCTTACTGTCAGGAAGTTCTTCCTAATGTTTAGGTGGAATCTTCTTTCTTGTAGTTTGAATCCATTGCTCCGTGTCCGCTTCTCTGGAGCAGCAGAAAACAACCTTTCTCCCTCCTCTATATGACATCCTTTTATATATTTGAACATGGCTATCATATCACCCCTGAACCTTCTCTTCTCCAGGCTAAACATACCCAGCTCCCTAAGCCGTTCCTCATAAGGCATCGTTTCCAAGCCTTTGACCATTTTGGTTGCCCTCCTCTGGACACATTCCAGCTTGTCAGTATCCTTCTTGAACTGTGGTGCCCATGATGCTCATGATGTTGTGCCCCACATCCTTAGCCCAATCTATCATAACTGGCTTTACCATTTCATCTTGTGTATGCCACTGTGGTGTGGAAAGGATTTTGTCTTCATGGGGAACAGGGATGGGTGTTGGGCAGTTGCATCTTTCAAACACTGCTGATGTGTTTTCCTTTTCCTTTTCATTTGAACCTTGTATTTTGATTGTTTCATGCTGTTTTCTTTACCTTCATGGTTAAGCTTGATTGCGAAGTTCCCCCCTGGGACTTTCAGATGAAGAGCAGAGTACAAATAAAGTTATTGCCATTGTTTGCCCTTGTTCAAAAGACAGTATTTTCCCCACAGTTGCTTACAGCAATCAAAACAATGTAAAAGAATACGCACAACTCAATCACAGCCATGGCATCAGAAGTTCCATACATTTCAAGCCAATGTATCGCAGCAAGCTTTACCACTATAAGGGCTTACCACACCTCCTATTTGAAATAAATTAAAAAATTTGTCCAGTAGCACCTTAGAGACCAACTAAGTTTGTTCTGGGTATAAGCTTTCGTGTGCATGCACACGAAAGCTTATACCCAGAACAAACTTAGTTGGTCTCTAAGGTGCTACTGGACATTTTTATAATTTTTAAATTTATTTCTACTGCGTCAGACCAACACGGCTACCTACCTGAATCTAGAATCACACCTTCTATTCTTCTTCTGCTTTCCCCTGGGGAAAACTGCTCGTTAGCACTCAATTGGAGCAAACAGCAATCAGTGTTTTCTGTGGATTGTCATTTTTTCCGATTTAGAGCTAAAGAGCAGGTTTTCCCAGGAAAGGAGTGGGGTGGGGGTGGGAGGACAACCGCTCAAACTCATGATTAGAAAGTGTGGGTCAAGCGGAAAACCTCTCAGATCCATGCTTTCTGAGCATGGGACAAATGGATATGTGGGCGAACTCTCTGAATAAAAATGGATGGTTCTGCCTATTAGATCCCTCCCCCCCCCCCCCGCAACACAGACATACATTAAAAGCAATGCTCAAGACTTAGAATCATAGAATTGTAGAGTTGGAAGGGACCCCAAGGGTCATCCAGTCCAACCCCCTGCAATGCAGGAATATCAGCTAAAGCATCCATGACAGATGGCCATCCAACCTCTGCTTAAAAACATCCAAGGAAGGAGAGTCCACAACCTCCAGAGGGAGTCCGTTCCACTGATGAACAGCTCTTACTGTCAGAAAGTTCCTGATGTTTAGCCAGAATCTCCTTTCTTGTAACTTTAGGCCAGTGGTGGCTAACCTTGGCACTCCAGATGTTTTGGGACTACAACTCCCATCATCCCTGACCACTGGTCCTGTTAGCTAGGGATGATGGGAGTTGTAGTTCCAAAACATCTGGAGTGCCAAGGTTAGCCACCACTGCTTTAGGTCATTGGTTCGAGTCCTGCCTTCCAGAGCAGGAGAAAACAAGCTTGTTCCCACTTCCATGTGACAGCCCTTAAGATATTTGAAGATGGCTATCAAGTCTCCTCTTTTCCAGGCTAAACATACCCAGCTTCTTCAACTGTTCCTCATAAGGCTTAGTTTCCAGACCCTTGATCATCTTGGCTGCCCTCCTCTTCACATGTTCCAGCTTGTCAACATCCTTCTTAGATTGTGATGCTCAGAATTGGACAAATTATTCCAGGTGTGGTTTGACCAAGGCAGAACTTTTACTTCACTTGATCTGGACAGTACACTTCTGTGGATGCAGCCTAGAAAAGCATTAGGTTTTTTCCCTGCTGCAGCACACTGTGGACTCATGCTAAGCTCGTGTCAATGCAAGGAAGGCCTTGCACCCGCCAGCCTGACCACCCTTCTTGACAGGTCCAGGACATTAATTGGCGCTATGGGTTAAACCACAGAACCTAGGGCTTGCCGATCGGAAGGTCGGCAGTTCGAATCCCCGCGACAGGGTGAGCTCCCTTTGCTCGGTCCCAGCTCCTGCCAACCTAGCAGTTCGAAAGCACATCAAAGTGCAAATAGATAAATAGGTACCACTCCAGCGGGAAGGTAAACGGCGTTTCCGTGTGTTGCTCTGGTTCGCCAGAAGCGGCTTAGTCATGCTGGCCACATGATCTGGAAGCTGTACGCCAGCTCCCTCGGCCAATAAAATGAGATGAGCGCTGCAACCCCAGAGTCGTCCGCAACTGGACCTAACTGTCAGGGGTCCCTTTAAACCCTGACCTTCCTCCCAAAGGAGTCCAGGATATTGTTACTGAAGACAAGTGGAGCTAATAGAGGATGAGTGAAAGGCCACATTCATACCCTACCTCTAGAGCACTATGATAGCACTTTAAACAATTATGGCTTACCCCCCTCCCCCCCAAAAAAGAATGCCGGGAACTGTAGTTTGTTAAGGATGCTGTGAGTAGTTAGGAGGCCACTGTTCCCCTCACAGAGCTACAGTTCCCAGAGTTTGCTGGGAAGAGGGGTCAGCTGTTAAACCACTCAGAAATGCAGCACTACAAGGGGAATGGAGGGTGTCCTAAGGACTCTCAGCACCTTTAGCAAACTACAGCTCCCAAGATTCTTTGGGGGTCACCATGAGTATTTAAAGTGGTACCATAGTGGTTTAAATGTATGGTGTGAACATGGCTTACGTGTGTGCAATGAGCACAAAGAGGTGAACATGTTCACAAGGAGCCCCAAGCACAGGTGTTCTTTGGGACACTGGTAAAAAACAAAAAAAAGTCGCCCAAAAATTGTCCATGGTTTTGGCTCATACGTAGCTGATCTTCTGTCAACATGTCACTGCCAGATCCGATTAGACACAGCTGGTTGTGTGCTTTGCACACAGAGGGGTGGGTACAGATCAGACAATTGCCAATTGGCACCTCTATTCCTGATTCTTATGGTCATCCAATCCAATTATGCATATTGAGGCTTCTTTTCAGCATCTTTTGACTGAGTCTATTTTTAGATTGTGGTGTGATCTCAAATCAGATGTTTCATACTTAATTCATCATCGGTTATCCATGGAAAGATCATACTCTGGATCATTTGGAAAGTATAACACAGTGACGTAGGACAAAGAAATGCCCTGTTTTTTTGCCCTCACAGTTTATTGAGACAAACATAATGCTTTTTTCCCCCTGCAATGATTTCTGATCTCTGCTTCCTGTTTGACGATCAGTTACCAATCCATAAGAAGAACCATCTTCTTCTCATCTCATGGTGGCTTAAATTTATATTCAGGAGCAAACAAGGCTCTGGCATCCATATCCATGTGCCCATTTTTCTCTGAAAATTCCCTCCCAAGAGAGGTTAGATTGGCTCCTTTTCAGACAAGCGTTTGAAAACTACGGTGCAGATGATGCCGTCACAGCAAACTGCATTTTAATTGCTGGTTCTAAATTTGTTTTAATGTACTTCAGCTATTGTTTTTTTACTTAAAAATAAATTAGTTCAGTAGCACCTTAGAGACCAACGAAGTTTGTTCTAGGTATAAGCTTTTGTGTGCATGCACACTTCTTCTTATACCTAGAGCAAACTTAGTTGGTCTCTAAGGTGCTACTGGACTATTTTTTTAAAAAAAATTATTTTGACTCCATCAGACCTACCTGTTTTTTACTAGTTTGTTTTTATTGCTTTATATTTTTTAATGATGTTCTTAAATGTTGGGAGCCCCATTGAATCCCAGCTTGGGAGGAAGTTGGGTATAAAATCATTAAATAAATATAATCAGGTTGGAAGTCTACTCTATACACCTGGGATCTGTAACTTATGACTCTCCAGATGTCATTGGAGTAGAACTCCCATAATCACTGGCCATCGGCCATGGTGGCTGGAGGTAATGGGAGTTCAGCAAGTCAAACAACACCTGGAGGGCCCAACGTTGGCTGTCCCTGAATTATAGCTCCGTTGACTGACAGCAGCTTTACAGCAACTCTTAAATCACTTGCTTCCTGGCTGTTTTTTAACTGGAAACATTGGGGACAGCTCCTGGGACCTTCTATGTACAATGCATGAGCTCTGGTCCTTCTTGGATCTGCATAGACTAGCTAGCATGACCAAATAATCCATGGGAAATGCAGTGAAGTGTCCTGAAAAAATAGAGACCAGTGCACTCCTAACTGTGCCTATCCAGAAGTCCTACTGATTTCAGTGGGGTTCGCTCCCAGGGTAACAGGCTCAGGATTGCAGCCTAAGTTTAGAAGAGGAGAACAGGTTCAAAAACCATAATAGCCATAACTCAGGGCTCAGCCACACTTCCAACTTGTGCTGTGCCTAGAAAGATTTCCCACTTGATCTGCTCTTTCTAGGCACAGAAGGCCTGAAGCATTTTCTCCTTGCCCTGCTCCTTTCCAAGGGAAAGCCTGCTCTTTAGTGATAGTTTGCAACAAATGGCAATCTGGGGAAAACCTCACAAGTTTGTTCTCCAGCACCCTCAAGGAATGTCTCCTCTCTGAAATCCTGGAAAGCTGCTGCCAATCAGTGTGGACTAGGTGAAGGGAATGTTTGGGCCTTCATATGTTGTTGGACTTTCTTGGGTTCCATGATCACTACAGATGGTGACAGCAGTCACGAAATTAGAAGACGCCTGCTTCTTGGGAGAAAAGCAATGACAAACCTAGACAGTATCTTAAAAAGCAGAGACATGACCTTGCCGACAAAGGTCCGTATAGTTATAGTCACTACTGGGTTTTCCCAGTAGTGATGTATGGAAGTGAGAGCTGGACCATAAAGAAGGCTGATCGCCAAAGAATTGATGCTTTTGAATTATGTTGCTGGAGGAGACTCTTGAGAGTCTCATGGACTGCAAGAAGATCAAACCTATCCATTCTGAAGGAAATCAGCCCTGAGTGCTCACTGGAAGGACAGATCCTGAAGCTGAGGCTCCAATACTTTGGCCACCTCATGAGAAGAGAAGACTCCCTGGAAAAGACCCTGATGTTGGGAAAGATGGAGGGCACAAGGAGAAGGGGACGACAGAGGACAAGATGGTTGGACAGTGTTCTCGAAGCTACCAACACGAGTCTGACCAAACTGCGGGAGGCAGTGGAATACAGGAGTGCCTGGCGTGCTCTGGTCCATGGGGTCACGAAGAGTCGGACACGACTAAACGACTAAACAACAACAACAAATGTTGTTGGACTCTCAGCATCCATCAGCCCAGGCTATTGGCCTTGCTTGCTGGGGCTGATGAGAGTTGTAGTTGCAGCTGAAGGCCCAAGACTTTCCCACACATGGTGTAGACCAGTGTTCCCCAACCTTAGGCCTCCAGCTGTTTTCGGACTACAATTCCCATCATCCCTGACCACTGGTTTTGCTAGCGAGGGATGATGGGAGTTGTAGTCCAAAAACAGCTGGAGGCCCAAGGTTGGGGAACACTGGTGTAGACCATTCTGAACTAGATGAACCAAGAGGCTGAGTCAGTATAAGGCAGCTTCCTTGCTTCCTTTGCAAATACTGATCTATATTCTGCAAAGCATGCATCCACCTAGGCTTTGCTCTTCCCCATCATCCTTGGGTATATTTCAAACCTTTTATTTTTGCTTTTAAAACTACACCTGAGGAAGATGTTCCTAGTATCCCCCCTCCCTCTTAAACATGTCAATAATGGTTCCTTATTATTTCCAGTTTGAAATTGTTCACTGGAATCATTCTGTGGGAATTATTTTTATTCTCTTTCTCTTCAGAGCTGAAGATCACACCTTGGAGAGTATTTCGAGAGGTACTCTGTAAAAACTAGTGCTGTTAAGCTGACTTTTAAAAGTCACGTTAATATCAATGTTGCCAACCTATTAGTAGTGGTATGCCCACGTGGCATTTTATCTCTCGCTTTAGGGAATTTCAGAAATGATATAGGATAATGAGTCACCATCATGACTCAAAATCCAGTCAAGGGAGGCTCTGCAGCCTCTGCAGGGCTAGGCTTAATTGGGGAAATATCAAGCAGACATTGTTTATTTCCTCATTTTGTAAAAGTCTCATTAATGAGAATTTTAAAAGAGCCCCTTCAAAATGGCTCTGTGAATCGCAGAGATTCTCATACCAACTTATTTTCATCCATACTATGTGCTGCAAAATTATATTTCACTTCAGTTTTCCCTTGGGACCAAAAGAGACCGATGCTGAATTTGTGAATACATTTAATGTGCCTGTTTATCCCTCTCCTCCTTGCACTGTGGTTCTGCCAAAAAATCAACCCCCTTCCCCAAACTGCCATTTTCCCATTTATTGATTGCATCACTCCTCTACAGCAGGGTTGGGAAGTATTTTTTTAGTCCAGGGGCCACATTCACTTCTCAGCAACCTTTTGAGGGCCATATTCCAGTGGAGGACAGGGCCAGAGACAAAAATGGGTGGGGTGACAAATGTAAATTTTACCCTTGTACGCACATCTCTCTCTGTCCTCCATTTAGATTTGCAAATGTAAATTTTACCCTTGACAAATGTAAAATTTACCCTTGTACGCATATCTCTCTCTGTCCTCCATTTAGATATGCAATATGCACTATCAGAGGACCTCCTAACAACTCTCAGCACTCTTAACAAACTACAACTCCCAGATTTCTCTGGGGGAAGCCATAACTTTTTAAAGTGGTGTCATAGTAATAATAATAATAATAATAATAATAATAATAATAATAATAATTTATTATTTATACCCCGCCCATCTGGCTGGGTTTCCCCAGCCACTCTGGGCAGCTTCCAACAGAACATTAAAATGCAATAATTTATTAAACATTAAAAGCCTCCCTAAACAGGGTTGCCTTCAGATGTCCTCTAAAAGTCTGGTAGTTTCCCCCCCTCTTTGACATCTGGTGGGAGGGTGTTCCACAGGGCGGGTGCCACTACCGAGAAGGCCCTCTGCCTGGTTTGAATGTATGGTGTAAATGTGGCCCAGGCTGCCCAGAAAGCAATGCAGACTGAAAAAGTTCCCCCACCCTCCTCCATTTGTTGATCACCTCGAGGATCCTTGCCTAATTTCAACTGCCTTGTCTGTTTCAAGCCTCTAATATGGGATGGAAGGAGGAAGCCATTTCCGTCCCTGTCCTGTATTCCTTGCAATGCTTCTGTTCCACTGCAGTCCGGCTTCCCCTAGAGTCTACCTTGCTTGCCTTGCTATCTGCTGAAACAAATGTAGCCGGTTATGTAACCAGTTACATAATCAATGCCAATGCATTTCAATGAAGCAAAGCCTTAAAAAAATAAATCAGGAAACAATGTAATTGCTTACAGGAAGCTTGTGGACTAAAAAATGAAAATGATAGTAAATACCACCTGTGTTTGCTTGCGCGATTTCCCTTCTTGACCTTCGATGAACATGTGAATTGCTGCAATTTCCACCCTCCTTTCTGATGGAAATCCCCAACCTCCTCAGTTCCTAATGCCTCTAACCCTGAACTCCATTGCTTGCAGGCAGGCTCCAAATGCTAATTTCCTTTCTCCTCATATTTTTTAATGTTGGATTCTCTCTCTCTCTCCACCCCCCCCCCGCACCTGTGCTACTCAGCCTTCGTTCCGCCCCTTCCCCCACCAAATGTCGTCTTTGTTATTTTCTACTCACGTTGGAAAGAGCGAGATGAAATTTGCACCTTCCAACATTACCAACTGTGTCAGACCATCTGTTTAGAAAATTAGAAGAGGAATGTTCTGTCTCTCTTAATGGACTGAAATGGCTCTGTTTTGCTTTGGGAGTTTTCTTCGCAGGCTCTGTTTTCCTCTCTGCCCCGCCGATGACTCTCACAATTCCTCCCTCCCCCCCCCCCCCGGCGCAGCAATTTAAATGTCGTTACGATCAGCGCATTGCTGAGCAGGGTGGATTCGTTTTGTTTATTGCTCTTCAGATCTGTTTGATACTTACTGTGCTTTTCCGCTTTTGACAACTTTCCCAATTTAGTCAATATCCCGAGCTTGACAATTTTGGTGTTGAAGCTATCAATAAATTACTAAGAAATAAAATTAACTGAGTATATTTGCAAAGTTATTGTAAACAAATCAAAACGTTAGCAGGGTTAATGTAAACAATGTGCAGTAAGGAACAACGACAACAATAACAACAACAACAATGTATAAGTAACATAGAGGGTAAATAACAAATTGGTATAATTTGGATATGCAGTAAATTACCTTCCCGCTGGAGCAGTACCTATTTATCTACTTGCACTTCATGCTTTCGAACTGCTAGGTTGGCAGGAGCAGGGACCGAGCAACGGGAGCTCACCCCATCGCGGGGATTCGAACCGCCAACCTTCTGATCTGCAAGCCCTAGACTCTGTGGTTTAACCCACAGCGCCACCCGCATCCATGGCACTCTGTGCGAGCCCCAAATTTGGCACCCCCCAAGGGATCTTCTTAGTTATGGATCTTCTCAATGTTGTGCCCCCTCGACTTGGTGCCCTGTGTGTGAGAAATGCCTGCATCACCCCAAATCTGGAGCTGACCTGGATCCCCTCTTCTGGTAACACAGCCCCTCTCTATTCTCACCACCCACCTCATTGGGTCAACAGCCTCCACAACAGACTGCAGTGGGCGAAGTTTTAAATATTTTCTCCCTCCAGGATGAATTATTCATGGCTGATATGAGCAAGTCGCACACAAACGGGAGGTTATGCAAACCCCAATTTTTCACACCCATCCTAGACCATGTTCCTAGAACTGCTTCGTGCATATTAATCTACTGTATAACAGACCCCAAAATCTTAAAATCAAATTAAGCCCCGTGATCCTTAATAGCCTGCAGGCTCTTTTCTTAATAGAAAATGGTCCCCATTTAAGCAAGGCATTCTTCTGAGTTGACAATTAGCGCTGTGTGCTCGCTCCAGACTACTGAAGTAATTTGGATTATAAATCAAGCTAAACTTCCACTTACTGTGGAGCCGAGCTGTGAGAGGGAAAATAAGTTGCTGTTTCGTGTTGCGTTTTACGAAAACAGAATCTTTCTGCTATTGCGTACGCATAAAGGAAATATTCCAGTGTGGTGGTGCTTGAGCAAAAATATGTGTGGAATTAAGCATTCACAGGGCTACTTATGGATAGCAGTGCCAGGGTCACCACCAGTGTGGTACCCATGGCGCCATCTGAGCATTTGCATCTTATAGGCATCTCAAACTGCAGGCACCCAGAGTCTGGGAAAAACATTACGACGTCACTGCCAGTCTGGGTAGACAGTGCTGAGCTGCATGGATGGATTGGCCCAATAGAAGACAACATCACATGTTCATGGATGTATGTAGAGGAAGAAGAAGAAGAAGAAGAGTTTGGATTTGATATCCCGCTTTATCACTACCCGCAGGAGTCTCAAAGTGGCTAACATTCTCCTTTCCCTTCCTCCCCCACAACAATCTGTGAGGTGAGTGGGGCTGAGAGACTTCAGAGAAGTGTGACTAGCCCAAGGTCACCCAGCAGCTGCATGTGGAGGAGCGGAGACACAAACCCGGTTCACCAGATTACGAGTCTACTGCTCTTAACCACTACACCACACTGGCTCTCATGTATGCTAGCATGTTACATGCGAGAGAAGTGGCCACATTTTTAAGGTGGCGCATGTAAGCTCCCACAGCATGTGTTCAAAAGCTCTCCGCTTTCCCCCCAACCAAACACTAACTCTCTTCTCTAGAAAAGACACTCTGAATGTGCTCAGAGGCTCCTGGCCTTCACTTAAAGCACTCTGTGTTATTTGGCCACTCTGTTTTGCTGTGGGAATGTGCACAGGTACACATTGTTCAATTATGTTTCCTCAGTGGTTAAATGTGCCCTACACAAAGAACTGGACACTTTTCTTACAATACAAGAATCAGGAGGTGCTGCACTCTCCTTCCTTGGAGGTTTTTAAGCAGAGGCTGAATGGCCATCTGTCATCTCAGCTTTAGCTGAGATTACTGCATTGCAGGGGGTTGGACTGGATGACCCTCGGGTCCCTTCCAACTCTCCATTTCTATGAATCTACGGATCATCAAAGGCCTTAAAATGTTCTTGCTATGATGGAAAAAAGAAAATGAAACAAGACAGAACTTAGGTATAGATTTCCCTCTACTTATTTAAGGACTTTATATTTTCTGGCAATCACTCGTAGCCGAATAAGATTGTCTTCCATGAACATGGTCTTAACAGTGAGTCCATAAGTGACTGTGGAGGCCAATTCTGGATCCACAAGTCCTTCCACAGTGGGGAGATAGGTTTCCGGGCAGGAGCTGATCATGGCGAGGGTTTGCCAAACATGCCTTCCTCTTAGCATGTTTCTCCCTTTCATCCGGAGTGTCTTCAAAGCCCATGACACCTTTGATAAAGGCTGTTCTCCAACTGGAGTGCTCGCAGGCCAGTGTTTCCCAATTGTTGGTGTTTATACTACATTTTTTAAGATTTGCCTTGAGAGGGTCTTTAAACCTCTTTTGTTGACCACCAGCATTGCGCTTTCCATTTTTAAGTTTGGAATACAGTAGTTGCTTAGGAAGACGATAATCAGGCATCCGCACATCGTGACCAGTCCAACAAAGTTGATGTTGAAGAATTATTGCTTCGACACTGGTGATCTTTGCTTCTTCCAGCATTAGTTCGCCTGTCTTCCCAAGTAATATGTGAAAGTTGACGGATTCTTTCGAGGAGTTGGAGATGGCGTTTATAAGTGGTGCATATTTCACAAGCATACAGTAAGGTTGGTAGTACGATAGCATTGTAAACAAGCATTTATGGTTTCCCTTCAGCAAGACCATTTACATAATGATAAAACTGTGGTTAAGAAAAGAAATAACCTTGTACTGTTTTGATTTCTTTTATTTATTTTTTTAAAGAAAAGTAATTGCATCGAAACAGTAGAATAAAAAGACGGCATAAAATCACATAAAATAATAATATTTTTCACTCCCACTTAGGTCTCTCTAACCATATATTCTCATCCCTGGGGAAGGCGCTCTCTGCACATGCTCAGAGGCACCTCGAACTAGCCGACAACATTTATTTATTGAACCGAAATATACACGTATGCAAAGTTGGCTAAAGGCTGCCTAAACATTCAAGGATATAAGTGCTGAGCCCTGGCTTACAAATATGTGCTGCTCTTCGCCCCGCCTTGCCTCTGCTTTCGCTCTTCTGCGGGCGCACAGAGGATGCAGTTGCGGCGACGCTCCGCTGCGCTGCAGCAGCCCCTGGGCATCTTTCTCTGCCGCGCAACAGGGGCGGGAGGAGGAGGGGAGAGAGGAGGGCAGAAACTACAGCCCCCATCATGCAGAGCGCCTCGGCGAAGCCTTTAATAGGGTAGGGCCGGGAGGAAGATGGCAGCGGCGGCGGCTCCGGCTGCAAAGGGAAAGGGAGCGGCGCAGGTGAGTGCGTGCGCTGCCCGCCGCGGATGTGCGGGCATCGATCTCAGGCGCGGGTATCGCTTTGTAGAGGAGGATGCGCATAGGCTCCCATTTGCAGGGTCAGGGAGACAACAGCAGCAGCGACAGAATCCTTCCTCCCTGCCTCATTCTTCCTCTCTCCTCTCTTGGCTTGGGCACAGTGAACTGAGGTGCATTGCACTTTTTTATTTTGCATGTTGCATTCTTAACATTTTATATGCCGCTTTTCCTCCCAGGCGGCGTACATGGTCCTTTCCCTCCCCGTTTTTATCCACCCAACAGCCCTGCGAGGTAGGTTAGGCTGAGAGCTAGTGGTGGCTAGACCCAAGGTCACCCAGTGAGCGTCATGGTTTTTATCTGGGCGTTTCCCCTTCCCTTTTACCCCGTTTCCCTTCCATGTTTCCTCTCCCCTCCCGTTTCACCCCAACAACAACCTTGCAAGGTAGGCTAGCCTGGAAACAGCTGGCCAAGGTGGTCACCCAAATCAGCACCGTTGCCTGAGAGGAGATTTGAACCCTGGCCACAGCCTTATGCCCAGTATTTCCCAAACTTGGGTCTCCAGCTGTTTTTGGACTACAACTCCCATCACCCCTAGCTGGCAAGACCAGTGGTCAGGGGTGATGGGAATTGTAGTCTGAAAAAAACAATTGGCGACCCAAGTTTGGGAGACAGTGCTCTAGCCACTTCAACACACTACCTAATTCACACAAAGGGTAGAGCTTTCTTTGCTTATTCAGCCCCGTGTCGTTGGCTGCATCGTTATAATTATATCTGGGGTTCTCTCTCTCTCTCTCTCTCTCCCTCCCTCTCTCTCTCTCCCCCCCCCCCCCCGACTTTATGCAGTCTGGAGAGGAAAGTATCTTTCGAATTTAGCAGGACCAGGTGAAAAAATTAGTAAGGAGAGGTCTCTTGCTTGCCCTTTTAACAGCTGTGTAGACTTTTTGTGGGTTAAACCACAGAGCCTAGGCCTTGCCGATCAGAAGGTCGGTGGTTCGAATCCCTGCGATGCAGTGAGCTCCCATTGCTTGGTCCCTGCTCCTGCCAACCTAGCAGTTCGAAAGCATGTCAAAGTGCAAGTAGATAAATAGGTTCCGCTGCAGCGGGAAGGTAAACGGCGTTTCCGTGCGCTGCTCTGGTTTGCCAGAAGTGGCTTAGTCATGCTGGCCACATGACCCAGAAGCTGTACACCGGCTCCCTTGGCCAATAAAGCGAGATAAGCACCGTAACCCCAGAGTCGTCCGCGACTGGACCGAATGGTCAGGGGTCCCTTTACCTTTACCTTTTTACACCTGCTGAAATGTAGTCTGCACAGCTATTAAAGGTGTAGGGACCTTCTTCTCCTTTGCATCTCTCCCCCCCCCCCCAACCATATGCAAAACATGCCTTCTTCAAATGCTCCCTTGCCAAACCCTCTTGCCGTGTGTTGTGCGTGCGCTCATAGCTGTCAGGAAGATTTGACAACCCCTGTCGCTCCTCCATTTGCAGTCAGAAGGTGGGAAGGTGGGAAATCCTTGCTGATCAGCTTATAGCTGCTAATCTGTTTGTCATCCCCCCCCCCACACCTGCTTTCCTAAGTTCCCCGCCCCTACAGATAAGGCAACTATATTGTGTCAGTTCTGATGCCAAGGAGGAAGAGATTTTTCTCTGTGATGAAAGGAAGCGCTCACCCCCCAAGTCTGGATTTGGAGTGGGGGTGGGTGAGAATGCAGCAGAAATGCCAAGATAACCCTTGTTTGTGTCCCTGTTTGCTCTCCTCCCAGATCAGGAACCTGGGAAGTGGCCTTTTACAAAGCTTTGACCCACTTAGCTTAGTATTGTCTACACTGACTGGCAGCAGCTCCCAGGGTTTCAGGCAAGGGACATTTGCAGCCCTACCTGGAGATTGAACCTGGAACATTCTGCATGCTGAGCATGTGCTCCAACACTGAGCCCTTGATTTGTCAGTATGTTCAAAGCAATCTCTTTTCACCCTCCCCAAGGTGTTGGTATTTTTGGGTAGGAGTCAGTCACATGCCAACAGATGAAGCAATGGGCTATAACTCAGCAGGAGGGCATCTCTGTTCTACATGCAGAAGGTTCCTGATTTGTTGTTGTTATTTAGTCGTTTAGTCGTGTCTGACTCTTCGTGACCCCATGGACCAGAGCACGCCAGGCACTCCTGTCTTCCACTGCCTCCCGCAGTTTGGTCAGACTCATGTTGGTAGCTTCGAGAACACTGTCCAACCATCTCGTCCTCTGTCCTCCCCTTCTCCTTGTGCCCTCCATCTTTCCCAACATCAGGGTCTTTTCCAGGGAGTCTTCTTTTCTCATGAGGTGGCCAACGTATTGGAGCCTCAGCTTCAGGATCTGTCCTTCCAGTGAGCACTCAGGGCTGATTTCCTTCAGAATGGATAGGTCTGATCTTCTTGCAGTCCATGGGACTCTCAAGAGTCTCCTCCAGCACCATAATTCAAAAGCATCAATTCTTTGGCGATCAGCCTTCTTTATGGGCCAGCTCTCACTTCCATAAATCACTACTGGGAAAACCATAGCTTTAACTATACGGACCTTTGTCGGCAAGGTGATGTCTTTGCTTTTTAAGATGCTGTCTAGGTTTGTCATTGCTTTTCTTCCAAGAAGCAGGCGTCTTTTAATTTCGTGACTGCTGTCAACATCTGCAGTGATCATGGAACCCAAGAAAGTAAAATCTCTCACTGACTCCATTTCTTCCCCTTCCTGATTTAGGTAGTGCAATTGTAGTTGATTGGGAGGTTTGGTGCACCAAACCCACTTCCCCCAAAGCTCTTGACTTCTTGCTGTAAATAAAGTGATGGGGAAAATTAACCAGAAATGGTTTAAGACAACATCATCTAACCTCCTTTCAACCATGCAAACAAGTCAGGATGAATGTTCAACGAACAAGTCATCTGGAAGCGCCCTAACCTAGGGAGAAGAAAGGAGGCATCTGTAGGGCACTGATAAATGCAGTGCATCTGACCCACATTTCCCTCCAGTTCTCTGTTGTGGCCAACCAGATGGTCCTCTTTAGTTGTTTGCTCCCCAGCAAACTGATAGTCAGATGTACTGCCCCTGAATATGGAAGCTCCATTTGGCTATCATGCTTCTGCCGCTGTTAATTTGTTTAATCAACCTTCTGAAAAATCGACTAAAGCAGGCTTCCTCAAACTCGGCCCTCCAGATGTTTTGAGACTACAATTCCCATCATCCCTGACCACTGGTCCTGCTAGCTAGGGATCATGGGAGTTGTAGGCCAAAAACATCTGGAGGGCTGAGTTTGAGGAAGCCTGGTCTGAAGTAAGGATGGGAAAGCTGTGGCCTTCCAAATATTGCTGGACTACAACTCCCATCATTCCTGGCCATTGGCTACGCTGGCTGGGACTGATGGGAACTGTATCCCACAGCATCTGGCTGCCTCTGATCTGTAGAGTCACAGATCAGGGTCACTGCTCTAAAGCCAATATCAATCATTACATTGTGTGGCTGCACACTCTTGTAATTGCCCTTCATGTGATGATGGCATGGTTTTATTGTCCTGAATCTGCCGCCAATCAGATTTATTGGATTTCTGGTTCTAGGAAACAGGAAGACAGGAAGTTAATAACCTCTGTCTCCGCTCCTCGCTTTCCCTACAACAGGCATAGGCAAACTCAGCCCTCCAGATGTTTTGGGACTACAACTCCCATCATCCCTGACCACTGGTCCTGCTAGCTAGGGATGATGGGAATTGTAGTCTCAAAACATCTGGACGGCCGGGTTTGAGGAAGCCTGATATAAGACTTCTACCCAATCACCCTGGTTATCTTTTTATTTATGGTATACTCAAAAGTCCTGCTTCTGAATCTTTTGCATTTCTCCCCCATTGGGAAGTCCCCCCCCCCAACCCATTCATCATTAGGGCTGTCCTATACTGCTTCTTTTCTAACTCTGTACTCTTCACTAGAGAAAATGTTCACTGGCTTTATTTGATTAGAAAACATAGATAAAACCCTTAAACAGATGTTGCCATTTGGGAGAATTAAGGAGTGGTAGCCAGCTAAGATTTACTCAGAGTAAACCAACTTAAATTAATGAACATGGCAAATTAATTTCAAGGGGTTTACTCTGAGTAAAACTTAAGTTGGCTACCACCCATGGCTGTTTAATGTTTAACTCTAAATACCCAGCAGTTGCAGAGTTTGTTTGACAGTAGAAGAGGGCAATAAATAATAATGCAAATGTTGCGTTTATTGACTCATAGACGTGTAGATGACCCTACCAGGATCATCTAGTCCTATCTCCTGCAATGCAGAAACCACAACTAAAGTACAAGACTCATTAGAGATATTTAGTACATTCATTGTTCTGATATGCTGAAGGAATCAAATTCCCTGCTACTGGCAGTGGAGTCTGGCTTGTTATAGTAGACTGTTGTTGTTTAGTCGTTTAGTCGTGTCCGACTCTTCGTGACCCCATGGACCAGAGCATGCCAGGCACTCCTGTCTTCCACTGCCTCCCGCAGTTTGGTCAGACTCATGTTGGTAGCTTCGAGAACACTGTCCAACCATCTCGTCCTCTGTCGTCCCCTTCTCCTTGTGCCCTCCATCTTTCCCAACATCAGGGTCTTTTCCAGGGAGTCTTCTCTTCTCATGAGGTGGCCAAGGTATTGGAGCCTCAGTTTCAGGATCTGTCCTTCCCGTGAGCACACAGGGCTGATTTCCTTAAGAATTGATAGGTTTGATCTTCTTGCAGTCCATGGGACTCTCAAGAGTCTCCTCCAGCACCATAATTCAAAAGCATCAATTCTTCGGCGATAGTAGACTGTAGCAGGTGTCAAATGGAATCGTGTCCCTGTTTTTTGGTGTGTGTGTGTGGTCGTAGTTTTTCCAATAGCAGATTCTAGGCTGCTGCTATTTTGGGAGGTGGGGTGGCGGGTGGGACTCAATCAGGGCTATTCAGGTTGCATAATTATAGTTGATTGGGAGGTCTTTGTGGAACAAATCTGTTTCCTTGGAAGATCAGACCTTTTTTGCAGTAAGGAAAGTGACAAGATAAAAAGTGTAAGCTAACACTTACTTTGATGCAACTTCACCTAACCTCCCCACAAATGCTCATTAAATAGCCAGCACCGACTAATCTCATTGCAAACAGATCAGGATGTATACTGAACAAAACAGGTCAGCTGGAACTGCCCTCATTTCAGAGGAGGTGGACTCTGCTTGTGAGCTACAGTTTTCTGAAAGGCAAAACAACAAAAAGGGATGCATGGAAACTGTAAGCTATGTGTAAATAAAATCCAGTACACCATTACGAAATATAATAGTGCTTCGCATTTACATGGATCTACAGGGGATGCAATCTGCTTCCGAGTGCACTCGCTTTTGCTGTGAAAATGTCAAACCAGGAATAAGGCTGCTGATTGCAAAGGCAGCTCATGCTGTGATTAAAGTACAATCCTGAGCATATACCGAGATTTTATTTGTCTCTCTAGCTTCTTCTTGGCTGTGGTTCTCTAAGGAAACCAGGCAGAGATCTTTCTCAGTCAGGCACCCTGTGATCCCTTTAACTGACATTCCAAGGGGATGAATTTGGGAACACTTTCAGAAGGATGCACACCAGGAATGGGAAACCGGTGACACCAGGAAGGCTGCAGGTCTCTTGCTTCTGTCAGCCCCAGGCAGCGCAGCCAGTGGTTAGAGGTGATGGGTAGTTGCTGTCTTAAAATGTATAGAATCATAGAATTGCAGGGTTGGAAAAGACCATGAGGATCATCTAGTCCAACCCCCTGCAATGCAGAAATCTTTCACCAGGGTAGGGCCTGAACCCTTGCAATTAAGAGTCTCATGCTCTACTGACTGAAGGAGGACCACGGATTCCCCATCCAACATCTAGTCAAATATGAGTGGTTTCAGAGGAGGGTATAAAAGATAGTTGGTAGAGCATGAGACTCGTAATCTCAGGGTTGTGGGTTTGAGCCCCACATTGGGCAAAAGATTCCTACATTTCAGGTGGTTGACCCAGAGATGACCCTCTTAGTCCCATCCAGCTCTACAATTTATGAGTCTTAAGTTCTATGCGGGAAGGATGGAGAAATTATATACCTAGTATATCCCTTATATACATAATAGATCTCTGTTATCTGTGAGAAAGTTCCATGGATCCCAGAAGCCCATTCCATAGTAAGGCGCCATCTCTGCTATGCATTTAAAGGACATGTTAGCTATTCTGGTTAACTCTGTAAGTTTTGTGTACATTGGAATATAGGAAGCTTCTTTAGCATCGTAGAGTTGGAAGGGGCCCCAAGAGTCATCTAGTCCAACCCCTTGCAATGCATGAATCTCACCTAAAGCATCAGTGGCAGGTGACCATCCAACCTCTTCCTAAAAACCTCCAAGGAAGGAGAGCCCACCACCTGCAGAGGGTGACCGTTCCATGGTTGAACGGCTCTCACCACCAGAAAGTTCTTCCTGATGTTTAGTCGGAATCTCCTTTCTTGTCACTTAAATCCATTGGTTCAAGTCCTACCCACCAGAGCAGGAGAAAACAAGCCCTTATACCTAGTCAGACCATTGGTCCATTGAGCTGCATATTGTCTACACTGGCTGGCAGCAGCTCTCCAGAGTTTTAAGCAGGGCTCCCTCCCAGCCCTTCCCAGAGATGCTGGGGATTGAACCTGAGCTACAGCCTTTCCCCTTATCAATGCCATCGGTGGACTACATAGACGCAATAAATTTGGATGAAAGCACATGTTGAAGTCTGAGCCATGGCCCCTCTCTTGTGTTCTCCATTAAATGAGGCAACCTTGGAAAGTGATGCTTCTGTCCGAACACCTGTGATACCCACAAAGAAGTTATTGCGGTGAAGACGAGCACCGAGGCACTTGAAATGTTAATGTTGTGCCCGTGTGCCGACACTCCTCTAACGACTCTCCCCAAACGAGGCAAAATAGTTGAGTGTTGTGGGGGCGGCTTTGCACTTGACATTTTCAGTGTGGGTATAAATACCCAGAGTGCGAAATAGGCAGGCTCCCCGTCGGTTGTCAAAGGCACACGGGCAGGGAATGGTGACCAAAAACGCGCAGAAGCAAGCGTCTGATTCTTGGCTGCCCCTTCTGCGATCAGGCGTCTATTTATACATGCACCCTCTGTTCACACTGGATGAGGGATGTGTGCGTATACGTGTATATATAAAACACCAGATTTTGTTTTAATCATAAAAAGAGTGGGTTTGAGGCACATGTGGGGAGCTGTATTAGGTTGACACAAATCAACCTAATAGTTGTCGGGATTGGGGGGGGGACAATCCTATGGCAAGATCTGTCGGGATGAGCAGTTTAGGATGCAGCAGATCTCTGGCTCGGGCCAGCTGATTCCCCTCTTGGCTAGAGTCAAATCCACATCCCTGGCTCAGCCCATGATATGCTGGTGCAACTTGCTCACTCTGGGTAGGCTGCTGAGCCAAAGCTGCTGTAAGTTCGTCAAAGGGGGAGGAAATGCTACACCTGTACACCTGGCAGGGCCCCCCAACTCCTAGGGGCCCAGCTCTTTTGCCCAGTGTGGTGTAGTGGTTAAGAATGGTAGACTCGTAATCTGGTGAACCGGGTTCGCGTCTCCTCTCCTCCACATGCAGCTGCCTTGGGCTAGTCACACTTCTCTGAAGTCTCTCAGCCCCACTCACCTCACAGAGTGTTTGTTGTGGGGGAGGAAGGGAAAGGAGATTGTTAGCTGCTTTGAGACTCCTTCGGGTAGTGATAAAGCGGGATATCAAATCCAAACTCCTCCTCCTCCTCTTCTTCTTCTTCTTCTTCTTCTTCTTCTTCTTCTTCTTCTTCATGATAAGGGGGAGGGGGAGGCAGAGTGTTGAACTGAGTGTGCCATGGCTTCAATGACTGGTTCCTCCTCCTGCCACAGAGGGGAAGGAGGAGAAAGTAGCCCCTGACTGGCGGTGGCAGGGGGAGGGGAGACTGATTGTGGAGGATGAGCAGGAGAGAGGAGGAGCCACCGGCCATTGAAGTCACACTGCCACCGGGTTCAGCTCAACCACCTGGCTCCTCCCGACATCCTGACATCACGGTATCGCACGCACGACATCCTGAGGTCATGTACACATCATCACCCTTCCAATCCTTGATGCAAGTTGGTGCCTTTGTCACCTGATAAAGAACCTTTTAATGAGGGTGAAAGAGGAGAGCGCAAAATATGGTCTGAAGCTCAACATCAAAAAAACTAAGATCATGGCCACTGGTCCCATCACCTCCTGGCAAATAGAAGGGGAAGAAATGGAGGCAGTGAGAGATTTCACTTTCTTGGGTTCCATGATCACTGTAGATGGTGACAGCAGTCACGAAATTAGAAGACGCCTGCTTCTTGGGAGAAAAGCAATGACAAACCTAGACAGCATCTTAAAAAGCAAAGACATCACCTTGCCAACAAAGGTCCGTATAGTTAAAGCTATGGTTTTCCCAGTAGTAATGTACGGAAGTGAGAGCTGGACCATAAAGAAGGCTGATCGCCGAAGAATTGATGCTTTTGAATTATGGTGCTGGAGGAGACTCTTGAGAGTCCCATGGACTGCAAGAAGATCAAACCTATCCATTCTTAAAGAAATCAGCCCTGAGTGCTCACTAGAAGGACAGATCCTGAAGTTGAGACTCCAGTACTTTGGCCACCTCATGAGAAGAGAAGACTCCCTAGAAAAGACCCTGATGTTGGGAAAGATGGAGGGCACAAGGAGAAGGGGACGACAGAGGACGAGATGGTTGGACAGTGTTCTCGAAGCTACTAGCATGAGTTTGGCCAAACTGCGAGAGGCAGTGGAGGATAGGTGTGCCTGGCGTGCCTTGGTCCATGGGGTCACGAAGAGTCGGACACGACTGAACGACTGAACAACAACAACAACAATATGGCTACCCAGGGATGCGGGTGGTGCTGTGGTCTAAACCACTGAGCCTAGAGCTTGCCGATCAGAAGGTCGGCAGTTTGAATCCCCACGATGGGGTGAGTTCCCGTTGTTCGGTCCCATCTCCTGCCCACCTAGCAGTTCGAGAGCACGTCAAAGTGCAAGTAGAGGTATCACTCCAGCGGGAAGGTAAACAGTGTTTCCGTGCACTGCTCTGGTTCGCCAGAAGCGGTTTAGTCATGCTGACCACATGACCCGGAAGCTGTCTGCGGACAAACACCGGCTCCCTCGGCCAATAAAGCAAGATGAGTGCCGCAACCCAGAGTCGTCCGTGACTGGACCTAACGGTCAGGGGTATTGTCAGGGACGTGCCCTCCCCTGCCAGTCTGGCACTGAGTGGGTACCGGCAGCCTCAGCCTCTGTTGTTGACGGACACATCTCCCAGTGAGTCTGCCAGCTCCTCCCCGGGGAAGGAGGAGTTACCAGGAAGGAGCCAGGTGGGAAGAGGTCTCCAGGATGATGCAGAGAGACCCAGCACCGCTCAGCAGACCCACTCTGAGGGGGAGACACCGTTTCCGGCGCCTGCTTTACGCAGAGGGGTCAAGGGAGTAAGGAGGCGGCACTTTAGGGTGCTGAGACTCTGGTGTTGGTGCCGAAACAGGAGGGGGGCACTTCCGGATTCTGCTAGCGACTAGGTGGTCATGTTTTAGGGTAGCTCCGCACTGTACATACTTTGCATAATAAAATAGTTGAAAGACAAGACGGACTTGGTCTTTACTCATGAGCAACCGCTAAGCAAATCTGACAGGTACCTTTACCTTTACCTTTAATGCGGCTACCCAGCATAGAATACAGTTTTAAAGGCATGTTTTCCCTCTGCCAGGTTTAGGCAGAGCGCCAGCACCAGTCCTGCTGCTGAATAGGGCCTGGGTCTGGTGCAACCGTACTCCAGCTTAACTTACACCTTCCTGGTCTACGCCAGCTTCTTGTGCGTAGGATTGCTCTCCTGACGGAACTACCAGCCATCTTTTATTTAACTGAAACGACTTATCATCGCCATGCTCCTTGTTGGCCAGAGTTATGGCTCTGATTTCTCCCACGTATGTTTGTGCGTTCTGTGATTCTGCAAAACCAAAGGCAGAGTTCTTCTTGACAACCTCGGTTTTCATTGGGGGGGGGTGAAACCCCCTAAAGTTTCTTGTCCCTGTGGCCACAATGCTATTATAGAATAATAGAATTGTAGAGTCGGAAGGGACCCCAAGGGTCATCTAATCCAACCCCTTCAATCCATGAATCTCAGCTGTTAGGCAAAGACAAATGGAAACCCTGAAATTTGTTCAACACATTTAATTTATACAACTCAGGGTTTTTCTAACACATTGTTTGGATTTCCTTGGTGCAGGCTTTCATGCATTTATTTAACCCCACTTGCTCCTCACTTCAACAGTTTTTTGACTCTGTTTTAAAGCTCTAGATTCTAAAAGACCCGTGGGCCAGTATTTCCATATCTTGTCCTCAGCTGCTGTGTGTCTCAGCCCTGTGAAAATCCATGTTTTTGAGGTAATTAAAATGTTTTGGCAGCTCTTTGATTCCCCCACCCCCCTTTAAACCACGAAACCTCAGTAAAATATTTTTTTTTATTTAGTGTGGGATGCAAAAGCTGGTGGGCGACATCTGTTTGCCACACTCCTTAGTGAGTCCAATGCTACATTTTGGGAGAAACTTTGTTCTTTTTTCCCCTTCCCAAAAACCTTAGGACATTTTTTAATGTAACTGGGCAAAGTCGCACGCAGCATATTGACAATCTGTCGGTGCCGCTTACAATTGATTTTTGTTGTGCTGTTGCTCCTCACTGCTGCTTCTTTATTATAAAATCATGCTGATGGATGACAAGCTGCAGGGGGTGGGAGGATGGAAATGGGCCGAGGTGGGAATAGCCCATTCCAGTTGTCTGCTGGAAGTAGCAAACAGGTGGGAAGAAAGCAGAAAGGGGAAGGGTGATGGTTGAGAAGACCAAACGCCAGTTTTGGCTGTAGCCAAAGGTTCACTAGAGATGGAGGCCCTGGAGTTACCGTATTTTTCGCTCCATAACGGGCACTTTTTTCCTCCTAAAAAGGAAGGGGGAAAGTCTGCGCGCGTTATGGAGTGAAGGCACCGGGCACCGCTTCTGTTGCTGCCTGCCTCTGACGCTCGCCAGAGCAGGGATCCGAGCTGGGACTGAGAGGTGCTGCACTGCGCTGTGCCTCTCTCAGCCCCGGCTCGGATTTCTGGTGAGCACCAGAGGCGGGCGGCCGCCGCTTCTGCTGCTGCCTGCCTCTGACGCTCGCCGGAGCAGGGATCTCCCTCCCCTCCGCCGACGCCCGCACAGCTGCAAAGGGGACGGGAGAGGAATGGACAACCCAAAAGCAGCCCTTTCGGGATGTCTGTTCCTCCCCCGCCCCTGGAGAGCACAAGGAGGGAGGGAGAGAGATGCTTCCCCCCTCTCTCCTTCCATCCGTTCTTCCTTCCTTCTCCCTCTTTCTTCCACTCTCTCTCATCCCTCCCTCCCTCCCTCCCTCCCTCCCTCCCTCCTTCTTTTCCTCTCTCTTCCTCTCTCTCTCTTCCTTCCTTCTCTCTCTCTTCCCTCCCTCCCAGCCTTTTAGAGGAGGAAAACCAGAAAAAAATATTTTTCTGGTTTTCCGCCTCTAAAAACGAGGTGCGCGTTATGGTCCGGTGTGTGTTATGGAGCGAAAAATATGGTAACTGGAGATGGTAAAGGTAAAGGTAAAGGTACCTCTGACTGATAGGTCCAGTCGCGGACGACTATTGGGTTGTGCACTCATCTTGCTCTATAGGCCGAGGGAGCCGGCATTTGTCCGCAGAGAGTTTTTCCGGGTCATGTGGCCAGCATGACTAAGCCACTTCTGGCGAACCAGAGCAGCGCATGGAAACGTCGTTTACCTTCCTGCCGGAGCGGTACCTATTTATCTACTTGCACTTTGATGTGCTTTTGAACTGCTAGGTGGGCAGGAGGTGGGACCGAGCAACAGGAGCTCACCCCGTCATGGGGATTCGAACCGCCGACCTTCTGATTGGCAAGCCCTAGGCTCTGTGGTTTAGACCACAGCGCCACCCACATCCCTCATACTGGAGATGGTATGAGCAACTAATTCTGTCCTCTTCCAGCCTTGCTGGCTCTCAGTCCTAGGTCTGCCCCTTCCCATTGCATGCTATTGCGTCCTACATTTTGGGTACCCTTTTATGCACAGTGCTCAATGCATTTGCCTATAAAATGTTCATTTTGCATGCAACCTCTATGCACACTACAAAGCACTTTGATACCACTTTAAACAGTCATGGATACTGGCCCCCCCCAATAATAATTCTGGGAACTGTGGTTTGTTAAGCGTGCTGAGAGTTGTTAGGAGACCCTGGTTCGTTTCACAGAGTTACAGTTCCCAGAGATCCCTGTGAAGAGGGTTTGATTGTTGAGCCACTCTGGGAATTGTAGCAAATCCCACCCCACCCCACCCCCTACATCAGTGTTTCTCAACCCTGTGCCTCCAGATGTTTTTGGCCTACAACTCCCATCATCCCTCGCTAGCAAGACCAGTGGTCAGGGATGATGGGAGTTGTAGGCCAAAAACATCTGGAGGCACAGGGTTGAGAAACACTGCCCTACATACACACAGACTGGAGATTTGTAGACCCACCAAACCTCTGAACCTTTGAACGAGAAAGTGCTGGGCAGATATTTAAAAGGGAAGCAGGTCTTTGTAAGCAGGTAAACAATTATTTTTCCCCAGCTACTACCAGTTTTACTTGTCCACATCCACTACATTGTGCTACTGGAATATCGCTTTATAAAAAAATATCAAGCAAAGTGCCTGTTTTTCGAGTTTGATTCCACGGTGATATCCAAAAACTAAACTTGTGGTGGCTGCCATGGCAACAGTGTCATAATACTTGCTATTAATATTACACACTGAGAGCATGTTTTGAGGCTTGCCAATTATATCTAGATCTATATATCTGATGATTTCAACCCCCACCCCACCCCCCATCATTGTGTTTGATCTACAGTATGCCTAAATATTTTTGAGGGGAAATGTTATGGAGAAAATGCAATGGGCCTTCCCCCCTCCATCTACAAAATTTTCACAGTGGTATTTCTCATGACTTATTTGAGGCATAGTACTGGTTTTCCAGCTAATGGATTTGTGAGTTTCAGCATGCCTTGCTGCACCCTTCATCTCTGGTCAAATCCCCATATTTATCGTGCAGTGGTTTCAAAGTGTGTTCTAGAGAGTAACAAATCAGTGTAAACCAGGAGTTGACAGCACAGTGTAAGTCCAACCAGGGTCTTCTACGGCAGCTGGAAAGGGTCTAACCAAATATCTCCATCCACTGCTCTTTTCACTGACTAACCCTCTTCTATATATGGTCCCTTTAAACACACCTACAATTCACTGGATGCCAGGATTGGACTCCTCATACTTGGGTAAACAGCATGGATCTGGACCTGAACTTAAAGGCACAGTTATGTAGTTAACCTAATGCATGGTTGGGCCCAGGGAAGGGTTATCTGGTTGTTGTTATTGTTGTTATTTATTAAATTTGTATACAGTGGTACATCGGTTTACAAACTTAATCCATTCCAGAAGTCCATTCTTAAACCAAAACCGAGGTGCGCTTTCCCTAATGAGGCCTCCCACCGCTGATGCCCTTCCACCATTCAGATTCTGTTCTTAGACTGAGGTAAAGTTCTCAAACCGGGACACTATTTCTGGTTTTGCGGAGTTCATAAACCAAATTGTTCTTAAACTGGACTGTTCTTAAACCAAGGTACCACTGTATATCCACAGGTCTCATGGTGGTTGTCAACATAAAATCACAATATTAAAACACAAAATTCATAATAAACACAAGAACAACCCAATATCCCCCCCCCCACATTTTATAAGGGCATTGGATGTCTATCAGGTAGCAGCTTGTGGTCAGCACCTTGGAGAGTTCCCATCACTTGTAGAAATTGCTCCATCACCTGTTGAAGCCCACTGAGCAGTTTTTAAGTAGTATCTGGAGGCGGCCCTAACCCACTCCTGGCTATTATGGGCTGGCAGAAGTCCTGGGTTTGTTCTGTAGCTTTCATGTCTATGTTCTGTCTTCTAAACCCAGAGATGAGTGCTTTTTAGATGGTCCTATATTGAAATGGTCTGGACCTACATTGGCTCCCAGTACATTTCCGAGCACAATTCAAAGCCCTAAACGGCCTCGGCCCAGTATACCTGAAGGAGCATCTCCACCCCCATCGTTCAGCCCGGACAGTGCAAAAGGATTTTCCCCACCCTGGGCTACCACTCTAACACCACCACTGGACAGATGGCTGCCTACTTTTTCGGGACGTACCCTCGGTTTTCACCCTCTGTTACTAGACGTTGGGCAGGGAATAAAAGTTCTCTGAGGCAACCCCCACCGTAGCTGCATCTGCAGAAGTCTCCTATGCCACAGAAACACTCTTTCAAGTTGACAGAGAACTGGTCTGTACAAATAGAAAATGTCATGTCAATTTCTAAGGCAATATGATTGCCTGATCAGTGTTGTTTTAGTTCAGTGTGTGTGTGTGTGTGTGTGTGTGTGTGTGTGTGTGTGTGTGTGTGTTTAAACATGCTGGAAAGGTTGCTCTTTTCAACTGTCTGGCCTTCTAATTTAGCTTCAGTTCTAAAAGTCAAACTGATACCTTCTTAACCTGTGCATAATTGGTATTAAGAGCTAAGAATACTTCTGTTGGCCTCTTTCTTTTGCACTTCTTCCATCCTCACTGACGTTAGCTGCTGATTGTTAATGATAATGGTTGGAGAAGAAAGAGCCTCCTTCTCAACTCTGATTTGGAAGAACTTGGCAGTGAGCAAAACATTAATTCTGTGTATAATTAAGCAAACTTGTGACCTGAGTGGCTCTCCTGCTATACTGAGAGCTGTGTCAGGTGTAGCAATCAGTGCTGTGGGTTTTCAGGGTTTATTTCCTGGAGGTTTTCTCTATGCATATTGGGGTTGTTTGCATTGTAAACCTTTGTGTTTGCATCAGAAACTTTCCTGATGCCCTAGAAAAGAGTGATCTCATTTAGCATGTTCGTTTCCCTTGTGTTTAGTATGCAAAGCTAAAACCTCTGAAACTCACAAGCTCGCCTAATGTTGTTTTTTTGCAGTTGGCCTCTATTCTTTGCTACTAATGGACTTATAAAAATGGGGGAGGGGGAAACCCACGGAAAAATAAAGCACTGGGAATTTGACCATGGGGAATTTTCTGACCCACATATCTGGTGACAATAAGAGGAGAAGGGTAGACAGGGAGCTGAATTGACCTATGCTTCCATATCATGTCTAAATGCAAACTTTTGCACCTCCACTGTGCAAAAGATGTGTGCATGCTTTGAGGAGCCAGAGTGCTATTGTTTCCCTGTGACATCTGGCTGGGAGCAAAGGATACTGCTATGCATATACAGTGTGAAATTGGCGATCAATTCAGATTGATCCACATGACGAAGCATGTGGATCTTTCACTGTGGTATTCCAGCTCATAATATTAAGTTCTTGAGATGGCGACAGGAACTGTGAATGCTCTCCGCCACAGCATATATACTGTGGTGAGGCAGAGGTGTGCTTTTCACTGCTAGCCCTGGTGTTGTGGAATGTACTCCCTCCTGAAATAAGAGGGGCCCCATCAGTATTGGCATCCCGACGGCTTTTGAAAATTCGCTTCTTTATATGAGGCATTTCCTGGATCTCTTGACTTGAGCCTCCTGCTTTAATAGCTGTGCTGTTTTAATGGGATTGCTTTATTGCATATTTTGATTCTGGATGTTTACGTTTCGATGCTTTGGAGTCGATGCTTTGGAGTCCTGCTTCTGGAGTGACACTTCCAATTATGAAAAGCAAATGCTGCAGTTGTGGATTCCAGGGTACAAAATAGACTTTATTGAACTACAGTGGTACCTCGGGTTACGTACCTAATCTGTTCCGGGGTGCCGTTCGCACCCCGAAAAGTACATAACCCAAGCGGCAATATCGCGCTTCTGCGCAGAACGCTTCTGCGCATGCGCAGAACACGCAGAATGCTTTGCATGCGCATGCGGCGAAACCTGGAAGTAAACATTTCCAGGGGTTGCCGCATTCGCAACCCGAAAAAATGTAACCCGAAGCACATGTAACCCGAGGTATGACTGTCTCTTTCTCTTGAAACCCTTCTCCTTTCTTTTATTCGTTTTTTTCCAGATAAGGCTTTCCATCCAGGTTTCACGCTGGTTTTCAATTAAGCTTCATGTGTAGCATTGGCAGCTGGTCTACACGTCATGGTTCGGAAAGGTGAGTGCATTGGGCAATTTATGCAGCGCACGTCTGGCTTATAAAACTGATATAGATAAGCTTGATGCATATGAATATTTGCATTTTGTCAGGTTGTCAGCGTATGAAAGGCTTTTTAGTTGAGTAAGCACCAGCTTCTTACCAATTAACTGATTAATTGATTGCCTGTGAATAATTTTGCATATTATCTTAATTTCAGTGCAGGCACCATTTTTTTTAGGCCTTGAAGGAAGCGAAAATGTAACATGGAACCAAGAAAAACTATTTTGTCTCCTTTTCCTTTTTCACACTGGGAAAGGCCATCATTACATTTTTCCAGTGCACTGGAATGCCCTCAAGTTATAAGTGTGCTGTTTATTTGCAGCCCAGATGATGAAAATGCAAGTTTGATTAAATCACTTAAACCAGGGGTAGTCAACACGGTGCCCGCCAGATGTTTTTTTGGAGTCCAACTTCCATGAGCTCAGAACACAGGCTATACAAGCTGAGGGTGAACCGGAATTGTATTCCAACAGCAACGTTTGAAGATCACTACATGGGCAAGCCCTGAATCAAAACACACAAGCCTGCCATTTTGTATATGCATTCTGCTGTGCAGAGGTGCCTATGTGGAGTTCAAGGAATTGACCAGCGTAATTAACAGTTAACAGCACAATCCTAAATAAAAAAATTCCTTCCAGTAGCACCTTAGAGACCAACTAAGTTTGTTCTTGGTATGAGCTCATACCAGGAACAAACTTAGTTGGTTTCTAAGGTGCTACTGGAAGGAATTTTTTTATTTTGTTTTGACTATGACAGATCAACACGGCTATCTACCTGTAACTAGCACAATCCTATGCAAGGTCCCATTTTGTATAATAGGACATATTCCCAGATGAGTGCCGGCAGGATCCCAGTCTTCAAATGTTTATTAACTAAGTATTTTGACGTGAAAGAAGGGGGGAAAGCAACCTCACACAACAGCAAGCAGGGTTAGAAGGTGTCCTTTAAAGATGTAAATGTTCTTTGGGGACCATGATAATCATTATTCAGTACTAGTGAATTTAGCCCGTTAAAAACGGGCGCTAGATACCCACGCGAGGGCTGAGAGAGTGGCCGGCCTCCCGCCGAGGCAGGCGGCCTGGCTCATCCCGCCGCGCCCCCCTCCACCGGCCGCGCCTCCCTCGGTCGCCGCCGCCGGCGGTAGCGGCGCTTTGCGCCGCTTCCCCCGCGCTTTGCAAGCAGTAAAGGCGGCGGCGGGGGCTCGGAGCTGCGGGGGTGGGCAGGAAGAGGCGTAACCGCCATCGCCTATTGGTCTTCTTTGGTCTCTATGCTCCAATCCTTGCGTCCGTGAGTGACATGCGCAGTACCGCACTTCCGTGACACACGGAAGGTTGGACGCAGGGACACAGCAACTTTATTATATAGGATACAAAGCAGCCACAGACAGCCATGTAGGAGAAGTCTATCAATAGTCATGATGGCTGTTAAGTCTAACAACATTGCATAGGACAGGGATGGGGACGCTTTGGGTCTCCAAATGTTGGATGCCGACTCTAATCAGCCTGAGCCAATGTGACCAGTAGCCAGGGATGATTCCTGCATTTCAGGGGTTGGACTAGATGACCCTCAGTGTCCCTTCCAACTCTAAGATTCTGTGATGGGTCTTGTTGTTCAGCAGCATCGGGAGGGCCACACAGGGTCCTTATCCCTAGTGTAGGGTTAGGTATGATGGTAGGCGTTCAAACCATTTAAGCAACGGTTTCACTGGCAATAATCCAGGATTAGCAGCACTGTGTTTATCTGAGGGACAAAGAAAACTAAATCAGAATAAACTGACGACTGAGGTAATAATAATAATAATAATAATAACAACAACAACAACAACAACAATAATTATAATAATATATTTATACCAGGGGCCAGCAACCTTTTTCAGCCGTGGGCCGGTCCACCGTCCCTCAGAACATGTGGTGGGCCGGACTATATTTTTGGGGGGGAAATGAACGAATTCCTATGCCCCACAAATAACCCAGAGATGCATTTTAAATAAAAGCACACATTCTGCTCATGTAAAAACACCAGGCAGGCCCCACAAATAACCCAGAGATGCATTTTAAATAAAAGCACACATTCTACTCATGTAAAAACACCAGGCAGGCCCCACAAATAACCCAGAGATGCATTTTAAATAAAAGGACACATTCTACTCATGTAAAAACATGCTGATTCCAGGACCGTCCACGGGCCAGATTGAGAAGGCGATTGGGCCGCATCCGGCCCACGGGCCTTAGGTTGCCTACCCCTGATTTATACCCTGCCCATCCGGCTGGGTTTCCCCAGTCACTCTGGGCACCTCCCAACAGAATATTTAAAACATGATAAAACATCCAACATTAAAAACTTCCCTAAACAGGTCTTCTAAAAGTCAGATCGCTGTTTATTTCCTTGACATCTGGTGGGAGGGCGTGCCACTACGGAGAAGGCCCTCTGCCTGGTTCCCTGTAGCTTTGCTTCTCGCAGTGAGGGAACTGCTAAAAGACCTTCGGAGCTGGACCTCAGTGTCCGGGCTGAACTGTGGGGGTGGAGATGCTCCTTCAAGTATACTGGGCTGAGGCCGTTTAGGGCTTTAAAGGTCAGCACCAACACTTTGAATTGTGCTCGGAAACATACTAGGAGCCAATGTAGGTCTTTCAGGACCGGTGTTATGTGGTCCCAGCGGCCGCTCCCAGTCACCAGTCTAGCTGCTGCATTCTGGATTAGTTGTAGTTCCCGGGTCACCTTCGAAGGTAGCCCCACGTAGAGCGCATTGCAGTAGTCCATCTCATTCCCTCTACCCTGGTGCCTCAATGTCTTCCAAATATCAACCAGAAGTGGTTCACTGGGTGGGGCAGAGGCATGCTCCCTGAAGGGGGGGGTCGTTGTTGCATACCAGGAGGGAGAGGGGCAGGGTGGATTTGATTTAAATCAAACTGATTAAAATCACGATTTAAATCACTAGTCAGTAAGGCTCAGGGTGGATTTAAATAAAAAAATTCCGATTTAAATCAAAAAAATCGGATTTTTTTATTTATTTAAATCGGATTTTTTTTTTATTTAAATCGGATCTTTTTTATTTAAATCGGATTTTTTTTATTTAAATTGGATTTTTTTTATTTAAATCAGTTTTTTTTTTATTTAAATCCACCCTGAGCCTTACTGACTAGTGATATAGATCGTGATTTAAATCGTGAATTAAATCAGTTTGATTTAAATCAAATCCACCCTGGAGAGGGGCAATGCAGCGGGGCGGTCAGCGTAGTGCAAGCGCTTCTATCAATATCTTCTTCTACAGTGGTAAATCAAAGTGTTTCTTGCTTTCGCCCCTTTTGGTAACATATTCTACTGGCGGTTTATTAGGTTTATGGAATAATGTTCAAAGCTGTGAGACAGATAAAAGTGGGTGTAAGCATGGGCCTTTTGGAGCATTCTTCCTTTAGCCCCTGGCTAAAGTTCAGCACAGAGATGCACAGCTTGCTTCTGTGGATGTTGCCTCCGTTTGTCCAAGTGGGAGAGAACATTTAAAGAAAAGGGAAGCAGAACGACTAGAAAGATAATGGGCGTATTACACCAAACATGACATTTGTAGATGTGACCGGCACTCTCGTTCCATTAACCTACAGGGGTGAGCCAGAAAGCCTGTTAAATACATCTTTCTTGAGCAGAACTGCTGTTTGGTTGGGGGAAACTCCCAGCGACATTTGACACGTTATAAGCAATGCCGCTGGAGTACAATTAATAATAATTATATAATGACTGAAATGCTAGACCTGTGTTCCTGTTGTGTCATCTCCTCTTTCTTTCAGGAGAACGGAATTGAAATGCCTGTCAAAATATTCTTAGTCAAAATGTCTTGCTTGCTTGAAGGCAGTAAGATGACGGAGATTTCGTTTCAGTGTCCTTTATTTGACCCCGTTCCATGTGTGTGCTGTGACTTTGGAGGGGGGGCAAGATACCGCTGCAGCATTCTTTAATTATTATTTAAGAAATGCTGCTTGAAACCTCTCCTGCACTGAGATTGGTGACCTGTGCCGACTATGGGTGAAAGGGTGAAATGCAACCATTTAGCAAGTTAGGAAATTAGACTTAGTATTTACCGTATATTCCGGCGTATAAGACGACTGGGCGTATAAGACAACCTCCAACTTTTCCACTTAAAATATAGAGTTTGGGATATACTCACTGTATAAGAAATATGACCCGGCGTATGATGACCCCCTACTTTTGAGAAGATTTTAAAAATTAGTCTTATACGCAGGAATATACAGTAGTTTTATGTGGTATGTTAGAAACATGTTTATGTAAGTTAAATGTATTTTGTTTTTCTTTTTTCTCTCTTGTCTGTCTTCTTTTTCTTTTTCTTTGTCCTCTCATTATTTGTGATGTTGAGATTGTGAACTTTTTAAATGTGTAATTTAAACCAATAAAGATAATTTAAAAAAAAAGGAAATTAGACTTCAGCCTCTCAGATCGCTAACTACAATCTCATTTAAAACTGTTGTGTTACATTCCTTGCTTTAGATTTCTCTCTCTCTCTCTCTTTTTCTTTCAAAAAACCAGGAGTCTTTACACTCCATAATAATAATAATTTATTATTTATATCCCACCCATCTGGCTGGGTTTCCCCAGCCACTCTGGGCGGCTTCCAACAGAATATTAAAATGCAATAGTCTATTAAACATTAAAAGCTTCCCTAAATAGGGCTGCCTTCAGATGTCTTCTAAAAGTCTAGTAGTTGTTTTTCTCTTTGACATCTGGTGGGAGGGAGTTCCACAGGGCAGGTGCCACTACCGAGAAGGCCCTCTGCCTGGTTCCCTGTAGCTTTGCTTCTCGCAGTGAGGGAACCGCCAGAAGGCCCTCGGCGCTGGACCTCAGTATCCGGGCTGAATAATGGGAGTGGAGATGCTCCTTCGGGTATACTGGGCCTTTGAGGCCATTTAGGGCTTTAAAGGTCAGCACCAACACTTTGAATTGTGCTCGGAAACGTAATGAGAGCCAATGCAGGTCTCTAAATCAAGAACTTGAATTTTCTTTCTAAATATACAAAAATACTTCCAGTTCAGTGAGTCATTTGGTCATAGGGAAATGAGGTGCTAATTACCAAAACGATAAAAATAGATTATTTTTTAAAAAAAATAATAACCAAAAACCAAAACACTAAAGTAGTTAAGAAGAAAGCATTCCATCTGCTAAATCTATGCATTTTTACAAGTTAATGAAGCAGAATGAGTTTTTGCATGGAAAGATTCAGACATCTATGGTAGTGATTGCTATGCTTCAGCTCTGGGGCATGACGAGATATTTCTAACAGACGGACATTGCAACAGCCCTGTAATATTCTACTGCTTGAGCCAGTAAACTTGATATAACCTTGCTCAGAGCTCTGGCACTCTTTAATAGCTCCCTCATGTATAGCTTATGAAATCTCGTGGTTTCATTAACTTCCAGAGATGATCATTTCGTCTCTTAGTGTGAATTCTTTTCATTATCGGCATCATCTAAGTCTGGCTTCTACTTTGAAATGAAAAGCACAGATTGCGGGTTGGGGGAGGAATCAGCCAGATGTCCTGGATCAGGTGCTCTTTAGACATGTCAGTGGGATGCTTATCAGTGATTGGGGGAGCATTTGAATGATCCAATCATGTGAGTGGGTGGAGATAAGGAATAAGGATGTGGGTGGTATATATTGAATTCAGTTTGCACTTAAAGACACACCCAACTAATCTGCATTTTCTGAAACAATGCACCAACTGAAATGCAGCCCTTGCTCATAATATGCACTTCTCTGAATTTTTCAACACGGTTCTCCAATCAAGTAATTTGTACAAAAATGCATATATCGAGGTAAAGTGGTGCATTAAAAATGCACACTTTAGTGAAAATGACGTAGAAAACGTGCATTATGCTAGAGGAAATTGCTTTGCAAAAGTCCACGCAAACATGCATACATGTATAAATGCTATTGAATTTTCACAACGGCTTCCTCTTAAAAGTAAATACATTGCAAACCGAAGCGGTCATGGGAAGAATTGAACTTAATAATGGAAAAATGAGAAAAACAACAACAGAGTCACCCATTGCTACTCAGGCGTAGCACCAAGAAAAAAGGCAGCAGCCCTAAATAAATTTCATTTATTGTATCACTGAGCAGTTTTTCTAATTATTATTTTGAAGGAGGCAGTATTTCATAACTGTTCAAAATCCTTTTTGCTACATTCTGGTTCTTGCAGCTGCGTTTTCCTCCTCATTGCTCATCTGTCTGCCTGGGCCATGTTTTTCCAGGTGTTTGCTGCTGCTGCGCTGCTCTGCGTCCTCGCTACAAACGCTTGGTGGATAACATCTTCCCCGAAGACCCAAAAGTAAGTAAAGGAAACCTCAAGCCATGTGGCTCGATTTGTTCCTGTGCTCAGGACATGCTTGTCAGTTTCCCACAGGTGTCTGGTTGGCTACTGTGAGAACAGGATGCTGGACTAGATGGGCCATTGGCCTGATCCAGCAGACTCTTCTTATGCTCTTATGTGATCATGCCTTGCATGTGAAAGGTTCCAAGTTCAGTTCTGGGGTACTTCAGGCTCTTGGCATCCATCTGTCTCGAGAGACCACGGAGCGCACCTCTGGGGATGAAGTCAAACCACTGGAGAGTCACAACACCTGCTGTGGCATCAGAGACCGGTAACTCATAACTGCTGCCTCCCACATTATTTTTGCTATGTTAGCAGCACCAAAGTGACTTCTCCAGGACTGTATGGAAGTCCTGTGCATAGCTGTCAACCCTCCTTTTTTTGCGGGAAACTCCCTTATTCCAATGCCGTTTCCCGCTGCTATCCCGGATTGTTGATATCCCTTAAATTTCCCGGATTTCAAAGGAAGCAGCTCCTCTCCCTCCCTGCCGGCCAGGGAGGCTCCTTAGCTGCGTTGCTTGGCTGCCAATAAGGAGTCTGAGACCGACTGGGGGCGGAGCTTGCATGCCTTGTGCAGCCTTGTGCAGCCAGACCCTCACGCCCAACCAGACAGACAGTCTGCCTGCCATCTACGCGCTTGCTCTTTCGCTCACCCGTTCGCGGGCAGCCTCTGGAGCGCAGGGTGGCGAGGCTACTTGGTGCCATTGCACCGCCCTCACGGCATCCCTTATTTTCAAATCTGAAAGTTTGGGGGAAATCCCTTATTTTCAAATCCGAAAGTTGACAGCTATGGTCCTGTGTTGATCAGATGACAAGACCTGCCCTCTCGGCCTCGTTGATGTGGCGCAAAGGAAAGCAGAGTGACACCTTTGGCACCAGCTTGGCTGCAGGAGTTACCAGAAGGAGGCATACCAGACTCCATCCAACCCTCTCAGGGACTCCACACCAGATCTGTGTAGGGTTTACTCCTTAGTATTTTCTTCTCCCAAAGGTGGCCCACCAAACAGCAGAGGATCAGAGTTTTCCTTCTCCTAGATGGCCCACCTTCCTAGGTTGACCAGCCCCATCTGCCCTTCACTTCCCTCTACAGCATGTGTAGAAACCACCTCCTTGACCAAATGAGCCACCATTGGACTTCTCAGTCCACCGGAGCCTCTCTTCGCATGCAGGGGAAATCCCTAACTCGCTGAGGGTTTGAAACCCATCGGCTACCCTCACCAGGGCACTCTCCAGGATTTCAAACATGTCGCCTCTCCCAGTCCTACCTGGAGAAATCAGGGAGTGAACCAGGGACCTTCTGCATGCAAAAGACAGATGCTCTACCACTGAGCTGTGGGAACCAGTTCCAAAGAAGATGCAGCCATTCAGCAGTCCAACAATTCAAGCTATTATCCCTCTGAATTTAAATATTGCCCCCAGCTAATGGATCAGCAACATTCCAGTACATTTAGGTTCAGTCCTATGGGATATTGTAATTCTAATTATTTTTTCCTTGTCTTGCTAATAACTCATTCATTTTTTAAAATCAAGTGAAGTGTGCTGATAATTTGCATACCTTGCCTTTCCACAATTTAATTTTGCCCTGTGGGAATAATTTCAAGATTATTGTTATTTTTTTTTAAAAAAAGTACTTTGTTTGACTTGAATTCTTAATTCTCCGTGAAAGAATTTGAAATGCTCTGCCAAACATAATTTGCAAAAAGAAAAGAAGCACTATCCTTTCTGAAGTAATTATTTATATCCAAGTAGCTCAAGATGGTGCAGTTTTGTCCTTCCCATCCCCAGCGTTCCCTCACAACATCCCTGTAAGGTAGCATAAGTGGAAAGGTGGCAACTGGCCCAAGGTCACCCAGTGGAGGGTGAGGTGTGCAGTCTGAAACTGGCTCTACTCAGTCCTGGCACTCTAGCCATGATCATAGAATCATAGAGTTGGAAGAGACCACAAGGGCCATCCAGTCCAACCCCCTGCCAAGCAGGAAACACCATCAAAGCATACCTGACAGGTGGCTGTCAAGCCTCTGCTTAAAGACCTCCAAAGAAGGAGACTCCACCACACTCCTTGGCAGCAAATTCCACTGTCGAACAGCTCTTACTGTCAGGAAGTTCTTTCTAATGTTTAGGTGGAATCTTCTTTCTTGTAGTTTGAATCCATTGCTCCGTGTCCGCTTCTCTGGAGCAGCAGAAAACAACCTTTCTCCCTCCTCTATATGACATCCTTTTATATATTCGAACATGGCTATCAGATCACCCCTTAACCTTCTCTTCTCCAGGCTAAACATACCCAGCTCCCTAAGCCGTTCCTCATAAGGCATCGTTTCCAGGCCTCTGACCATTTTGGTTGCCCTCCTCTGGACACGTTCCAGCTTGTCAGTATCCTTCTTGAATTGTGGTGCCCAGAACTGGACACAGTATTTCCAGGTGATGATGCCACAAATGGTCTTCTAGTAGATGTTTGGTGGAGTGGTGAGAGCCAGAATTTAGCAGTCTACAACCCTGCTTCGCTCCCCTTCCTAGAATGTTCTAGAAATCAGGCATTCAGTAGCCAGTGTCTATACCAGTGCTTCCCAAACTTGGGTCACCAGCATTTTTTGGACTACAACTCCCAGCATCATCAGAACCAGTGGTCAGGGATGATGGGAATTATAGCCCCAAAACAGCCAGAGACCCAAGTTTTGGAAACACTGGTCTACACTATTTATTTACTCATTTATTTTCTGATATTCATATCCTTCCTTTCTTCCATCCTGCAACCTAAGATGGCATGTACAGCCATACCTTGGATCCCGAACGCCTTGCGAGTCAAACATTTGGGGTCCTGAACCCCGTAAGCCTGGAAGTGAGTGTTCCTGTTTGCGAACGTTCTTTGGAACCTGAACATCCTGCAGCCAATCGGAAGCCACACCTTGGTTTCTGAACGTTTTGGAAGTTGAACAGACTTCCGGAACAGATCCTGTTCGATTGTACATAGTTCTTAGATGGTCACCCATCCAGACACTCACTAGACCTGGACCTGCTTAGCTTCAACAAGGTGGTTGCCTCGTATGCCTTTGGTCCATTCCCCAGGACACTTTTCACCACGTCAATACCTGGCCATAGTATCCAAAGTGCAAATCATAAGTGATTTCTGTTACTGAGGTGGGGGAAAACACATTGACTGGTGATTCTTCTTGTGATTAGGATGGACTTGTCAAAGCTGATATGGAGAAGCTGACTTTTTATGCCGTTTCTGCACCTGAGAAGCTCGATCGAATTGGTGCTTACTTAGCAGAGCGACTGAGCCGGGATGTTGTCAGACACCGTTACGGGTAAGCTTCTTACTCGTTAATGCTGATGTTATCTTTCAATTTCCCCCCCGCAATCTGGGCTAAAACCATGGATGTTAGATGGTGGAGATGGTGTCTGTGACTCATGTCGAGCAGCAGTTAAAACCAGTGGGAACTTTTTGCAGGAACTAACCTGATGTCAGAAGCCTGTGTGGTGTAGTGGTTAAGAGCGGTAGACTCGTAATCTGGGGAACCGGGTTCGTGTCCCCGCTCCTTCACATGCAGCTGCTGGGTGACCTTGGGCTAGTCACACTTCTTTGAAGTCTCTCAGCCCCACTCACCTCACAGAGTGTTTGTTGTGGAGGAGGAAGAGAAAGGAGAATGTTAGCCGCTTTGAGACTCCTTCGGATAGTGATAAAGCGGGATATCAAATCCAGACTCTTCTCTTCTTCTTCTTCTTCTGTGCTCGAAGGAACAGAAGCTTTTTAGGGCTAGAAGTTTTCATTTTCCTTTGTCTTAGGCCAAACCTACACATTGGGTGTCCAGCTGTCATTTCAGCATGGCAAAACTCACTACGATCCACTTGACACAGCGATCACGCATCTAAGAATCTGAACTGGCCAGCGTTCAAAGCGTGGATGCGGTCAGGGAGAAAATGAGATGGTTTCATTTCACATTAGGCCAGGCTTGAAATTAGCTTGTGGTCCATTCACCGTCTTTATAACTGTTCAGCAATGTGCTCCCGAGCTTGAATGATTGCATTCACACTTAGATGTAATTGCGAGCCATTATCAGTTGTTACTGTGAAAAGGACAGTGTTTTCTGTAAGTGACCTCAAGAACATATTACTCCTGAAGTGAGGTGGAGTTGAGTTAGGTGCCATCCCACCTCTTTTGCCATAGGTCTGGACCTGCCCCACTTCTTATGGGCCTGGTTCCATCTTCTAGCCTTGCCCCTGGGCAAGGCTAGAAGATGGAACCAGGCCCATAAGAAGTGGGGCAGGTCCAGACCTATGGCAAAAGAGGTGGGATGGTACCTAACTCAGAGCTATTTGTGGAGCTGGGAGTGGCAGAGAGCCAGTGTGGTGTAGTGGTTAAGAGCGGTAGACTCATAATCTGGTGAACTGGGTTCGCGTCTCCGCTCCTCCACATGCAGCTGCTGGGTGACCCTGGGCTAGTCACACTTCTCTGAAGTCTCTCAGCCCCACTCACCTCACAGAGTGTTTGTTGTGGGGGAGGAAGGGAAAGGAGAATGTTAGCCGCTTTGAGACTCCTTTGGGTAGTGATAAAGCGGGATATCAAGTCCAAACTCCTCCTCCTCTTCCTCCTCCTCCTCCTCCTCCTCCTCCTCCTCTTCTTCTTCTTCTTCTTCTTCTTCTTCTTCTTCCTCTTTCTTCTAAGGCCGAAGCCCAACAGACGCTCTACCCACCTCTCCTTGCTCCACGAACAGCTCTGGTCCAGGTCAAAGGATTTTTCAAAATGTGGAAGTAACCCTACACAGTGTAGTGTCCTGTGTACATCCATTGAACAGAATTGGGATGGTTTTAAGCCCAACCTAAAAAGAAGGCATGCATACCACCCTGTAGATTGCTCGCTTCCTCAGCTTTGAATCCGGATGTACTCATGCTTGCTGGACATGTAATGATCACTGTTTAAAGCATGGTAGTAAGAGGGACCCAGGTGGCGCTGTGGGTTAAACCACTGAGCCTAGGGCTTGCTGATCAGAAGGTTGGCGGTTCGAATCCCTGCTATGGGGTGAGCTCCCGTTGCTCGGTCCCATCTCCTGCCCACCTAGCAGTTCGAAAGCAGGTCAAAGTGCAAGTAGATAAATAGGAACCGCCTAGTGTGGGAGGAGGCCCCATGGAAAGCAGCGGGGCTTCCTTTCAGATAAATATGCATAGGAACAGACAAATATAGCTTATTTGTTTTCCTGAGTGTTTTCCTGACATCTGTGGATCTTTGCTTTCCTGTTCTCTCAGATACGTTTTAATCGCCATGGAAGCCCTGGACCAGCTACTGATGGCCTGCCGCTCACAGAGCATCAAACCCTTTGTCGAGAGCTTCCTTCATATGGTAGCTAAGCTGCTGGAGTCTGGAGAGCCAAAGCTGCAAGTTCTGGGGACCAATTCAGTGAGTAAACAAGTTCAGCTGAGTAGGGACCGCAGGAGCAGCATAAACCCTTTCAGTTTGATGGCTGTAACAAAAGGGGGGAGCATCCTTACAGTTTTGATATCCCCTAGCAGGCAGGCAGAGATGACTAAGGACGATGGAGAATTCCAATGGAGTTCACATTTAAAGGTGAACTTACCTTCAGTACATGGACTGAAACCCAGCCCTCCTCTGAAATTTGCACTTCTCTGAATTTTGCAGCGCTTAAGTAATGTGTGCAGAAATGCATATACACGGGTAAAGTGTGCATCTAAATGAATATATTGCTGAAGATAACATAGGTATTACATTTAAGGGAAATTGCTTTGTATATCAGGCAAAATTTCACACAAATATGTGTATATTAGGAGAATATAAGATGAGTCAGTGGCCCATCTATTCCAGCATCCTGTTCTCACAGTGGTCACCCAGATCCCTGTGGGAAATTTGTAGAAGCAGAGCAGAGCCATCATGGCTCCATGAATTTGCCCAATCATCTTTAACAGATTGAAGTTGAATCCTGACAAGACAGAAGTACTGTTTTTGGGGGACAGGAGGCGGGCAGGTGTGGAGGACTCCCTGGTCCTGAATGGGGCAACTGTGCCCCTGAAGAACCAGGTGCGCAGCCTGGGAGTCATTTTGGACTCACAGCTGTCCATGGAGGCACAGGTTAATTCTGTGTCCAGGGTGGCTGTCTACCAGCTCCATCTGGTGTGCAGGCTGAGACCCTACCTGCCCACGGACTGTCTCGCCAGAGTGGTGCATGCTCTAGTTATCTCTCGCTTGGACTACTGCAATGCGCTCTACATGGGGCTACCTTTGAAGGTGACCCGGAAACTACAACTAATCCAGAATGCGGCAGCTAGACTGGTGACTGGGAGCGGCTGCCGAGACCACATAACACCGGTCTTGAAAGACCTACACTGGCTCCCAGTACGTTTCCGAGCACAATTCAAAGGGTTGGTGCTGACCTTTAAAGCCCTAAATGGCTTCGGTCCAGTATACCTGAAGGAGCGTCTCCACCCCCATCGTTCAGCCTGGACACTGAGGTCCAGTGCCGAGGGCCTTCTGGTGGTTCCCTCACTATGAGAAGCCAAGTTACAGGGAACCAGGCAGAGGGCCTTCTCGGTAGTGGCACCCGCCCTGTGGAACGCCCTCCCTTCAAAGAGAACAACTACCAGACCTTTAGAAGACATCTGAAGGCAGCCCTGTTTAGGGAGGCTTTTAATGTTTAATAGATTCTTGTATTTTAATGTTCTGTTGAAAGCCGCCCAGTGTGGCTGGGGAAACCCAGCCAAATGGGCGGGGTATAAATAATAAATTATTATTATTATTATTATCTCTTGTGGGAGGGAGTTCCACAGTTTAACTATGCATTGCACAAATAAGTAATTTCTTTTATCTGTCTTTAATCCTCCAACATTCATCTTTGTTGGATGGCCACAAGATCTATTGTTTTGAGAGAGGGAGAAGAACCTTTTTCTCTCTAATTATGCCATACATAATTTTATACATCTCTGTCATGTCACCTCTTAATCTCGTTTTCTCTGAACTTTAAAAAGTCCTCAGTGCTGCAGCCTTATCTTACAGGGGAGTTGCTCCATCTCCTTAATAATTTTGGTTGACTTTTTTTCTGAAAAATTAGCACTGAAAGGCTGTTGAATTTCCACAAGAACTGAACTTAAGACTGGAAAAAAAATGAGTACCTGAGAGAAGCCAAATTTGCCAATCCCTATTTTCAGGTGAACTTTTGTACGATGAATGAGCAAGAGGGAAGAAATGTCTGTCCCTCAAATATGTTGGATATAATACGTGTATTAAACACATCATAGTACCTCCCTAACTCTAGCAAATGTTGAAAATGGATGTATTTTGAGTTTCATTCTCCTCAGGTGATGTGATGTAATTCTAAAATCTGTGCAAGTCTTTTCCACAGCAACACAAAAGATTCTACAGCCATAAGGAGGAAAGAGCTATTCTGAGCAATCATAAATTATTTTCAAATCCTACCTTTTTAGGTGAATCAGGTTTCAAATTGGCCTCGTGCCTTCTTTAAATGTAGCTTTGGCTATAGCAGAAGGTACATTCACTGGAAATAAAGTAAACTTTATATTTCTAAGGATGTGCGCAGAGATAATTTGCTCCCTGAAAGTAGAACCTTGCCTGGATATTTATGGAAAGGCTGAATTTAACGTGGTGACTTTCAAAGCGAAGTTTTCACGTCTTAACTTCAAGATTTTAGGGAGCTGGTAAAACAAACTTCTTTCACACAAACCTGGCTGCCCTACGCCTGTAACAAAGTTAAGAAAAACAAGTTCCTTAGCTGCCTCTGATTAAGCGCACATCCAAGTTGATCTTGGTCAGGCATAGGCAAACTCGGCCCTCCAGATGTTTTGAGACTACAACTCCCATCATCCTTGACCACTGGTCCTGTTAGCTAGGGATCATGGGAGTTGTAGTCCCAAAACATCTGGAGGGCCAAGTTTGGGGGTGCCTGATCTTGGTCTTTCAGTATAGAACCACAAGGGACGTACACTTTAAGCCAGGAAAGTAGGCAATATATTGTTACCCTTTTCAGTTATTACCTCTGACCATAAACCAATCTTGTATTCTCTTCCTTCCAATTTCCCTAGTTTGTTAAATTTGCAAACATTGAGGAAGATACTCCTTCATACCACAGGCGCTATGACTTCTTTGTCTCCCAGTTCAGCGCCATGTGTCATTCTCACCACGAGGATCCAGAAGTACAAAATGAGTAAGTAACCAGATGTGCGTACAGGGCCGGATTTAGGTTTGATGAGGCCCTTAGCTACTGAAGTTTATGGAGCCCTTTATATGTCCAGCTGTCCTTTGTCAACAACAAATTGTCACTGTTTTGTGTGTGTTGAATATATGCTAATTTATGGACCTAATAGGTATCTCAAGCCATTTGCCCATGTTGCCATGCAACCAGTCCCTGCAGAATGTAGGCACCCTATATATAGAAATGAGCAAACCAGTGATATTTTAGGGAGCAGGCTAGCAGGCAGGGCCCATTACTTACATCATAGGAGCCTACACAACACAAAACACTGTTGCTGTATGTAGGTTTTATTTTATTTTATTTTGATCTTATATTTTGGAAATGTACATCCAGTTTTTCCCCCTTTATTTTTTTGGGGGCCCCCAAGAGAATGGTCCCCTAAGCTATAGCTTGTTTAGCTTATACGTAAATCTGTCACTGTGTGCGAATTTGCTTCAAGTCCTCTTCCTTGGGCCAATTCTGGCATCCTGGCTTGTTCACTTCTACCCACTCACAGGGAGGTCCAAAACGAGTGTTTATTTGCAGGATTGTAAACAGCTTTGCAGCCCAAAGGTAATAAAATGGTGTGCAATGAGATACAACAGATTGCTGACTCGGTAAACTAAAAGCAATAAATTCATTGCTGCAATGGTACAATTAATACTCCATAAGATGATTGGGCGCTGGGACGTGGGTGGCACTGTGGGTTGAACCGATCAGAAAGGCTTGCCGATCAGAAGGTCGGCGGTTCGAATCCCCGCGACGGGGTGAGCTCCCATTGCTCGGTCCCTGCTCCTGCCAACCTAGCAGTTCGAAAGCACGTCAAAGTGTAAGTAGATAAATAGGTGCCGCTCCGGTGGGAAGGTAAACGGTATTTCCGTGCACTGCTCTGGTTCGCCAGAAGCGGCTTAGTCATGCTGGCCACATGACCTGGAAACTGTACGCCGGCTCCCTCGGCCAATAATGCGAGAGGAGCGCCGCAACCCCAGAGTCGTCTGCGACTGGACCTAATGGTCAGGGGTCCCTTTACCTTTAAGATGATTGGGCTACATACCAGAAAAAAGCCTTCTCAAAGAAGCTGCTTAAATATCAGGATGCTAAATTCCTGCCTAATTTCACCTGGCAACTAATTCAAGAGGGCTGGAACTGCAACACAAAAAGGCCAATTTACTGGTAATACCCAGGCGTCCTCTGGGATATGGGATGAGTCTTGTCAATGCCCCATCTGAGGAGCAGAGTTTCTGGGCAGGGAAATATGGGGACAAGGCGGTCCCTTAAATTCTCAGATATTTTTCATGGAAGCCCTAGACTTGCCAGAAGTATGTTTCTTAATTAAGGTTGTATCCTTGTCAAAACAGCGGGCCGACTGTTGTACTCGCTTCTCCATAGAGGAGAGGAGTCAGAAGTTAAATTGCCTTGAAAATTTCCGTGAACTGCTTTCATTTGAAGCCTCTACTCGAGATCGACTGAGGGCTTGTCAGAGGAGAAGGGGGGAGCCCAGGTTTTTCTGCTGCTGCCCCACAGGGAATGAGTCACCAGCCTGCCCTGCTATGTCCCTTGTTGTCAGACTGATTCACATGACCTCAATTCATCCCTAAATGTTTTTCACGTTGCAGTCAAAGTTGGCATTACTCTGACAGAGCAGAGGCTGCCAAAAATGGCCTGCCCCCCCACACTTTTGCCTCTCTAGTGCAATGTATGTCATGATTATTACTTTTTCGTGACACCATAACATATATATATAGTGAAGTTGTAGCTGTCTGTCCCTGTTCAATATGGTTACCCCCCATAGTCTGAAATGATACTATCCCCTCTTCCATAGCCACCTCAGCATTCTCACCATTTAATTCTGCAGTGTGTATATTCCAGGCTGTCAAGATTATATAGGAGGAGGGGGAAAACTCAAACCTATGTTTTGCTCCCATTGCACCAGCCTTAAATGGGTCTTTATCACCAAGCCGAGAAACCTTTTTACAGACCCTCGCAAGTGTCCCTATTTTCCAGGGACAGTCCTGGATTCACAGAAGCTGTCCCGGTTTCTGATTTGATCCCAGAATATCCCACTTTTCCTTGGGACATCCCTGTTTTCATCGGAGAAATGTTGGAGGGTATGGAGTTACGTGACCCCCCGAGTCAAGGGGATAAGTATTTATACAACCTTTAGAAGACATGTGAAGGCAACCCTGTATAGGGAAGCTTTTTAATCATGGGTAGGGAAACTAAGGCCCGGGGGCCAGATCCGGCCCAACCGCCTTCTAAATCCAGCCCGTGGACGGTCCGGGAATCAGCATGTTTTTGCATGAGTAGAATGTGCCCTTTTATTAAAAATGCATCTCTGGGTTATTTGTGGGGCCTGCCTGGTGTTTTTACAAGAGTAGAATGTGTGCTTTTATTTAAAATGCATCTCTAGGTTATATGTGGGGCATAGGAATTTGTTCATTTCTCCCCCCCCCAAAAAAAAATATAGTCTGCCCCCCCCCAAGTTCTGATGGACAGTGGACCAGCCCCCTGTTGAAAAAGTTTGCTGACCCCTGTTTTTAATGTTTAATGTTTTGTTATGTTTTTATATGATGGAAGTTGCCCAGAGTGGCTGGGGCAACCCAGTCAGATGGGCAGGGTATAAATATTATTACCGTCTTTCCCCCTTTTTAAGACACCGTCTTATAATTTTTTCCCCTCAAAAAAGCACAGGGTGGCTTATTTTCAGGCGGTGTCTTATTTTTATTACGTCAGTATGGTACGGTACAGCCTCCCCCTGCGACGGGAACAATGGCGGCACCACGGCTTACTTTTGGGGTATGTCTTACTTCTCACAAACATAAAAAAACCCTGCCATGGCTTACTTTATGACTACGTATTAAAAAAGGGGAAACAGGGTATTATTATTATTTTATTATGGAATATGATGTACCTATTTTCATTGGAGAAATGTTGGAGGATATGTTTTTTTTAATCGCAAATAGTTTGTTTCTTGAAGGAAGCAATCCATGTACCCTATATACTCGAGTATAAGCCTAGTTTTTCAGCACATTTTTTGTGCTGAAAAAGCCGCTCTCGGCTTATACTCGAGTGAGGCAGGCAGTGGCTCCTATGAAGCTTTCCCAGTTTTTTTGTGGTAAAATTGGGTGCCTCGGCTTATATTTGGGTCGGCTTATACTCGAGTATATACGGTAAGCAGATTGCATTCTGCTTCCGTCCTGTTTCCGATCTCACGTTTGAGATGGCTGGAGCTACAGCACAGATTATTCCAGAAAGTTCTGACAGATTTTCAGGTGCCCCCCACCCTCCCCACCCTAGGCGTTCTCACTCAATTCGTTTCTGATTCAAATTGTCTCCAGTGTCAGCCTTCCGTCTAAAACACTGTTTCTATTCATAAACATCCATCTTATGGCAATCTCTTTTCCTAAAATAAACTGCCGTGGGTCATGTGTCGGCGTTTTTAATCTCCGGAGCTAGAATTCTGAATGTAGCTTTGGAAAGCCGGTGTTGTTAAGGGTACGTGCAGTTATAAAATACCTCAGACAGCAGTGTACTGACTTGCCGCTGAGGGAATTCACAAATGAATAAAGCAAGATTGATTATGTATGTTTTACCCTGCAGTTTGCTCACATCCTTTTAATGTCGTGCGAGCAAATAATTATTGCATTTCGATTTTAAGATAATGTATTATGTGAAACCTCAAATAGCAAAGAGTCTTAGGGCACCTTTAGAGATCAAGGCTGGCAGCCAACTAAGTCCTACACAGAGTAGAACCATTGATATTAAAGGAATTCTTCCTGTTCATTAATTTCAGTCTATCTACCCATAGGCTACAGTGCTAACAAATGAATGTTAAAATGCCACAATATTCTTTGATGCTTTTGCTTCAGTGGGAAATGAGCTCAGCTACAAGGACTATTTTGGATTTATTTGAATGGATGATTTACCACCCTATTTATTTTATATCTTAAATGTATATCTGTGAAATGGATCTTGCACAAAACTAAGGCAAAATTAAGCAGCTGTGCACAAATGTTAGAAGAGAAAACTGAAATATTGTTTGTGTGCCTGTACAATGAAGTCGTTACTCTGGTCTTTAGCTCCCTCTAGTGAAAATATGGGTAGTTTTTTGTTTTTGTACAAAAGAAAGGTAAGAATGGTCTTTCTTTTTTCTTCTTCTTTTTTTAAATAATCTGTTTATTAAATTTTTCAATACAAATCACAACAAATCACATTGAAATTATTCCCAATTACATTCCAAATTACAATCCAAATTAATTATACAATTCCCAATTAAAAGAAACATTCCAATTATGCCTAATTATTATAAAAAAAAATTATATGGTACTTCCCATGCCTCGGACGCCGGAGCTTCCCTGATCACCTCCATCGATTGCTTTTCAAAATTCTTTCCACTATTTCTACAGCCACTGGTAAGAATGATCTTTCTGAGGCCTTGTTTACCTAAGTTCAGTAGCTCACATGAATTGCACTGAGGCAGGCCTAAATGCCAATGTTTGTTTCTTATTAAATTTATATCTCGCCACCCTTACCTCAAATTCTGTCACGCTGAAAAATATCTTGGAGCAACATGACCCAAACAATCGCTTTTCCTTCATATGCATACCCAAACGTTACGATTCTCTTCAGAAGCGATACTTCAAATATCCCTAACTCGTGAACTGAACTCAGGAGAGAGAACCTTTATAGTGGTAGCTGTGGGGCTAATCTCATCTGGCAGTTTTCTTCTCACCTTCCTGAGGGACCTTTTTAAGCTTTCTAAATAAATTGTGCTCTTTTAACCTCATCTCTTAATCTTAACCGTTGCAACACTGCCCCTAATAACCGCCAGCACCCATCAAAACCACGACGCAGAAAATCAAAACCCTCCATCGGTAAGAACATGCCAGCAGATACTCAAATAATTAATACAAATAGAATGTGCAAATTACATTAAAACAGCATTAAAACGGCATTTTAAAGCCTGGAAGAATACAGGCCTCACACTAAAGTGGGCACCTTTTTGAGGCAAACGTTCCACAGCTGGATGCTGGAGGCCATTTTCCTGTTGCCACTTTCCAAATTTTGTCATGAGGGGACACATAGAGCAGGTCCTCCGTAAGTGATTGTAGGGCTCAGGTATTTATTTATGGGAAGAGACAGTCCTTTAGCTGTTGGGGCCCCAATCTGTACAGGACTTTTGAGAGCCATTGTGGTGTAGTGGTTAAGAGTGGTAGACTCGTAATCTGGTGAACCGGGTTCGCATCTCCGCTCCTCCTCATGCAGCTGCTGGGTGACCTTGGGCTAGTCACACTTCTTGGAAGTCTCTCTTCTTCTTTTTTAATATCATTTTTGTTCATTTTCAAATCATTTTTACATTTTTAACATTCCCATACATACATTTTCACCTCTTATACCTTTTTGGCTTTTTACAGCCTTGACTTCCTTCAGTCCTTTCCGTTAGCTTTCTTATCACCATATTTCACCATATATCTCTTATTTCTTCCATTGCATAACATCTCACTCATACCACAATAATAGAAATTCATACATTACAACAGTATTTCTTCCTTCATCTACAATGCCTCTGGAAGTCCTACCACACACTTCTTGGAAGTCTCTCAGCCCCACTCACCTCACAGAGTGTTTGTTGTGGGGCAGGAAGGGAAAGGAGAATGTTAGCCGCTTTGAGACTCCTTCGGGTAGTGATAAAGCGGGATAAGTAAAGGTAACGGGACCCCTTACCATTAGGTCCAGTCGTGTCCGACTCTGGGGTTGCAGCGCTCATCTCGTTTTATTGGCCGAGAGCCGGCGTACAGCTTCCAGGTCATGTGGCCAGCATGGCGAACCAGAGCAGCGCACGGAAACGCCGTTTACCTTCCCCCCAGAGCAGTTCCTATTTATCTACTTGCACTTTGACGTGCTTTCGAACTGCTAGGTGGGCAGGAGCAGGGACCGAGCAACGGGAGCTCACCGCGTCGCAGGGATTCGAACTGCCGACCTTCTGATCAGCAAGCCCTAGGCTCTGTGGTTTAACCCACAGCGCCACCTGGGTCCCTGATAAAGCGGGATATCAAATCCAAACTCTTTTCTTCTTCTTCTTCTTCTTCTTCTTCTTCTTCTTCTTCTTCTTCTTCTTCTTCTTCTTCTTCTTCTTCTTCTTCTTCCTCCTCCTCCTCCTCTTCCTCTTCCTCTTCCTCTTCCTCTAAACCAATAATTTGGATTGGGCCCAGAAATGCATCACGAGCCAATGAAGGCTCAAAAGAGGCAGTGGAATATGTTCATACCACATAAGCCAAATGCTACCCAAAAAAAGGAGAGGTGAGGGCTCTATAACTAGCCTGGCAGATCTTCCAGAGAGACAGAGCCTAACACACTTCTCAGCCTACTGTATATAAGGCTTCATTGGGCTCGAACTCTTTGCTGAGGAAACATCTCAGGTTGCTTCCTCAGCAGGGCCAAGTGGAGTTGTCCATGGTCCTCAATGCTTTCTGCTTGACATGGACTTTTGATTTCTTTTTGCTTCCTCAGCAAACTTTATACTCCCACAGAACTTTCCCCAATGTCTATGACAACATCGTCTCATACTGAATGTAAACAAACTGTGAAAAAAAATACTCTTATGAATTGAAAGGGGAGACGCTGTATGTACTTTTCCTTGTTTATTTGTTCGTTTTGTATCACAAAATATATTTAATAAAAACTAATTTTAAAAAAGAAATAAAGAACAGGACCTGGTATAAGACTGAAAAGCCACTAATAAAACACTTTTTAAAAGTGTGGGGACTGTGTTCGTGGACTTAACTGGTGGAAGTAGCTGCGGAAGAGCAAATCATTATAATGACTTGCAGTCACCCATAAAATTGTCAATGTGCAGCTTTCGTTGCTAACTCAGAATGATAGCTCTCGTTTGGATCACGCAGCATGTATAAAACAAGGCTTGAACAAAGTCATTATAAATCCTCCTTTTCTTCACTGAGTGGGATTGCAACTTACAAGCAAGTTTCTCTTGGAGAATTTCAAGTAGGCCGCTGAGCCTAACAAGCACCGTATGTTCCCTTGCCTTTTAAATTACAATTTAAACTGACATTAAAGGTCTTCACTGGCTGATAATTCCACCCTGCTCCCCCCACCCCACCCCACATGCGAAGTCCAATTACACCGAACTTTCTCACCTGTCAGTATGTGGTAGATTTATCTCCCTTTCTAGAATCTCTTGACTCCGAATTACCAAAGAACAGGCTTGTCATTTGCAACACAAGTTGTCATATTTCTTCAGTGGGAAATATGATATTTTGCACATATGACCCTTCCAGATCAGGTGGTATTTTGCGAAGTTTGTTCTCAGCAAGGGGCATGGGACTGTTGCCCCTGCAGAGGTTGTTGGGACTCCCATCACCTGTGACCATTGGGCCATGCTGCCTGGGGCGGGTGAGAGTTGGAGTCCATCAGCACACAAAGGTTTCTCCATCCCTGTTCCTAATAGCACCTTACTTTAGTGCTACTGGGACGCGGGTGGTGCTGTGGGTTAAACCACAGAGTCTAGGGCTTGCCGATCAGAAGGTCGGCGGTTCGAATCCCTGCAACGGGGTGAGCTCCCGTTGCTCGGTCCCTGCTCCTGCCAACCTAGCAGTTTGAAAGCATGTCAAAGTGTAAGTAGATAAATAGATACCGCTCCGGCGGGAAGGTAAACTGCGTTTCCGTGCGCTGCTCTGGTTCGCCAGAAGCGGCTTAGTCATGCTGGCCACATGACCTGGAAGCTGTACGCTGGCTCCCTTGGCCAATAAAGCGAGATGAGCGCCGCAACCCCAGAGTCGGTCACGACTGGACCTAATGGTCAGGGGTCCCTTTACCTTTACCTTTAGTGCTACTTCTGATACCCAAGCCTTCCTTGTAGATATGAGCAGATATCTAGCAACCTGTTCCTTTATCCCAGGCATCCCCAACCTGCGGCCCTCCAGATTTTTTTGGCCTACAACTCCCATGATCCCTAGCTAACAGGACCAGTGGTCAGCAATGATGGGAATTGTTGTCCAAAACATCTGGAGGGCCGAAGGTTGGGGATGCCTACTTTATCCATTTGTGGTTCCTTTTCTGAATTCCAGTTTAACAAATGGAATTCCTAAAATCAATTCTGTGTAATTTGCCATGGCCGCCCTGCTCCTTCAAGGTCATCTTTGCCTTCCGTGTGAATTGCTAATGTGCATCTAAACTAGGGGTAGGCAACCTAAGGCTTGTGGGCCGGATGCGGCCCAATTGCCTTCTAAATCCGGCCTGCGGACGGTCTGGGAATCAGCGTGTTTTTACATGAGTAGAATGTGTGCTTTGATTTAAAATGCACCTCTGGGTTATTTGTGGGGCATAGGAATTCGTTCATATATATTTTTCAAAATATAGTCCGGCCCACCACATGGTCTGAGGGACAGTGGACTGTCCCCCTGCTGGAAAAGGTTGCTGACCCCTGATCTAAACGAAGGCAAGAAAGCAATCTGGATGTGCATTGTTTAACTGGTGTATACCTACAGTCCTAGTGATTGCTGAAGTTACACACTAAAATAGGTTTCATAGAAATATTTGTATGATCCCATCAGTGTTACTCTTCTCCTCCGGCTTTATCAATGCACTGGCAGTGAAGCCTTGTTTGCTTGTTTGTTTGTTTGTTTTATTTTTAGCCTCATATCCTGCCCATCATCTCAATATTGTCCCCACTCCAGGGCAGGTAGCAGGGGATACAATACAAATATTTTTTTTAAAAAAACCAATTCCAGTAACAATGTAATTATCTAAACAAAATAAAAAATATAAAAATTTCTTCCAGTAGCACCTTAGAGACCAACTAAGTTTGTTCTTGGTATGAGCTTGCATGCACACGAAAGCTCATACCAAGAACAAACTTAGTTTCGACTTATTTTGTTTTGACTATGGCAGACCAACACGGCTAAAAAGGTAAAGGTACCCCCTGACCATTAGGACCAGTCATGTCCGACTCTGGGGTTGCGGCGCTCATCTTGCTTTATTGGCAGAGAGCCGGCGTACAGCTTCCGGGTCATGTGGCCAGCATGACTAAGCCACTTCTGGCGAACCAGAGCAGCGCACGGAAACGCCGTTTACCTTCCCGCCGGAGCGGTACCTATTTATCTACTTGCACTTTGTGCTTTCGAACTGCTAGGTTGTCAGGAGCAGGGACCGAGCAATGGGAGCTCACCCCTTCGCAGGGATTCGAACTGCCGACCTTCTGATCAGCAAGCCCTAGGCTCTGTGGTTTAACCCACAGCGCCACCTGGGTCCCCACCAACACGGCTACCTATCTGTAAATGTAATTATCTAGTTCTCAGTATAACTGACAGGGAATGCAGTCTTAAACAGGCTGTACTAAAAGACATGTCTTCAGCTGGTTCCTAAAACAGCATCATCTTGGCATCAGCTAACATGTTATGCAATAAATGTGCACAATGTGCTACTGTACTCTCTTGGCCACATTGTGCTGCAAGCTGCAAACATTTGTGTAGAGGATTACATAGAATCACAGAATTGTCGAGTTGGAAGGAACCCCAAGTATCATGTAGTCCAACCCCCTACAATGCAAGAATCACAGCTTTAAAATCCCTCACAGATGGCCATCCAACTCTGTTTAAAAACCTCCAGTGAAGGAGAGTCCACCACCTTCCTGGGGAGTCCACTCCACTGTCAAACAGCTCTTAACTATCAAAAAGGTCTTCCTAATCTTTAGTTGGAATCTCTTTTCCTATACTTTGAATCCATTGGTTCAGGTCTGCCTTTGGAGCAGCATAAAACAAGCTTGCTCCCTTGTAAAAGTCCTTCAGATATTTGAAGATGGCTGTCATATCACCTCTTGGTGTTTTCCAGGCTAAACATACCCAACTGTCTCAACCATTCATCATCAGGCTTGGTTTCCAGACCCTTGGATCATCTTGCTTGCCCTCCTCTGCACACATTCCAGCTTGTCAATATCCTTCTTAAACTGGAAATGGACACAGTATTCCAGCTGTGTTCTGATGAAGCCAGAATAGAGTGGGACTATTCCCTTGATTTAGACACTATACAGTGGTACCTCGGGTTAAGTACGCTTCAGGTTAAGAACTCCACTAAGAACAGAAATCGTGCTCCGGCGGCGCAGCAGCAGCAGGAGGTCCCATTAGCTAAAGTGGTGCTTCAGGTTAAGTACGCTTCAGGTTAAGAACGGACCTCCGGAACGAATTAAGTACTTAACCCGAGGTACCACTGTACTTCTGTTGATGCAGCCTACAGTTGCATTAGCTTTCCCCCCCTTCACCATCACACTGTTTACTTACATTAAGCTTTGTGTATACCAGGCATGGGACGTGGGTGGCGCTGTGGTCTAAACCACTGAGCCTCTTGGGCTTGCTGATCAGAAGGTCGGCAGTTCGAATCCCCGTGACGGAGTGAGCTCCCGTTTCTCTGTCCCAGCTCCTGCTAACCTAGCAGTTCGAAAGCACATCAAAGTGCAAGTAGATAAATAGGTACCGCTCCAACGGGAAGGTAAACGGTGTTTTTGTGTGCTGCTCTGGTTTTGCCAGAAGCAGCTTAGTCCTGCTGGCCACATGACCCGGAAAAACTGCGGACAAACGTCGGCTCCCTCGGCCAGTAAAGCGAGATGAGCGCCGCAACCCCAGAGTCGTTTGCGACTGGCCTTAACTGTTAGGGGTCCCTTTACCTTTTTTTTTTTAATACAGTGGTACCTCGACTTACGAGTAACTCGACTTACGTTTTTTTCGAGTTACGAGTGACTTCCGGTAAAACAAAATGGCCGCCGCATCCGAATTTTTTCGACTTACGAAAAGACGTCGCAGCCGCTTTTAATAGGATTTTTTCGACTTACGAATTTTTGACCCGGATTTTTCGACTTACGAATTTTCCCCCCCAATGCATTCCTATGGGGATTCGACTTACGAAAATCGCGTCGGAACGCATTATCGTCGTAAGTCGAGGTACCACTGTACCAGACATAGGCAAACTCGGCCCTCCAGGTGTTTTGAGACTACAGTTCCCATCATCCCTAACCACTGGTCCTGTTAGCTAGGGATGATGGGAGTTGTAGTCCCAAAACATCTGGAGGGCTAAGTTTGCCGATGCCTGGTGTATACACATATTATCAGGAGGTCCGTTCTGCAGACTGTAGGAACCAAGCCTTCAAAGTGGTGGCACCTACCTCTTTGGACTTCACAGCACCTGAATGCAGGACAGGCAGCATCTCTGCTGACTTTTTGTGCTTACTGAGGACCTTCCTCTTCCAAGTAACCTTCTAAGTCAGGGGTCAGCAACCTTTTTCAGCTGTGGGCCGGTCCACCGTCTCTCAGACCATGTGGTGGGCTGGACTATATTTTGAAGAAAAAAATGAACGAATTCCTATGCCCCACAAATAACCCAGAGAAGCATTTTAAATAAAAGGACACATTCTACGCATGTAAAAACATGCTGATTCCCAGACCGTCCGTGGGCTGGATTGAGAAGGCAATTGGGCCACATCCAGCCCACGGGCCTTAGGTTGCCAACCCCTGTTCTAAGTTATTATCTTTCCCAGTGTGCATCTGTATTGGAATTTTAGAAAAGGTGTTTCTATTGTTTTATTACTTGTTTGCTGCCCTGGGCTCCTTTGGAAGGAAGGGAAGGAAGGGCCATAAATAGGCATGCCATATGTCAGGAAAATTCCTGACATGTCCTGGTTTTCGGGTGTCAGGGGTGAATTTTGACAGATTGGCAAAATGCTAGGGAGTGGAAACAGCTCAAAATCACTATTTTTGTGTTTCCCCAAATTAGCTCCACAATTTTGGGGTCTTCCTAAAAGAAAAGAAAAAAGCTGAACAACTTTTTGGGGGCCAGGAATTTTACTTTTTGGAAGTATGGCAACCCTAGTAATAAATTCAATGCATAAATGAAGGAATGAGCGGATCATGTTGTTGTTATCTTCAGCCTTGCTTTGCCGTCTTCCTCTAGGATCCGAATCGCTGGAATCAGGGGCATCCAGGGTGTGGTTCGCAAGACTGTTAATGACGAGCTTCAGGCAACCATATGGGAGCCTCAGAACATGGACAAGATAGTGCCCTCCCTGCTGTTTAATATGCACAAGATTGAAGATGTCGACAGGTGTGTACGTGCATGCTCGTTAAATCCTATTTAATTTATTTGCAATATATATATGTATATACCACGAAATATCATGGTGGCAGGGCCGGATTTAGGTTTGATGAGGCCCTCAGCTACTGAAGGTAATGGGGCCCTTTATATGTCCAGCTGTCCTTTGTCAGCAACAAATTGTCCCTGTTGTTTTGTGTTGAATATATGCTATATGGTAATTTATGGACCTCATAGGTATCTCAAGCCATTTGCCCATGTTGCCATGCAACCATTCCCTGCAGAATGTAGGCACCCTATATATAGAAATGAGCAAACCAGTGATATTTTAGGGAGCAGGCTAGCAGGCGGCGCCCATTACTTACATCATAGGAGCCTACACAACACAAAACACTGTTGCTGTATGTAGGTTTTATTTTATTTGTTTTTTATCATATATTTTGGAAATGTACATCCAGGTTTTTTTCCCTTTAACTTTTTCTGGGGGCTCCCAAGAGAGTGGGGCCCTAAGCTATAGCTTGTTTAGCTTATACGTAAATCCGGTACTGCATGGTGGTGAACAACATAAGAGAAACATTAAATTTTTTTGTTAAGAATACAAGTGTGACATTCTGCTCTGTGCTAGGCTTTTTATGGTAAGGGCCTTTTGTAAAATGCTTTGAGAGCCTCCCATCAGGGAAGCACCATAATGCAGTTCATTCCAGCCATCTTTCTGTAAGCGCTGATATCATGTGTGGGAGCCAGATGTCTTTCTCTATTGCTGATGGTGGGTTGTCCCAACCATCTAAGACAGGGTTTCCCAAACTTGAAACTCCAGCTGTTGTTGGACTACAACGCCCATCATCCCTTGGACCGGTGGTCAGGGATGATGGGAACTGTAGTCGAAAAACAGCTCAAGTTTGGGAAACCCTGATATAACAGGTGGCAAACTGTGAAATGACGTCTTTGGTGATGGTGCCAGGCATGTAAATGGCATTTTTTATCTTTACCGTGCCATGTAAAGCAATTTTTTTCTTATTACTATTCTCCTGTACTCTTAAGATATTAATTGCTTTTTGCTCTGCAAGCGTTGTCAATATTTTTTCTAGGTTTGCATTTTTATTCTGGTGAGTGCGTCTAATGTAAACTGCCCTAGAAGCAAGGACGAACTGCTGCTCATACACTTCTAAAATAAAATAATTAAAGTTAAATGGTTCTCAGTCTCAGCTTTTCAGTTCCAAGGACAATCGTGGGTCTCGCTAGAGTTGGAGCCAGGGGATTTTTTGCACCTCGCTCCCCAAAGTGTGGTTGTCATAGTTCAGTACTGAAAACCAAGGGAGGAAACATATTTAGTACAGAAGATTTAAGGGTGGGAATGAGTTGTGGCAGAGTATTGGTTAATGTTGAATTTGATGTTGGGTTGCTTTTACCCACAGGGTCGCGAAACATAAATTCAGCCTGTTTAAAAGCCCCTTTCAGGTGATGGTTAATTGTATCTATGGAAGGGTTGTGCCTGTGTTGACCTGGGTCAGTGCATTCAGACAAATGCAGTCACAACCCTTCCTGCAATTGGGAACCCCATTATAGTACATGCATGCATCCTCTAAAAACTGAGAGAAGCTACTCTTTCCTCACAAGTATTCCTATGCAAATGTGTGGAGATTTAATTAGCTGATTGATTACAATTCAGGCAGTGGATCAACTAAGGCTTTCAAAATTGGTAATAAAAACATAAATACGTGAGTTAAATTTTAACTCAACCGCTTTGAAATCTTTGTTTGGACATTGAGAATACTCCACCCAAAAAGGCTAATTTCACACAATCGACCCTCTGGATGCACATATAATAAAGAGCTTGAAAACAGTGTTTATGGATTGTTGAACTGTTGGCCTCATACAGTGCAAGCAATAAGTTTCTCGTCTCATTTTCCTTTTGGATATTATGACTCTTTGCATATGGAGGCATTGCAGAGAGGAGCATCTTGAAGAGTGGGAGGAATAAGCAGATGGAGGAGGCAGATGGCCGTGTGTAGGAGAAAATAGTATCTGCAGCCCCATAGCGGAGGGATGGAAACACTTTCTCCACTTAAGGAAGAAGAAAACTTTAGGGTTGTTGTTTTCCTTCTTTCTTTTGGCAGCGATGGGATGCTGTGTGTCTTCTTAAAAAAAAAAAAAGGCCACTCACAACAGTGGATACCCTGGTTTGATGAATTGCATTAATCATAATTAAGCATATCATGGAATCAAAGAATTGTAAAGTTGGCAGGGACTCCTTCTGCTAGGCCATGCTGGTCCGGCCTGCACAGCAGCGTTGGTAGCTGTGTGTGACACGCACTACTCAGGTGTGTGTGTGTGTGTCCATTCTTGGTTGATGACTTGCAGGGGCGGAGCAAGGGTGGGGTGTTGGGGGTGGGCCACCCCGGGTTCCACCCTCTTGGGAGAGACACTCTGGGCCCCACCCCCCCGCGGCGCCTAAGCCGCGCCCCGCCACCCGACCCCCTGGCCGTGCGGTGGCTGCTCTCGCGGAAGGCTGCCGAGTAGTCGACAAGTGGAAGTCAACAAAATGATATGTATTAACTGAGAAAAAGATAAGGAATGGGAAGATAACAAATGAATGAATTATAAGTTAATTTAAAAACATGATAAATTTGTTAAACGTGATTAATGAGAAATAAAGAAGGCAAGGAGAGAAGGATGGAATTTAAGTAAAGACAAGAATCCATGTAAGGACATTTATTATTAATTTGTGAATTTCTCTGGACATACCTGGTATTTTTGCTCACTTGAGTTATATCTTCTTTATTTTTTATAGAATGTGTGATTAACAATTTGTTTGTGTTAATGTTTTGTTCTAACTTTGATTACTAATAAAGATTTATATATATAAAAAAGGCTACCGCACGCGAAAACCAGCACAGACGGGGCAGCCTTTCGCGTGCGGCAGCCTTATGAGTTGCCGCTCGCTCAGCGGCTCGTAAGGTTGCTGCGGGAGCAGCACCACCAGCACGGACGGAGAGGATGAACGGCGCATGTGTGGGATGGCCACACATGCGCCATTCATCATGTCCATCCGTGCTGGTGCTGCTGCTCCCGCAACAACCTTATGAGCCACCAAGCGAGCGGCAACTCGTAAGGCTACCGCATGCGAAAAGCGGCACGGATGGGGCAGCCTTTCGCTCGCGGCAGCCCTACGAGTTCCGTGACACCACGACGCATACGCTACGGAGCGATGCCCCACCCCCGGGGGTGCCGCTTGGCTTGCCGCCCCTGGCAGCCAAGCGGCTCGGTACGCCGCTGATGACTTGGAAAGATGACTTCGTTGGACGCAACCGTGCATGCATACGCGTGAATTTAAAATAACCTACAGGGCATATGGTTTTGTTTCAGTCGGATCTGCCCCTCTTCATCTGCCTCGGGAGGGGAAAAAGAGGAAAACCCCTCTGCGCTGTCTGAGAATTGTTTCAGAGAACTGCTCGGCCGAGCAACATACGGCAACATGAACCACGCTGTCAGGCCAGTTTTTGCGTGAGTAGGAGATCTGGGTGTTTTTTTGTGTGTCTGTGTAAAAAAGAAAGGAAAAGAAATGGCACCTGCAGTCTCACATTTGGGACTGCACAAAAAGAAGCTGATGTGCAGAATCTTATGGGTCACAGCTGTTCTCTTGGGGGATACTGAGGGTGGAACATTCCCTCCCCCCCAAAAAAAACCCCCAACAACCACAATATAGAAGTTCAGTTGTCCTCTTGAATCAGTGCCAGAAGCTTAGACCCAGTCATGTGAGTAGCTGCCCCAGTTTGGGATGCGGGAGAAATTCCAATCAGTTTTGCATTTCAATGTGTATCTATTCAAATTGCGCTTCTTGAAACAATATGTGAACCGAGCCACATCTACCTTTCTAAACGTGCCCCTCTCCAAATTCTGCAATGCCGTTCTCCAACCAAATTATGCGACTATAAAAATACATAATGACGGAGAACGGCTTGCCCAAAAGTGCAATATATTAACGTAAAGATTTCGAACACGGGTACGTTAGGCAGAATTGCAAACCAAACCTGCGTATTAGGAGGAATGTGCACGGCGATGCTCTCGGGGGTTTTTTATGAGGCCTTAAAAAAATAAAGCAAACTGATGCAAATATGTAGAGAAGTGAATTGGAGATTAGAAAAACGAGAAAGGGATAGACTGAAATTGGCATATGCATCGACCCACAGTCTCAGCACAGTGGCTTGTAGGACTGGGTCATAAGATGTGTTCACTGCTGTCATATAATTGCTCACATTTAGGAATGTTTAGGTTCCGTTTGCTCTGAGCACAATGCAAAACAACGTTTGGGTTAGGCGCAGTGATGGCTAACCTTGACACTCCAGATGTTTTGGAACTACAACTCCCATCATCCCTAGCTAACAGGATCAGTGGTCAGGGATGATGGGAGTTGTAGTCCCAAAACATCTGGAGTGTCAAGGTTAGCCATCACTGGGTTAGGGGGGTGGTTTGGCTTTATTAATTTTATTATATTATACTTTATCTCATTAGACATTTAGACCACCACAGACTGTGGGATCCCAACGAATTTGCTGTCGCCATTTTCAAAATCATCATGTACTCAATACAGGTAAGGTTTAGTTCTCTAACTCTGTGATTTAAAGCAAAATCCGGGGAGGTAGACGTTTTTGGATAACAATCACTCATTGTTTAAATAACAGAAGCCCCCAAAACGCTACCAAATCCCTTCTCCTTCTGAGAAAATATCAGACACTTACACATTAACTTGGTACTCCAGAGATAGTTGCTACGTTCCCCCCTGCCCCCATCTATTTGCCTCCCAAGAAAGCCAGCTGTGTTCATCTTCCTAAGCGGCAAATTTAAGCAGATACTTGACATCTGTGTCGAAATCTCTTTCAGACACTTGACTTTCTTCTCCAACCCAAATCCCAAGTAGGTTAAGTAAAAGATTTGCACAGCTGTACAATGCAAAAGCAACTGGAATAATAGGAATAATAGAACTGTTGAGTTGGAAAGGATCCCCAAGGGTCGTCTTGTCCAACCCCCTGCAATGCGGGAATCTCAACGTACTACCAGTCCTTGAGAACTCTCTGTGTCGCAGTGAGTCGTCAGTGCATCTGGCTGTTAACCAGAAGGTTGGAGCCTTGAGTCCACCCAGGGATGTCTGTGGGCCAGATTGCGCCATTGTATTGGGCTAGATTCCCCAAAGGGTCCTGTCCAGCTCTACAGTCCCATTATTATTATTATTATTATTATTATTATTTATTTGTACCCTGCCCATCCGGCTGGGTTTCCCCAGCCACTCTGGGCAGCTTCCAACAAATATTAAAATATATTAAAATGTCACACATTAAAAACTTCCCTAAACAGGACTGCCTTCAGGTGTTCTCTAAATGTCAGGTAGTTCTTTATTTCCTTGACACCTGATGGAAGGGCGTTCCACAGGGCGGGTGCCACCACCGAGAAGGCCATCTGCCCTGTTGCCTGTAACCTCGCAATGAGGGAACCTCCAGAAGGCCCTCAGAGCTGGACCTCAGTGTCTGGGCTGAACGTTGGGGGTGGAGACGCTACTTCAGGCTCTGTGGTTTAACCCACAGCGCCACCCGCGTCCTTTGGAGAATGCTACATAGGCTCTAACAAGAGGATTTTTTTCGGGGGGGGGGCAGGGGAGTAGAGATCTTTGTGCACAGCAGGTAAAAACATTGTCAGTGCCAGTTAAATGTTTCCTCAGGCAGTTTGCATGAGAAAGAGAGAAATGGTGTACAATTTTTATAACATGCAGAAATAACATGAATAAATCAGTAAAGGGAGCTGAGGGAAGTCCAAGGAAGGTGGGAGAGGGAGGGGGAGGGAGGGGGGAGGGGACAAATGTAATTGGTTGTAATATCGTCATAATGTATGGATTTAAATTTTTCTTTATACATACATATATATATATATATATATATATATATATATATATATATATATATATGAAAGTTTAAAAAAAGAGAAAGAGAGAAAGCGCAGTTGGAATTAAAGATCACAGGAAGCAGCAGTTAATTTGCAATTAAAACCAACATTTTTATTAGTATTATTATTTCTAGGCGCAGTACTCTCATCATGTGATACAAGAAATTCTGGCACACCTGGATTCTCGCAGGAGAGATTTCCCCCGAGTCCGAGCGGGTATCATCCAGGCCCTTTTGCAAGCTGTGGCCATTGCTGCAAAAGGTTCCATAGGTAAGCGCCATGCTATGAGTATATCTGGGCGGGATTGGACACTAATTCTCCATCGTGTTGAGAGGAGCAAGTCTGGACCTGCTCAAGGGCACCTCTCATATCCATGTGCAAATAGGATGTGTGTTGCGACTGTGATGAAATAGAGCAGGGATGTCCAACAGGCCTATCGCAATCTACTAGTAGATCTCCGGGAGGGTTGGGTAGATCGTGGTCGATCGCTGGTTCCCTTTCCTCAGCAGTGGTAAAATAGAATTGGGGCCTACTCCCTCGGCCCACCGTCCATCGTTGCAGGATCTCCAGAAAGGAAGAATGAGTTTTTGCAGGGAGGCTGATAGTTTCCTTAGCGATCTTTTGGTGAGCGACTCTCCCTATTTCTCCCTAAAAAGCTCAGCAACCTTTCCCTGAACCCCCCCCCCCATCTCAGGAGTTGGCCGTCCCTGAAATAGAGATACTCTCTCCCCTACACTGGAGAAATCAGCTACCCGGTATTGGTCTGTGTCTACTGACTTTTATGTATGTAGGTTTTATTTGTACGTTCCATCATCACGAAGATAAAAAAATTCTGGGTTTTCCTACTGGTTTCCCCGAGTAAAAGCAGTCAAAATTTGTGCCAACTACTTGGCGGATATCACTGATCCCACCCTTCGGAGAGCTTTTACTATGGCCTGGTTTCAAACATTTGTTGTTGTTCAGTCGTTCAGTCGTGTCCGACTCTTCGTGACCCCATGGACCAGAGCACGCTAGGCACGCCCATCCTTCACTGTCTCTCGCAGTTTGGCCAAACTCATGTTAGTAGCTTCGAAAACACTGTCCAACCATCTCATCCTCTGTCGTCCCCTTCTCCTTGTGCCCTCAATCTTTCCCAACATCAGGGTCTTTTCTAGGGAGTCTTCTCTTCTCATGAGGTGGCCAAAGTATTGGAACCTCAGCTTCAGGATCTGTCCTTCTAGTGAGCATTCAGAGCTGATTTCTTTAAGAATGGATAGGTTTGATCTTCTTGCAGTCCATGGGACTCTCAAGAGTCTCCTCCAGCACCATAATTCAAAAGCATCAATTCTTCGGCGATCAGCCTTCTTTATGGTCCAGCTCTCACTTCCGTACCTACTGCATACCTGAGTGGCAGATTTGCAAGAATCCCAGTAGAGCACCGTTTATGCCCTTGTCCCATGAGAACCAAAGAGGATCTCACACATTACCTTTCTCATTGTCCCATTTACTTGGGATTTAGAGATGCGATTCTGCAAATCATACCCAATTCAATAAATTACCCTGAAGATCGAGTAAAATTTTTGTTAGTTGATGCTAACCCACGGATTTCCCATGTGGTAACGGTCTTTGTGATGAAGGCCATGAAAGCCAGGGAAAGATTTCTGGATGACAAAGAAAAGACCCTTTCATCGTCTTCTTAACTTGTTGTACTTTTCTTTCTGTTTTGTGGGATGAGGGTTTTGCTGGGACTGTATGCAATGAATTTTAATATTTTAATATTGTGTAGATATTTGTGTAAAGGCATGGTCCTCACAATAAACTGAACTGAACAGAACTGTACGTTCCATCGCCAAATGAACATGCAAGGACATTGGAGGTGGGTTAGGATACCAGACTAATGAAAAGAGCAATTGCGTATTTCTTCCCTGCCATGTGATGAGCCGGATCGGGAAGAAATATTGTCTTCCTTCCTCGCTGAAATGTCTGGTTTTATATAGTACCACTGTATTCCGCTCTGGTCAGACCCCAACTGGAATACTGTGTCCAATTCTGGGCACCACAGTTCAAGAAGGATACTGACAAGCTGGAACGTGTCCAGAAGAGGGCAACCAGAATGGTCAAAGGCCTGGAAACGATGCCTTATGAGGAACAGCTTAGGGAGCTGGGTATGTTTAGCCTGGAGAAGAGAAGGCTAAGGGGTGATATGATAGCCATGTTCAAATATATAAAAGGATGTCATATAGAGAAGGGAGAAAGGTTGTTTTCTGCTGCTCCAGAGAAGCGGACACGGAGCAATGGATTCAAACTACAAGAAAGAAGATTCCACCTAAACATTAGGAAGAACTTCCTGATAGTAAGAGCTGTTCGACAGTGGAATTCGCTGCCAAGGAGTGTGGTGGAGTCTCCTTCTTTGGAGGTCTTTAAGCAGAGGCTTGACAGCCACCTGTCAGGAATGCTTTGATGGTGTTTCCTGCTTGGCAGGGGGTTGGACTGGATGGCCCTTGTGGTCTCTTCCAACTCTATGATTCTATATGTGTGTTAGATTTCTGTCCTGGCTTTGCTCCCAAAGAAGTCTAGGGCCCCTTGAAACAGATGCAAATGGTTGCAAATGATTTAATAATCTAATAAGTAAAAACAGTCCCATCACTTTTAGTCTAGACTTGGATTACTTTATTTTATTATAATTGTTTTGATACTATTCATATTTTTTTCTCTGCCCGTGCACTGTTAATGACAAAACCCCCTTAAATTCTTGATTTACGTTATAAAGTGCTTGTTTTATTATTTTTTAATATTTAAAAGGATGCCATCATTTTTTTAGTCCCAAAGAGAACATTTTTATAGTTGCTGTTGCAGATCAAACAACAGGTTGCGAAAGCGTTGTCAGATGTGTGGAGGTGGAAAAAAAATAAAAGAACGAACCAGTGACTCATTTCAAAGTCACACTAATTATGGTGCAATCGAGCCAATTGCCTCATCTGTGTATTTCCATTTGGGAACATGCACAAATTGCTCCCAGTTGGAAGCCCTGACCGGCTAACAATGAACAGTAGTCTGGCACGATGTGTGTGTAGTAGCTCATCAGCATTTTGGGGAACAGCAAACAATAGTATAAATTGCAAATGCCAAAAATGATGGTGAGCGCGTGGTGGCGGTTTTCAGAAAGGCGTAAATAGCCGCGGCTGGAGGGGAGGAGTATGTTTTGAACACCCCCTAATTTAAAGTTGCAGCAGAATGATGATTTGGTCAACATTTCCTGAGCTCTTAAGACTGATTTGGTTTAACTCCAGGAATTCTGGAGGTGGTAGTGGGAGGGTCGGGTGATAAACGTGTCTGGTTATAACGCCAAGAGAGAGTGGGCAGCGGAAAGTGGGAGTGGCACACTGAACTCTGGTTTCGACTTAATTTGATTTATTGTATTTCAATGCATCTTTCCATTTAAACAGATCCCAAAGCGGTTTACAAACAGTAAATAACAGCAACATTATTGAGCACCACAAGTAGAGCATAAATCATGCAATATAACTGTATACCTGAAGGAGCATCTCCACCCCCACCGTTCAGCCCGGACACTGAGATCCAGCACCGAGGGCCTTCTGGCGGTTCCCTCACTGCGAGAAGCAAAGCTACAGGGAACCAGGCAGAAGGCCTTCTCGGTAGTGGCGCCCGCCCTGTGGAACGCCCTCCCAGCAGAGGTTAAAGTGATAAACAACTATCCTACATACAGAAAATACATAAACAACTATCCTACATACAGAAAACAAGGCAGCCCTGTTTAGGGAAGTTTTTAACTTGTGATTTTGATGTATTTTAATATTTGTTGGAAGCCGCCCAGAGTGGCTGGGGAGACCCGGCCAGATGGGCGGGGTACAAATAAAAAATTATTATTATTATTATTATTATTATTATTATTATTATTAACAGATCGTCAGTGAAAACAATTGCAATCTTTAAAACACCATTGATGAACTGTTCTACCAAAGGTAGCGGTTCTTTTAAAGGATATCAGGGCAAGGAAACTGCACAGGTGGAAGGTGAACCAAAGAACCTTTATTACAAGAAACAAAACATACATACCCAATGCTTACAACACTCTAGCTCTGGGTCCATGACAATACTTCTCAGTTCTCCTCCTCCTCCTAACTCCAGCCCACTCCCTGCTTGCTTTTTATAGAGAGCCTGCCCCTAAGTGGCAACACCTGTGGCCGACAAGCTCTCTTCCCTTAAAGAAACATCCAGACAAGAGCTAAGTTTGGGGCGCGGCTCAGGTATGGGGAAAACTCCAGGACATGCCATCCTATCTCCTCGTAACAATGTCTTCCGAGTTGTTTCCCCTACACGAACCGGTAACTAACAAATAAACGTCACAATTGCAGCATAAGTCATATTATATGGTAGGCAAATCAAGAAGAGGATTAGGCAAATTCTTGGAGGAGAGGGCTATCGACGGCCACTAGCCATGATGGCTATCTTCCATCCCCAAAGTTGGAGGCAGCAATGCTCTTCCAAATACCAGTTGCTGGAAAAAACAGATAAGGAGAGAGCTCTTGTGTTTGAATCCTGCTTGTAGGTTTTCCGCAGGCGTCTGGTTGGCCACTGTAAGAACAGGATGCTGGACTAGATGGGCCATTGGCATGATCCAGCAGCTTCGTCTTATGTTCTTGGTAAAGGTAAAGGGACCCCTGACCGTTAGGTCCAGTCGCGGATGATTGTGGGGTTGCGGTGCTCATCTCTCTTTACTGGCCGAGGGAGCCGGCGTACAGCTTCTGGGTCATGTGGCCAGCATGACTAAGCCGCTTCTGGCGAACCAGAGCAGCACACGGAAATGCCATTTACCTTCCCGCCAGAGCGGTACCTATTTATCTACTTGCACTTTGTGCTTTCGAACTGCTAGGTTGGCAGGAGCAGGGACCGAGCAACGGGAGCTCACCCCGTCGCGGGGATTCGAACCTCCAACCTTCTGATCGGCAAGCCCTAGGCTCTGGGGTTTAACCCACAGCGCCACCTGCGTCCCTTCCTTATGTTCTTGTTGTTGTTGTTCAGTCGTGTCCGACTCTTCGTGACCCCATGGACCAGAGCACGCCAGGCACGCCTATCCTTCACTGCCTCTCGCAGTTTGGCCAAACTCATGTTAGTAGCTTCGAGAACACTGTCCAACCATCTCATCCTCTGCTGTCCCCTTCTCCTTGTGCCCTCAATCTTTCCCAACATCAGGGTCTTTTCTAGGGAGTCTTCTCTTCTCATGAGGTGGCCAAAGTACTGGAGCCTTAACCTCAGGATCTGTCCTAGTGAGCACTCAGGACTGATTTCTTTAAGAATGGATAGGTTTGATCTTCTTGCAGTCCATGGGACTCTCAAGAGTCTCCTCCAGCACCATAATTCAAAAGCATCAATTCTTCGGTGATCAGCCTTCTTTATGGTCCAGCTCTCAATTCCGTACATTCTTATGTTCTTAATAAGGCATTAATAATCTATAAAGCAATATTAACAAAATAGCAATTAAAAAATAAGCTAAACGCTGTTCGCACACACTCTTTTCCCACCAATGACTCAGAATCTTTCAGTCTGTTCAGTTCATTAAAATAAACACACACACACACACACACATTAATTATACAGGTGTTGTAGAAATTTAAAAGGGGTTCCTAGACTGGAGCTCTCCCTTCCAGAAACCCAAAAGGAGAGGATGCAGGCGCCAAACCAAAAGTTAGGCCTTTATTGAAATACAAATGCACATAGGGAAAGCATCATAAGTAAGGAGGCGGTGTGTGTGTGTGTGTGTGCGCGCGCACGCACACACACACACACACACCACAAATCTCACTACAGCCAACCAAAGACAACCAGCCACATCCTAGGCCACCCCAACCTCTCTCACCACCAAGGAAATATAACAAGCAAATAGTAAGAGAAAATAACGCAAGTGACGCTGGCACAAAACCCCACACATACACCAAGTAGAAGAATAGAAGCATTGCCACCCCACCTCACCCCACTTGCCATTCCCCCCTGCCCCTCTTTCCTTCCTAACCTAACACTGTATGTAACACTAGTGTCTCACAACAAATGAAACTGATCTGCAGAAAACGCAACTTGAAAAAAGAGACAATGCATGAATTTTTGTAAACTTAAGAAATTTTTAATAAAAATATATTTTAAAAAGTAAGGAGGAGGCTGCAAAGTACCACATCCAAAACAATGTTTCTGAAACATGTTCAGAGTGCACACGTGATTTCTCTTCGCTAATCAAAGGGTCACAGAAATCTTAACAATTGCAGCCCAATGCCATCAGCCTGAACCAATCGAAACCATTTGGCTCTTCGAATCAGCCCTATAATATCCTGTGATTACATATAATCATTTTTCAATATCTTTCTTTATTAAGACTCAGACTAATTTTCCTATTCATTAAATGTCTCCCAATATCCTCTTTCATCTGCCTACAAAACAATTCAAGATTAATCACAATTGCCATGGCTATCTGATTCTCTGTCAACAAACACCATTATGGGCGAAACAAGGGTGTATCCTGAGAACTATTCTACCATTAGCTGCCTTTTGTTACGTTAGTTCCGTTTGTCACACTTTCAGACATAGGGCGATGCAGAAGGTAGTTTCGCTTGTTACACGTTTAAGACGTAGGACGATGCAGAAGGAAGATATCAGCATGAAATGGCATTGCCAACAGGAACTGTGCATTGTAATCTTTGGATTTGACAATACTTGGACTTTACGATACCAATACATCTAGAAGATATGATATGATGTTGCCATCAGGAACTGTGCTTTTTTATAGGACGATTAAAATTAGTTTTATTACATATCATGTTACAGTCATACCTCGTGTTGCGTATGCTCCGTGCTGCGGACGTTCAATTTACGGACCTCCGCTGCCCGGAAGTCCTCCCTGGTGCGCGGGTGCGCAGAAGCGTTCTGCGCACTTCACGCATGTGCAGAAGAGCTCAAATCGTGCTTCTTCTGGGTTTTTGTGGGGGGGTTGTGCGTTCGTGTTACGCCCGCCCGCGTTACATACCGCAACCCAGAACAGATCACGAACGTAACACAGGGTACCACTGTATGTTACTTTACAGCTAGTTAGGTGTATGTTGTGGTGTTCAATAGCTGATTCTCTGTTCATGCATACAGTGGCCACCATAGACGTTATTCTTTCCAGTGTTCTGGAATGGGCATTTGCTACACGCACAACCTAAAAAAGCAGCTAGTTCTGTACTGTAAAAGGCAGGCACAACCCTCTTCAGTTTAGCTAGGCCATAGGCTCAAAAGAAAACGGAATCATCAAAATGATACAGTTTTATGAAATTATCATTTTCTCCATCACAGGAGGACCCTGCTCTAATAGAAACACTTATAACTGAGCTATATTTTAACTTATAAGTTATTAACTTAAACCTATGACCCCTCCCTCCGAAAAGTGGCATTCAAGGCAGCAACCACCAGCAGTACAATTACAACAAAATGCAACCATCTCAATGTCCTTGGGTTTATTCATCTGCTACCCACAGCCAGTGTGGTGTAGTGGTTAAGAGTGGTAGACTTGTAATCTGGTGAACCAGGTTCACGTCCCCTCTCCTCCACATGCAGCTGCTGGGTGACCTTGGGCTAGTCACACTTCTCTGAAGTCTCTCAGCCCCACTCACCTCACAGAGTGTTTGTTGTGGGGGAGGAAGGGAAAGGAGAATGATAGCCGCTTTGAGACTCCTTCGGGTAGTGATAAAGCGGGATATCAAATCCAAACTCTTCTTCTTCCCTCTGGGCCTCTGCCGCTATAGCCAAAGCTGCTTCATATTGAGGTGGGGGGGGGTAGGCATGACAGCTTGGACTTGATGGTCTGGGTCTGCACTGAGCGACTTGCTGCCGGCAGAACATTCAGGGAGACTCCAGGACTCTGAGTCAACTCCAAGTTGCAGATGCCCCATAGGGAATGGGCCCAAACCTGAGACCCAGTTACCACCATGATCGACAAGAAGATGAAACAAAATAAAATAAAAAAAATCCTTCCAGTAGCACCTTAGAGACCAACTAAGTTTGTTCTTGGTATGAGCTTTCGTGTGCATGCACACTTCTTCAGATACCGTATCTGAAGAAGTGTGCATGCACACGAAAGCTCATACCAAGAACAAACTTAGTTGGTCTCTAAGGTGCTACTGGAAGGAATTTTTTTTATTTTATTTTGTTTTATTTTGATTATGACAGACCAACACGGCTATCTACCTTTGACAAGAAGATGGTAACTTTGGCTTTGTTGAGACTTTAGCCCTTGTTGCAGACCCCCATGTCCAATACAGGTCCACACACGGAGTCACAATAACAACAAGGCCTTCTGCCTGTCCTGGGACTTTATTGAGATCCCCTCTTGAGGCAGCCATAGATGCCCATAGCTCAGCCTGGTCCCAGTGTGCTTGGTGGGTTCAGGCTAAGGGGTCACTCGCTTCTGAGCCCTTTGACTCCCCAGTAGTTGCTTGCTGAGTAGGCTGTGGGGTTTGGGGAGGGACAGTTCTAGCGATCCTCTGGGTGGCAGTTTTAGGACCTTCAAAGGTCACAGCCAATGAGTTAAGTCCCCAGTTATACCTTTGGAGGTAGAAAACAAGTAAAAAGTGGAGAATGGGTTCTCCCATTAATGGTCCATGACTCTCAGCGCATTTAGCTGAAGACTACATCTGTGGAGAATTTTTTTCGCTTATTTGTGTTTAAGAAAACTGAAGTAAGATGCCTCCATTCTTGACACTGTCCGCTTGAAATAGAGAATCCAACATTTAAGAACATGAGAAGAGCTGGATCGCTGGATCAGGCCAAAGGCCCACCTAGTTAGCATCTGTTGCTCACAGTGGCCAACCATGCAGCACCTGAGTGCAACATCACACTCGCTGCCGGTCATTCAAAGCCACTGGTATTCAAAGACATACTTCTCCAAAATTTGGGTCCCAGTGACCCACCCTTTCCTTCCCAAAGGTTGAAGCCGTTAGGATTTTGATTGCAAAACACTGGAAAACAAAGGACTTACCAACCATAGAAGAATGGCAGATGAAAATGATGGACTATATGGAACTTGCCGAGCTGACGGGGAGACTCCGCGACCAGAGGGAAGAGGCGGTGGAAAAAGAATGGAAGAAATTTAATGAATATATTAGAAATTATTGTAAGAGTTAAAGTTAGGAAAATGCTGGAAGAAGTGGTAGTTTACAGAGTAGAAATAAGATAAGTTAAGTAAAATATATGATGTATGATTAAGATGAGTTAAGATAGTAATATGAGTAAGGAAATATAAAGTGTTAAGCTAAGTGAAAACAAGAAATAGTATTAGTTATAATAAGAAAACAATATTAGAAGATGATAGGAAATTGCTAAAGATGAAATACAATGAAACGCAGTAAGAGGGACAGGAGGAAGTCAAACTAAGATGATAAGGAAAGAAGAAGGGAAAATGATAGATATAGGTGTTTATTGCTGTATTTGTTTTAGTATGTGTTATGTGTTAAGATGTGTTTATATGTTTGGAAAACCTAATAGAAATTATTTTTAAAATAAAAAATAAAAATAAAAGCGAGCGCAAAACCTCCAGCCATCCCACGCTGTGGGGTAGATTGGGAGAATCCTAAAAACATCAAAGGTTGAAGCCGTTGGTTTTCGTCTCTCCACAGGCCCAACCGTCTTAGAAGTATTTAACACCTTACTGAAGCATCTGCGTTTCAGCGTCGATTTCGAATTAAGTGACCGGCGAAGCTCCGTGAGCAGTGCCAGCTTCAATGCAAGTGCCAAGGAAAATGACGAGAGGATTGTCCAGAATGCTATCATTCAAACAATTGGTGAGAAATTTTAAATAGTTTTAAGGTTATATTTGTGGGGTGGAAACAAAAGCAGTCCTCTGAACCATCCCAAGATCTACGGGTACAGGGCAGTATACAGGTGTAAAATAAATAAAAGCAACCATGATAATGTTAAAAAAATATCATCATCGTCATCATTTTTAAGATGGGACATGGGGGTGAAGAGCATGCAATATTATTATTAGTAGTAGTAGTAATACTATTATTTTGTTGTCTCCAATGCTAGTCCTACTTGGAGACACTTAGGTCCATTAATTTCCATGAGTCTACTCTTGAGTAAAACTTAGCTGGATGTTTTTATTTATTACATTTGCTAGCAACTTTAGTCTCAAAGCCACTGAAATACAACATACTAAAAACTAGGAAAACCAGAAAACGCCAAAAATGCTCATCCAGCGACATAACAATGGCAAATAAAATAAAATAAAATAAATAAAGACTTTTCAAAATTACAGTTTCTAGTCCTGATGTAGGAGTAATCCACATACAGTAACCCCTTCGGATGCTGTTTGACTAAAACTCCCATCAGCCCCAGTCAGTAAGGCTGATGGTTGGGAATGATGGGAGTTGTAGTCCATTTGAAGAGCACCACATCTGTCCTAATGCATGTTAACTGGAATATTTTGGATTTCTTTTTCTTCTTAAAATCTAAAAAATCGTAACAGGAGAGGGAATTTTTTACATGCAAACCAGGGGGGGGGGGGAGAGAACTAAAATCATATGGATGATAAAATCCAGCCTGGGGAGACAAAACAATTACCAATTGCTGGTTTTTCATTCGGGGCAGAAGAAAATCCATTGTTGTCTGTTAATATTTCTTTCTGGATTTTTTTTTTAAAAAAGTTCTCTTTGCACCTAGGTTTCTTTGGAAGCAACCTGCCAGACTACCATCGGTCTGAGATTATGTTGTTCATTATGGGGAAAGTTCCTGTTCTGGGAGCAACGTCACACACACTGGACACAAGCCAGTTTGGGTTTGTTCAGATTGCTACATATTTGGGGCTTCCAGTGGGGAATTTCTTTATCCTAAAAGAGGCAGAAATAAAGGATGGCAGGCTTTGCATACGGGCTTGGATCCTGAATACTATGTGCAGATGGAAGCATATAGAGAAGGGGCTTTTCATATTTGTCTTCCCCCCTTGCGACTTCTTGCTTCCCACTGCCAAAAAAATTCCCTGGAGAATCAGGAACACACACACACACCATGTTGGGATGGGTCAAGGAGGAATCACTCAAAATGGTGTGGAGCACAACCCAACTCGTAAAGGTAAAGGGACCCCTGAACGTTAGGTCCAGTCACAGACGACTCTGGGGTTGCGGCGCTCATCTCACTTTATTGGCCGAGGGAGCCGGCGTACAGCTTCCAGGTCATGTGGCCAGCATGACTAAGCCGCTTCTGGCGAACCAGAGCAGTGCACGGAAACGCCGTTTACCTTCCCGCCGGAGAGGTACCTATTTATCTACTTGCACTTTGATGTGCTTTCGAACTGCTAGGTTGGCAGGAGCAGGGACCAAGCAACGGGAGCTCACCCCGTCGCGGGGATTCGAACCGCCGACCTTGTGATCGGCAAGCCCTAGGCTCTGTGGTTCAATGCACAGCACCACCCGCGTCCAACCCAACTCTTAACCAACCTTATTCTTTTTAATCTGATTTCCATAAAGTTTGTGGCCATAGGCGGTTTCCAGTTTTGTCTGTAAAGTGAAGAACAACTGGAGAGAAATAGAATTGCATTACATATGCTGAAATATGCTGCACCAGAGCATAAGTATGTAAGAACGTAAGCCCTGCTGAACAAGAGCCCATGTAGCCCAGCATCCTGTTCTCGCAGTGGCCAACCAGATCCCTGTGGGAAGCCCGCAAACAGAACCAGAGCGCAAGATCCCCCTCCCCACCTGCAGTTCCCAGGAACTGGTATTGTGAGGCATACTGCCTCCATCTGTGTAGGTAGAACTTAGCCAACATGGTTAGTGTAGCCTTATCTTCCACAAATTTGTCTAATCCTCTTTTGAAGCCATCCAAGTTGGTAGTCATCACTACCTCCTGTGAGAATGAATCCCACAGTTCAACTGTGCGTCATGTGAAGAAGTACCGTATTTTTCACTCCATAAGACGCACTTTTTTCCTCCTAAAAAGTAAGGGGAAATGTCTGTGCGTCTTATGGAGCAAATGCATGGTCCCTGGAGCCGAATTGCCTAGGGGCCAAAAGCAGATTGTGCTCTTTTTTTAACAAAGAGAGAAGAGAGTGTTTAAAGGAAGCCGCTGTTCAGCTGTTCAACAAGCGATCAGGAAGAGAGATAAGGCTCCCTTTCCAGCCCCGCTCCCTTGCCCAGCCCTCCATTGTTGAATGCAGAGGGAGGCTGTTTGTTTCCCCAGCGACATGTGACTGGCTGATTAGATTATCTGTCTGGAAGCTGTAGAAATGGCTCCCTTTCCTAAAGCTGTAGGACTAGAAGCTGCAGAACTGTGAGTTGAACCCCATAAAAACGGGGCTTTTCCTCTTTGAAAAAGAAGCTGCACCACTTTGAGCTGATCCTCAAAAAAACAGGGCTTTTTCCTTTGCAAAAGAAGCTGCACCACTTTGAGCTGATCCTCAAAAAAACCCAGGGCTTTTCCCTTTGCAAAAGAAGCTGCACCACTTTGAGCTGATCCTCAAAAAAACCAGGGCTTTTCCCTTTGCAAAAGAAGCTGCACCACTTTGAGCTGATCCTCAAAAAAACCAGGGCTTTTCCCTTTGCAAAAGAAGCTGCACCACTTTGAGCTGATCCTCAAAACAACAGGGCTTTCCCCCTTTCCTCCTCTAAAAACTAGGTGCGTCTTATGTTCAGGTGCGTCTTATGGAGCGAAAAATATGCTACTTCCTTTTATCGGTCCTGAATCTTCCAACATTCAACTTCATTGGATGTTTATGAGTTCTGGTATAATGAGAGAAGGAACAATACATTTCTCTATCTAGTTGCAGGCTCTTACAGGTTGTAAACCTTATCTAGTCACCTGTGGCTGGTGAGAATCTCTTTCTTGGTTGTTTTATTTTTTCCCTTTTATGCCACAACTAGCTGACATAGAAAGGTACATATGGGGTTGCAGGCTACTCAGACCATTCAAGACCTAATAGCTTCTGTAGATTTCTTTGCAAGATTCTAATAAAACAGCCATTATTTCCAACATCCACCTTTTGCAGCTTGCCAGTCTCATTGGTGTTTGACACCAGCTGTTTAAAATAAGTTTCTAAGTGTGTTTTGAGAGATGTTTTTTATTATTGAACAAGAATACTTTGGGGGTTTTTTTACAGCATGATTGGGGGGAAATCGTTTTTTCTTGTTTTACACTTGAATTTATTGGCTCACTGGGCCCTTTCCAGTCCTGTGTTGCTATGTTGAGCTTTCCGATCACCCAGCAAATTAATTTCCCTCTCCAATAATTCATGAGGGACCCGTACAGCCATATAGAATGTGGTTAACTGGAAACACCTTCGACTTTCTATAAAACTAAAAGTTCTGACCAATGTGGCAGAAGGCTGCCTATTTTGGCCTCGATTGATTCTGTAGGCTTCTGAGAAATGCTTTCTAGAGGAGAATGGTGCTGATAAATGGGCTTCTGGTGGAAATGAATAATTCAGAATCATTCGACTTCATTCCCTGCTCATCGATTTTCAGACGGGGAGTCACGAAGCAGCGAACTTAAGCCACTCGGGTTTGATTCCGTAAATTCAAAACATCAATACATAGTTATCTTTTATTCATTGCTTTCCTAAGGAAACCACCAGACTCCCATGGCTTTTTATTTTTCAGTTTTAATTAGGCATATCAACCTCTAGAAATCTTTATCGGTCTGGTTATTTTCTGTGCTGCATACAAAGGAGCAGACCTCTCTTAGCCCTCTTGGTAATTTTTTTCTTTGAATGAGACTAACAAATGATGCATAATATAAAGGTAAAGGAACCCCTGACCATTAGGTCCAGTCGTGACCGACTTTGGGGTTGCGGCACTCACTCTCTTTACTGGCCGAGGGAGCCGGCATACAGCTTCTGGGTCATGTGGCCAGCATGACTAAGCTGCTTCTGGCGAACCAGAGCAGCACACGGAAACACTGTTTACCTTCCTGCTGGAGCGGTTCCTATTTATCTACTTGCACTTTGACGTGCTTTCAAACTGCTAGGTTAGCAGGAGCAGGAACCGAGCAACGGGAGCTCACCCCGTCGGCAGGATTCGAACCGCTGACCTTCTGATCGGCAAGCCCTAGGCTCTGTGGTTTAACCCACAGTGCCACCCACGTCCCAGCATAATATACTAGTGTGCAACTGAGGACTGTCCAGATAGCAGTTGCTCTCCCCAAGCCTCTACCACATAGTTTCATGCTGCAGAGAGAAGCGATAAGTGGTCCGAAGCAAATTGTGCTCCCTTGTTCACTACATCTGATTCTGCAGTCCCTTTCTGATTTTGCTAATCCATCTCAGGTCTGAGAGTTCATCATCAGAATCATTAGTGTCGCCCTCTTCCTTCAGGGTGTCACCCACTAATGTGATGTCCCCTCCCCACCCCGCAAAATAATAACGTTCTTTTGGATGCGCCCTAAATAGAGCATCAACAGTTTCAAAGGACGTGGGGATATTTTGAGTATTCAGAGGATCCAAGTCCCTCTGTTGTCTTCTTCTTCAACCTTTAAGGAAGGAGGTCAGCAGCAGGTCTCTTCAAAGCCAGAAAAGTCTGGCGGGTTTCTCTTCCTTTCTGGTGGCCAAAATTAATGGGCCCTGCCAACATACTGACGCTACTGGTCTCTTTTTCCACTTGGGAACATGAGGCGTATCTAAGATGAATCCCAACTTGGGAGATAGGCGGGATATAAAGACATCAAATGAATGAAATGTTGGATCAATCCATCAACTTCCGATGGATGAGTAAGAAGGATTGGGTCCAGCATCACTTTCGCTGCATGTGTGTGCCAGCATCCAGAGATTCAGTCAAGTGTAAAGGTTTACTTGACAGGCATGAAAAGCATATTGGTAGCAAATATATACAGTGGTACCTCGGGTTAATAACACCTCGGGTTGCAAACACTTCGGGTTACAGACTCCGTTAACCCGGAAGTAGTACCTCAGGTTGAGAACTTTACCTCAGGATGAGAACAGAAATCGCACGCCAGCGGTGCGGCAGCAGCGGGAGACCCCATTAGCTAAAGTGGTACCTCAGATTAAGAACGGTTTTAGGTTAAGAATTAAGTTTGTACCCAGAGGTACCACTGTACAGACATTCACCACTGCCGTGGTCAAGGGATGCTTAGAGTCCAGCAAAAGTCCAAGATGCTCTGCTTCTCTCACCGCAACCTTTCCACAGCTATTCCTGACTGTTACTTTAGAATTGCTAGATTCCCTGCCTAAAATATACTCGGAGCCGAGTGTGAATTTCATGCTCTTTATTCAGCTCGTAGTAGCAAAGAATGAGACTTTCCCCAAAACGTCTGCTATCTGTACATTATTTACACAATGGGCCTCGTGTGATTGGCTAATTCCGGGCTGCTCCTGTAGGCCAATCAGGTTGCGGATTCACTTCCTCCAGAAGCCTGATTGACTGCTCCTGCAGGCCAGTCAGGTTTGCTGATTCCACTTCATCCAGGAGCCTGATTGGCTGCTCCTGCAGGCCAATCAGAGCACTGATTCACTTCCACCTGGAGCTGGATTGGGTGGCTCCTGCAGACCAATCAGACTGCTGCATTCTGGATCCTATTGTTCTAGGATTCAGCTCAGTACATAACACTGCCATACCGCCACTTTCTGGCGAGGCAAATGTGGAAAAACAGAACACTGTCTTTCCATCTCTTTAAACCGAGGCTGTTCCACTGCCGGCTGCTCAGTTTGCAAATCACTGGTTGGTGCATTGGCTGGGAAACGAACCGAAGCAGTTATGCACACCACTTTGGTCTTCATAATTCTCGTTTGAATATGAATGACCTAGACATCACTTCTGCTAGTCAGTGGTGATTTTAACTAAAATCCAACAATTTAAAGCATTTTGTTGCTTGGGCCACGTGGATTCTTCCAGCTTTTGCTTCTTTTCTGAGACTCACTATTCCAGCTTGCCATTTTATCTTGGCATTTTATTGTGTTCTGCATCCCACTGCCACCAACTATGGAAGTTGTTATTGTTTATCTTTCTGAGAGAGAGAGAGAGAGAGAGAGAGAGAGAGAGAGAGAAGTGTTGGTTCAAATTAACTTTGGTTTTTTCCTCCATTTCCTTTAGGGATTTGGGAACTAGGCGAATTCAAATTATGCTGCTGAGATCGTTACTGATGGTAAGTAATGGAGGAAATTGACATGATGGCTTTTATATCCTTATTTTAAAAGATACAGTAAATTTTACAGCGTGGCTAAGCAGGCAGAATAGCCACTTCTTTAAACTCGGAGCAAAAAGTAAAGGAGAGTGGTGTTCTCCATAGGACTAGTCTACATTTGCAAATTACTTGTCTGGTTACCTGTGAGACTGAGAAATACTGAGAGTTGAGTAGGCAGGGAGGTTGTTGTAAATTGGTTCTTTCAAAGTTTACTGCTTGTAAACCATTCTGCCAACCATTGGTTTACGCTCTTACACTCTCTAAAGGAGTCATTGCAGGGGCAGCCAACATGGCCACTTCGACAGGAAGCTCACTTTGGGTGACTTTGTGTCAGTCACCATCGCTCAGCCTAATCTACCTCACAAAAAACCCCTGTGAGAATAAAAATGAACTAAGAGAGAACCATGTATACAGCCCTGAGCACCTTGGAGGAAAAGCCTGATAAAAATCTGCTTAAAACAAAGGAACGACATCGATTTAAACAAAGGAACGACATCAGGGCATCCTGATCAAGTTTGCAGATGACACCAAATTGGGAGGGGTGGCTAATACCCCAGAGGACAGGATCACACTTCAAAATGACCTTAACAGATTAGAGATTGGGCCAAAGCAAACAAGATGAATTTTAACAGGGAGAAATGTAAAGTACTACACTTGGGCAAAAAAAATGAAAGGCACAAATACAGGATGGGTGACACCCACCTGGCTTGAGAGCAGTACAAATGAAAAGGATCTAGGAGCCTTAGTAGACCACAAACTTGACATGAGTCAACAGTGTGATGCAGCAGCTAAAAAAGCCAATGCAATTCTGGGCTGAATCAATAGGAGTATAGCATCTACATCAAGGGAAGTAATAGTACCACTGTATTCCGCTCTGGTCAGACCTCACCTGGAATACTGTGTCCAGTTCTGGGCCCCACAGTTCAAGAAGGATACTGACAAGCTGAAACGTATCCAGAGGAGGGCAACCAAAATAGTCAAAGGCCTGGAAACGATGCCTTATGAGGAACGGCTTAGGGAGCTGGGTATGTTTAGCCTGGAGAAGAGAAGGTTAAGGCGTGATATGATAGCCATGTTCAAATATATAAAATGATGTCATATAGAGGAGGGAGAAAGGTTGTTTTCTGCTGCTCCAGAGAAGCAGACACGGAGCAATGGATTCAAACTACAAGAAAGAAGATTCCACCTAAACATTAGGAAGCACTTCCTGACAGTAAGAGCTGTTCGACAGTGGAATTTGCTGCCAAGGAGTGTGGTGGAGTCTCCTTTTTTGAAGGTCTTTAAGCAGAGGCTTGACAGCCACCTGTCAGGTAATGCTTTGATGGTGTTTCCTGCTTGGCAGGGGGTTGGACTGGATGGCCCTTGTGGTCTTTTCCAACTCTATGATTCTATGATTCTATGATTTTGGTGGGTTTCTTTTATTTGTGCAGCTGAATGGGCACAGCTCTTGCCTGCGCAATTTGTTCAGTTAAACGGGCGCAGCTTTTGTACCCAGCTTTTGGCTGTGTGATTTGGCTGAATCATTTCTTTGGTGACTTCTGCTTACCTTCTCGTTGATGCCAACCAGGTCACAACAGGATACAGTGCCAAGACCATTTCTGCTGCCCTGCCTGCTCCTTTTCTGGATCCGTTGCTCTCTCCTTCACTCATGGATGACTCTGAACTCAGACAGCTGGTCCTGGAAATACTGCACAACGTTCTTGATCGGCACGACAACCGAGTGAAGCTCAGAGGGATAAGGTTAATGCTCGAGTCTGACAGGGTCTCAGTTGAGTCCCTATGCAACAGTAGCTCATGCCAGTGTACCATGGGAATCTCATATGTAGATGCTTAAATTGGTGGCATGCACAAAGAGATTAATCCATCTCTGCCAAAACTCCCATTAACGATGTTCCTTCTGCAGTTCATGCAAATAATAATAATAATAATAATAATAATAATAATTTTATTTATACCCCGCCCTTCCCAATTTAAAAACCGGGCTCAATAGATGTGGTAGCCCAGGCTATTATGTTCAGAGCTCTGGTTTCCACATCTAACCTCCTGAAGGCAGGCAATTAATAATGTACTGCCAGTCTTCAAACCTAGAATTGTTTGGGTACTTTAAGAGACCAAGGAAATCAGTGCAGTTTTGAAGGGTTCAGTCCACCATCTTGATTGAAAATGGTGTCTGGTTGTATCCAGTCATCTATGAAAACCTGCTCCTTGATCTCAGGAACCGTCATGCAAAATTTGGTCTCAATATCTTAAGAGGTGTACAGCTTTGTAAGTGAACAAGTTTTCAAAATATATAGCATATAAGAGAAAACTACAGTAACAAATTATGTTTTCCATCTGTGATCAATAGATGCCATTCACTGTACACATTTTTCTTCTGTTTTCCATGTTACATTTTGTCAGTGAAGAGAGGAAAAGTACAGGATTGTAACAGCTGAATGTTTTTAATGCAGCAGTTGATGATTTTGTTTTACAGGTGCCCTGCCCTGAATGTTAAGTAGCTCTTCGAAATTGCTCCTGGTTTAATTAAGCTTGTAATTATATTTTTGTTTTATACAAAACATAAAATGGACTATACCTGTACTGAGTCATAATTACTTATGATTCCCCTCCCCTCCTTTTAAATAGGAAATCTATTGTCATTGCAAAATGTGGGTGTAATTAAAATGGAGATGACTTCGAAAATGCCTGGATAAATTAAATACTTTTCACAGCATGATTCCGAGTGTCCGCATCGCTGAGAAGTAATTTGCTTGCAAATTATAATTATTAATGCTGTTTTGGGAAAGTAACATACTGTTTTGTTTCTGCACAGAATAATACCTGATGTTTCAGATCTGAAGATAAAACGGGACAAAATTTCAAGGCAAGATGCGAATTTCATCAAAAAGGTAATAATATGATTAAAGATCAAACCAATTATTAGAAGAAAGAGATGCCACATACTGTTAGGTAAGGGATATAGGGACTCACTGCTCTGTCAGTAGAACCTGTGATTTGAATGTAGAAGGGCCCAGAATTTATTTTTGGCATCTTCTCTAAATGCAAAGTCTAGTATCTGAAGGAGCGTCTCCACCCCCATTATTATTATTTAATAATTTAAATAATAAATTATTATTATTATTATTATTATTATTATTAACAGAGCTGTGCTGCTGCCAGACAGAATTGACAGTTATGGGCTAGATGAAGATAAGATGAGCCCTGCTGGGTCAGACCAAAGGCTCAACTGGTTAGCATCCTGTTCTCTTAGTGGTCTACCATAAGAAGCTGCCTTGAGTCCCAGTCTGGGGGAAAGGCAGGATAGAAATAAATATAACATTATTATTATCATCACCTACAACTCCCACCAACCTTGACATTTGGCTCCGCTGGCTGGGGGCTGATGGGAATCGCATTCCAAAATATCTGGAGGGCCACTTGATTGAAGAGGCTGCTCTGGCTTTGGTAAAAGCCAATACCTGTATTGTGAATGTGCACCAAGTATTACCTAGTGTAGTACCTCCTCCATGAATTTGTCAATTCTCTTTCAAAGCCATCTAACTTGGTGGACATCACAGCCTCCTGGAGGTGCAAGTTCCATAGTTTGACTATGCGTAAAGAAGTCATTTCTTTTGTCCTAAATCTCCCAACAAGAAACCTTAATCAAGACTCCTTTCTGCTCTCTCTAGCATGGGCAGCAGCTGTACAGGCATGTCTACTTAGGATGTAAGGAAGAGGACAATGTCCAGAAGAACTTTGAGCTTCTCTACACAACGCTGGCTCTCATGACAATTGAACTAGCCAATGAAGAAGTGGTCATTGACCTCATCAGAGTGGCTATCGCATTGCAGGTAGGGCTTTCGAAGTGCATCTGATTGGCTTTGTTGATATGATGTCAGCGGATTGGAATCCGTATTTCTGATCAAGAACGGTGCGCTTATTTTGTACACTTTGAATCAGGCTTCCTCAAACTCGGCCCTCCAGATGTTTTTGGGCCTACAACTCCCATGATCCCTAGCTAGCAGGACCAGTGGTCAGGGATGATGGGGATTGTAGTCTCAAAACATCTGGAGGGCCGAGTTTGAGGAAGCCTGCTTTGAATCTACCTGCTGCATCATTTTGCACCTTGAGAATCTCACTTCCTTTTTGTACACGCTGAGGTTTCAAAATAAAGCTTAGTTGATGTGTAGAGCAGGTGCGATGATCCCCACGACGCTATGCGATGTACCTCTTTCACTATTACTAGCAGTGTGCCTAAAGGAATTTAACTGTTGTTTTAAACAACCCTCTATTCCTTCTTTTACCCAAACAGACTCCCTGTCTTATTATGGGTTCGCTAGTACATAGAATGTGGCTCCAGATCTCCACACAACGTGGTTCAGTATCTTTAATATCTCCAGGCAAATGTTACAGGAATTTCTCTGTGCCCTTAGGTTCACCTCAGGTTCACCTCAGCAGCCGTGCTCCCAGCACCCTTGCTACTTTGTGGCACCCTCTCTCCCCGCACTTGCCTCTACTGTGAGTGACTTTGAGATGCAAACTATCTGCCCACTCTTCAGGCCCAGTTTCGCCTCCCCTCTTCAGTCACCCCCCCTTTCGGAGAATAGATACTTTGCTGGAATAAAGAGGAACATCCGATTTCACAACAAAAAGGAAAGCTTTATTTAACTGTAGTTCATGTATAATTCTTTATGGTTTCATTAGTTCAGCATCTTCTTTACTTATAACTCAGACTGGTTATTACAACTTCAGTAAACCACTCCAACACTCTACCACTACCACCCTCACACTTCCGCTCCCAAAAACCCTCTCAACACACTCTCCCCTCCAACGGTTAACCAACCGCTTTTTAAACCCGTGGCTGTCCCGCCCCGCAGGGAATGGAATGCGTCAATCAGCCAGGAAGCTGGGTTTAACTCTTAACCCCCTGGAGTTCTACCCAAGCCAGCTCCAATCCGTCACAGCAGGCTCAGAAATGAGAAGGGGGAAGTTCCCAGTGTTCCTGGGATGGATGGGGGGGTGGGCTTTTCTGACACCTGCCCATCCCTGTTCAGCCATTGCTAGCACTACCTGTGGCCACTGGCTGTCTCCACCACTGTGGCAGCATTACCAACTTCCCCGTCACTTAGCTCTTCCTCTCAGTTACTGGCAGTGAGTTCCATGTTGGGAAGCCAAGAAAGCATTGCCACTCCACCTTCCTGGCCCCTGCTTCCTGGGGCTCTCTTCCCAGTGATAATAAGTCGTGTATTTGGTAATTTTTATTCTTATGGTAGATCCTGCTTTTTTAAAAAAAGGTCATCCTAGGTGAGTGTGGAATGAATTACTGGACTGTTTCGCATACAGTTAAAAACAACAACATTGAAAGCTGTTTATTTAAGGGGATACTGAATGTGCTTAAACTGCGAATTCTCTAATGCGGGGGTTCTCAAATAAATCCCACAGACCACTTGAAAACTGTTGAGGATCTTGGCAGACTCTTTCATATATATATATTTTCCCCTGCTTGTTGTAGCAATTGCAGTGCACTCTGTGAGATGCTGCATGGTTTTTTATTTTTAATTGCTTCTTTTCTTTCTAATGTTGTATTCTATTGCAGGTGTTTTTCACCGACTACCCCACCCCTACCCCAGACCACCTGAACAAAGCTCCTGAATGACTGATGGTCCATGGACCGCAGTTTGGGAACCCTTTGCTTCAAGACACTGTCAGATCATAACTACCTGTCAGGTTCTCTTATCGGTTGTTCAATAGAAATGCCAAAACCGTTTGTCTTTCAGTCTTTTTATTCAGTGCCAAGCTATTTACAGTGCAGAGCTAAGTCTTATCATGTCTGCTCAGTCACTAGCAGAATCCGGAAGTGCCTCCCTCCTGTTTTGGTGCCAACACCAAAGTTTTGGCATCCTAAATTGCCACCTTCTCCTCCTACGTGATATCTGCTCCGGAACTGACATTTCCCCCTCCGAGCGAATCTGCTATGTGGTGCCAGGTCTCCCACTAACACCCTGGACACCTGGCACTCCCTGGCTCCCAGCCACTAACTGCTCCTCCCCTGAGATGGGACTGCCAGATTCACTCGGAGATGAATCTGTTGTTAACACAGGTTGCGACTCTCTATAAACACTCAGAGCTGGACTGGCAGGGGCTGGCAGATCCCTGACACTACCCATGTTATGGAAAACTGTTTTAAGATGTGTTGTGCACTGCACAAACTATTAAGACTAGTTTGTCATGCAAAAAAATTAATTAATAAACTTCCTGACAGTAAGAGCTGTTGGACAGTGGAATTTGCTGCCAAGGAGTGTGGTGGAGTCTCCTTCTTTGGAGGTCTTTAAGCAGAGGCTTGACAGCCACCTGTCAGGAATGCTTTGATGGCGTTCCTGCTTGGCAGGGGGTTGAACTGGATGGCCCTTGTGGTCTCTTCCAACTCTACGATTCTATGATTCTATGAAACATGAACTGACTTCTCCACTCAAAAGACTTAACAGTTTTACCTTCCTGGCTTTTAGTCTTTTCTCCCATATGAAAAAAAAAAAAACATGACCAATGCCAGTCTTCAATGAGGTTCCCTCCTCCCTTCCTTTCATTGTAGGACATCGCAATCCTTAATGAAGACAACCTGCCCATGTTCCATCGCTGTAGTGTGATGGCAGTGGTAGCCGCATACCTCAACTTCCTAAGCCAGATGATCGCTGTTCCTGCTTTTTGCCAACATGTTACGAAGGTGCCGTATCGCTTCTGATTTTTCATCATCATCATTCTTTTATTTGACCGTCAGTCAGAAGAATACATTTGTACAGAATTAAAAGCATCTGAGAGAACTTTGAAAAAAAGGAAATATAATCCACAATAGAATGGAACTAAACAAATAGCCCCATATCGATACAATCAATTAAAATCTTGTGACGCTTAGAAGCTAAAAAAAGAAATTTAGCCACCAGGGAGGCTGTATTTCTAGTAATATTATTCAGTACAGTGGTACCCCGCAAGACGAATGCCTCACAAGACGAAAAACTCGCAAGACGACAGAGTTTTTCGTTTTTGAAGTCGCTTCACAAGACGAATTTCCCTATGGGCTTGCTTCGCGAGACGAAAACGTCTTGCAAGTTCCCAATGCATTCCTATGGGAAACCGCGCTTCAATGCATTCCTATGGGAAACAGCGCTAAACCGCGCTTCGCAGGACCGTGCTTCACAAGACACCAAAACTCACAAGATGACAAAACTCGCAGAATGAATTAATTTCGTCTTGCGAGGCACCACTGTAAATATAAAACCTGTCTTTCTCTGGGTAGAAAGCTAGATTGATGTAAAAGTGGAGTTATAAGATTTTGCCTAAGTTCTACATAGAGAGGACAAGACAGAAGGATATGTTCGGTAGACTCAACCACGCCCATAGTACAATGACAGGTTCTCTGGGCGTAAGGAACTCCCTTGTACCTTCCCCACAATACCGCGGAATCAAGGGCGTTTAGTCTAGCCGCTGTAAGTAGTCTGCAGTATTCTGATTTTTGCGAGTGTGCCTTGCATTGATAAAATAGCAGAACTGCCCTTCCGGCTCGGCTAAATCAAGAGCCCAAAGCAAATTTGGGTTGGGGGGTTACTTGTGGCAATATGTATGGACTGCAGAGACAGACCGCTGTGAGTGACAGCAGGCATGGACTGGGGCTTAAAGGAAATAGGCTTATCCCTCAAACATGCCGTCCACACTTGCAATGCATATTTATTTATTTGCAAGCATATACATTTTAGCATAGAATGCAGACTGAGAAAATTGTCAAATGCTGTCTTGTTTTTTCCGCTCGTGTTGCAGGTCATTGAAACCAGGCATGTAGAAGCACCCTATTTTTTACCGGAAACAATTTTCAGAGAGAAGTGCAAGTATGTGAAATTTTAACAACTCATAAAACATGAGAACCAGAAATGTTTTTGACTTAAGGACTGTGAAAGACCATCTCTGTCGCTAGCATGTCTAGTTAAAAGGCAACGAGGACAGATCTTCTGCCCAAGACCCTGGAGAGCCTCTGAAACTCAGAGTAGACAGTACTGCACTGGGTGGACAAAATAGAATCGTAGAATTGTAGCATTGGAAAGGACCGTGAGGGTCATCTAGTCCAGCCTCCTGCAATGCATGGATCTTTTGCCCAATGTGGGGCTCAAACTCATGACCCTAGGATTAAGAGCCTCATGCTCTACCAACTGAGCTATCCTGAGTACAAATCTGCCTTGTTCTTCAGGTTCCTGTGTTCCCCAAGTTTTAATGCAAGAGTGGGGGAGCTTTCGCAGTTGCTTCTGAGCAATCTCTTGGAGCCAGATTCCAGTGTCAGGCAGACCCTTCTCAGCTCTGTATCCTCCATTCGGTCCAGTATACCTGAAGGTGCGTCTCCACCCCCATCGTTCAGCCCGGACACTGAGGTCCAGCTCCAAGGGCCTTCTGGCTGTTCCCTCACTACGAGAAGTCAAGTTATAGGGAACCAGGCAGAGGGCCTTCTCGGTAGTGGCACCCGCCCTGTGGAACGCCCTCCCTTCAGATGTCAAAGAGAACAACAACTACCAGACCTTTAGAAGACATCTGAAGGCAGCCCTGTTTAGGGAGGCTTTTAATGTTTTATAGATTATTGTATTTTAATGCTTTGTTGAAAGCCGCCCAGAGTGGCTGGGGAAACCCAGCCAGATGGGCGGGGTATAAATAATAAATTATTATTATTATTATTATTATTCAGACAAGCAAGAGGCATTCTCAAAGTACCAGCCAGGTACAAACACTCCAGGTGTGAAGCAGGGCCAGTGAGGGGTGTGGCCTGTGGAGAAGGGATGTGGCTTGGTAGAAAGTCCTGGAAGGCACGCTCCTGGTCTTGTTGGTACGGAATACTATTTAAGAATCAGATCTAGGGTGCAATATGCACCTTTGGTTAATTCGCTCTAACCTACATTCTGAACCACGCCTCTCTTTTTTCTCATTCTTTGCTTCTTTTTTCTAACGGTTTGAAATCCACAATTGCAAATTATGTTTTGAAGCCTGCCCAAGTCCCTGGAGAAGGACGAAACGAGCTTGTTCTTCCTGACCAACCAAATGGCAGAATCGCTGGGTGGCAGTGGCTACTGCGTGGAGAGACTGTCTGTGCCATATGTACCACTTGTGACAGGTAAGCCGCCGATGGCTCACGCATCCTCTTCTCCTGTAGTCATTGTCCACCGTTTATCATAGCTGCTTTTTTAAGGGAGGAGGTTGCATATAGCATCCTTTGGTGCTTTCCAGCAGTCCAGCAACATTGGAAGTGTAACCAGGCTCCCCATCCTTGGTGTAGGACAACCCAAATACTCATAATATTATCTGAGTGAAATGCACCTGCATACATTTTTAGAAGCACATCGTACTGGCTTTCTTGATTGCAGCTATTTATTATACCCACTGTGGAGGCCCTTTGGAGATGAATAAATGCTGTGATACATTTCACTTCTTTTTTATTATTATTGATTAATCATCTTTCGTTACAATATTAAGCAGTCGTACAGTCATGTAGTAATGTACATTGTCCATTCCTTCTATGCACTTTCACAATTCCAAAGAAAGTAGAAATAAAAATAAAAGACAATTACAATACCTGCCGTTAATAGCACCAAGAATTATTAGGTAAAGGTAAAGGGACCCCTGACCATTTGGTCCAGTCGTGTCCGACTCTGGCGTTGCAGCGCTCATCTCGCTTTATTGGCCGAGAGCCGGCGTACTGCTTCCAGGTCATGTGGCCAGCATGACAAAGCCGCTTCTGGCGAACCAGAGCAGCGCACAGAAATGCCGTTTACCTTCCCGCTGGAGCAGTTCCTATTTATCTACTTGCACTTTGACATGCTTTCGAACTGCTAGGTGGGCAGGAGCTGGGACCGAGCAACGGGAGCTCACCCCGTCGCAGGGATTCGAACCGCCGACCTTCTGATCAAGCAAGCCCTAGGCTCTGTGGTTTAACCCACAGCACCACCTGGGTCCCTTCAAGAATTATTAGCGCCCTCTAAAGGGCCAAAATTAAATAAGAAAAAGAAAAATAAGTACACAACAGTAGTAAAGTGAACAAAGTAGAAAAGAAAAAAAGAACCATCAAATTTCCTTGAGTCATATAAGTAACCTAAACCTATCCAACTTCCTATCAAACCCAACCATATAGTCTGATCGTGCCTATGAGTGTACTTCAACTCATTCTGTTATCCCCTTGTATATCTTTGTTACGCTCTAATATCAACCGGTACCCGTTTTTCAGATCATGTTGTTCTTACTACTTCCAAGGTTATTCAAATGCTGGCATAGCTAATCGACCCTTGCTGTATTTCCGAACATATAATTTATATCAGGGGTGGCCAACTCCCAAGAGACTGTGATCTATTTACAGAGTTAAAAACTGGCAGTGATCTACCCCCTTTTGGGGGGTTCAGGTCAAAGTTCTTAAGGAGGAAAGCCCTGTTTTTTGGGGATGCAGGGCAAAAAAAATGAGCTTTTTTTAGGGGAGCCAAAGTTGTTGAGCTTCTTTGGGGGAGCCAGTGATCTATCAGTGATCTACCACAGACGTCCAGTGATCTACCGGTAGATCACGATCTACCTGTTGGACATGCCTGATTTATATCAGTAGCACCTTAGAGACCAACTAAGTTTGTTCTTGGTATGAGCTTTCGTGTGCATGCACACTTCTTCAGATACACAGTGTATCTGAAGTGTATTCTTCAGTGTATCTGAAGAAGTGTGCATGCACACGAAAGCTCATACCAAGAACAAACTTAGTTGGTCTCTAAGGTGCTACTGGAAGGAATTTTTTATTTTATTTTGTTTTGTTTTGACTATGACAGACCAACACGGCTACCTACCTTTAACCTGATTTATATGATACATTTCACTTCTAGTGAACAACAAAGTCTTCTTGGGTCTTATTAATTCTGTGTCTCTATATACAGAGCGAGACATGCACACATACATGTTTGGCTCGGGGGGGGGGGGGAACGACACAGGGACAGGCTCCTTCTCCATCACTAACATATTAAATGCAGTTCAAAGCATTGCAAAGGAGTTGAGACCCAGAGCCTTTCTCGGGTAGCCCAGTTCTTTAGATTCTGGCCCAAACGTTGGTGACTTTTCTGCTGCCCCATTCTTTTTTCTAATTTTCCGTCATCCTAAAGCTTCTATTTCCATTCTTATGCACCTTTGGAAATGTAGCTCTATTCCCATCTGGCAAAAAGCCTCATAAAAGCAGGCGCAAGTCTAAAGGTAAATGCAGCTGCCACTGCTTGTTCCCGTTATAGCTTCATGGTGGTAGGATCCAGAGACAGCCAAATAAGCTCCTTATGCTCATAGATAGAAAATCCCAGTGTTGTGCCATTTCCCTGTATTTCCCCTGCTCCTAGTAGCTGTGACTCACACCACTGTAGACATTAGGGCTGCCATACAGGGTGTCCTGGTTTTTACTATTTGAAATATGGCAACCAGGGCCGGATTTAGGTTTGATGAGGCCCCAAGCTACTGAAGTTAAAGGGGCCCTTTTTATGTCCAGCTGTCCTTTGTCAACAACAAATTGTCACTGTTTTTTTCTGTTGAATATATGCTATATGCTAATTTATGGACCTAATAGGTATCCAAAGCCATTTGCCCATGTTGCCATGCAACCAGTCCATGCAGAATGTAGGCACCCTATATATAGAAAGGAGCAAACCAGTGATATTTTAGGGAGCAGGCTAGCAGGCGGGGCCCATTACTTACATCATAGGAGCCTACACAACACAAAACACTGTTGCTGTGTGTAGGTTTTATTTTATTTGTATTTTATCTTATATTTTGGAAATGTACATCCAGTTGTTTTTTTCCTTTAATTTTTTGGGGGGCCCCCAAGAGAGTGGAGCTCTAAGCTATAGCTTTTTTTAGCTTATACGTAAATCCGGCACTGATGGCAACCCTAGTAGATGTAGCATATTTGTACGCATCTCATAGGTATTTTTTCCAAATGTTTTTTTATCTACCTTCGCATTTATATCCCACCTTTCCTCCAAGGGCTCTCCTCTCCTCCATCCTCACAGCACCCCCACAAAGTAGGCCAGACTGAGAGGTAGTAATTGCCCAAAGTCTTCTAGTAATCTTCATGGCCAAGTGGGGATTTGAACCCCCGTCTCCCAGATTGCAGCCTAGCACTCTAACCGCTACCCCACGCTGCCTCTTCGCAGACTTCCAGTGTGCTTCTGTGCACAATTGGCTGGTATTCTCTTGCAAAGCCCTTGATGGCTCGAGGCCAAGGAATCAGAAGCACCAGCTATGAACTTGTCTGCTTTCTGACACCTTTATGCCTTCCTGTAAGTGCCCTATCTTCTGAAATTAAGTAGAAGACAACTGGAGAGAGGACCTTTTCATTGATGGTGACCCAGTCACAGGGCATTTCTCCCAGGGACACTTAGCTGATGCCAACTGTTAGTTTGGGGTTAGTTTTGCCTCCATCCATGCAAGCAAGAGGTCTTATTGGAGTTCCAGGATGAATTCCAGCCGGGCAAAAGCACTCAAAGAGGGTGTGAAGCAGGCAGGTGAGGGGTGTGGCCTGGAGACAAGAGGTGTGGCTGGACAGAGTCCTAAGGGCCAGACATAGGGGCCTGGGAGGGGCCACTGAAATTTGAATTGACTCGCTTCAGTTTGGGGCAAAGAAAATGATGTATTGACGAGATAGGCATTTCTCTACAGTGTGGTGTAGTGGTTAACAGTGGTAGACTTGTAATCTGGTGAACCGGGTTCACGTCTCCTCTCCTCCACATGCAGCTGCTGGGTGACCTTGGGCTAGTCACACTTCTTTGAAGTCTCTCGGCCCCACTCACCTCACAGAGTGTTTGTTGTGGGGGAGGAAGGGAAAGGAGAATGTTAGCTGCTTTGAGACTCCTTCGGGTAGTGATAAAGCGGGATATCAAATCCAAACTCTTCTTCTTCTTCTTCTTCTTCTTCTTCTTCTTCTTCTTCTTCTTCTTTTGTTCAGATGAAGACAGGTTGTCCAGGAGGAAGAGTATTGTGGACACCTTGTCAATTCAGGTAGACCTTCTGCCTGGCTGCAGCCTGGATGAAAAGGTATGTAACAGTTCCATTAAAGAAAAGATAATGCACCTTCCCCCCCCCCCATAAACATTCTTCGGTGCTTTCAGTCTTTCTATATACCACAAGCTGTGGTAGTCATGATAGTGATTTGCATTTGCAGATCTACTGTACTGAATGCAATTTTTAAGGTAAAAAATGTCACCAGGAAAAGAAAACACACACACACGATTCGAAGGGCTGTTTTGGGGGGTGGAAACAATATTTGAGCCACTTAAGATGAATTGTGGCTGACCTTTTTACTACTATTGACACAGTACCCTAAAGACTGTTGTTTCTTTAGGCGAATAGCACTGAAGAAATCACCTTTGAGACGCTGAAGCAGGCAATAGGTAAGAAAGCTTTGCATTTCTGTATTCACTACCCTGTTTCCCCTTTTTTAATACGTAGTCATAAAGTAAGCCATGGCAGGGTTTTTTTTACCTTTGTGAGAAGTAAGACGTACCCCAAAAGTAAGACGTGGTGCCGCCACAGGGGGAGGCTGTACCATACCATACTGACGTAATAAAAATAAGACATCCCCCTGAAAATAAGCCACCCTGTGTTTTTTTGAGGGAAAAAAATTATAAGACGGTTTCTTAAAAAGGGGGAAAGATAGTAGTAAAAATAATATGCTCCCATAATATACTCCTTCAGGGGTGAATTATTTCACTTCAGTCTTTGTTTAATACGTTGGCCCTAAATTAGGATGAGGATGAATAATATACCTGATGTTTCCCTTTGCTTTGCTCCCACCTTTCTGGTTACTCTGTTGATGCTGTTAGCAGCTTAAAGTCATTGGCTTAAAGTTGATTGGTTCCCCCCCCCCCCAAATCTCTCCAAAAGACAACAATGGGCTTGAGGAACAAGAGAAGGAAAGGAGGCGGCTTGTGATTGAAAGATTCCAGAAGGCTCCTTTTGAAGAAATTGCTGCACAGTGTGAAACCAAGGTAAGTACTCGGGCCATGATCCGTCTACTCGATCCTGCTAAGGCAGGGGTCGGCAAGGTTTACCGGCCATGGGCCAGATCAATCCCACGGAGATCGTCCGTGGGCCGGACATGTGCAGCGCAATGCCGGACATCGCACCTGCGCGTGTTCGCGGTGCTGGAAATCGCTTCTGCACATGCCCAGATGCTGAAAACCGCAGCTGCGCAGAAGCGGTTTTCGGCATCTGGACATGTGCAGATGTGGTTTCTGGTATCTGCGCGTGCTCAGATGCCATTTCCGGCACCATTTGACGAGTTCGAACTTGCCAAGCGGGCAGCTTGGTTTGTGGGCAGCTCGTGGGCCAGTAAAACGGTCTTCATGGGCCGCATCCAGCCCATGGGCTGGAGGTTGCCGACCTCTGTGCTAAGGGCTTAAACAAATGCACCAGGTATGCTGGACCTCATTAGCGACGAATGTCAGAGAGAAAGTGCTAAGGCTCTCCTGTCTCTGGACTAGGGATAGCCAACATGACACCCTCCAGATACTAAGGACTGCAACTCCCATAATCCTCAGCCATTCACCATGGCTGATGGGAGTTGGAGTTCCAAACACCCCTCTATACTTAGATGACTCCTCCTCCCCCAAACATACAGGTACCCTTTGGCAAGCATCCTACAAAGGAATCTTCTAGGGCAGGCATCCTCAACCTCGGCCCTCCAGATGTTTTGAGACTACAATTCCCATCATCCCTGACCACTGGTCCTGCTAGCTAGGTATCATGGGAGTTGTAGGTCAAAAACATCTGGAGGGCCGAGGTTGAGGAAGCCTGTTCTAGGGAAGAGGTGAGGCCACAGAAGAGGTAGCAGGTAGAGATGTGGGACTCAAGGTGGGCAAAACCACCTGAGAATGAATGTGTGCACAGCTAAGACATATATTCCACATACATTCCTGCTTTTTGATGGCCATTCTTGTATGGGAAGCCTTGTTTTTGGCTCCAGTGAGTGGTCTCTGTGTAAAGATGGTGGGATGCTATGTCTGTGCAGCTGAAATCCATACAGAACTTTCATAATATTGGGCTACTGCAATGCACTATATGTGGGGTTACCTTTGAAGGCGACTCAGAAACTACAACTAATCCAGAATGCAGCAGCTATACTGGTGACTGGGAGCAGAGAACACCAGTCTTAAAGGATCTGCATTGGCTCCCAGAACATTTCCGAGCACAATTCAAAGTGTTGGTGCTGACCTTTAAAGCCCTAAACAGCTTTAGCCCTGTATACCTGAAGGAACGTCTCCACCACCATCATTCATCCCCAACACTGAGATCGAGCACTGACGGCCTTTTGACAGTTCCCTCACTATGAGAAGTGAGGTTACAGGGAACCAGGCAGAGGGCCTTCTCGGTAGTGGCACCCACTCTGTGGAATGCCCTCCCATCAGATGTCAAGGAGATAAACAGCTATCTGACTTTTAGAACAGCTATCTGACTGTTTGATGTTTTATTGTGTTTTTAATATTCTGTTGGGAGCCATGCAGTCAGATGGGTGGCATACAAATTATTATTATTATTATTATTATTATTATATCATCATCGTCCTTATCATTATAGTAATCCCTGGGAAAGGCAGTCACTGGGAAAGGGACTGCACATCTGGGTGTGTCCCCAGTACATAGCTGTCAACCCTCCCTTTTTTGGCAGGAAACTCCCTTATTCCAATGCCATTTCCCGCTGCTATCCCGGATTGTTGATATCCCTTATATTTCCCAGATTTCAAAGGAAGCAGCTCCTCTCCCTCCCTGCCGGCTAGGGAGGCTCCTCAGCTGCCTTACTTGGCTGCTGATAAGGAGTCTGAGACCGACTGGGGGCGGAGCTTGCATGCCTTGTGCAGCCAGACCCTCACGCCCAACCAGACAGCCAGCCTGCCTGCTGTCTACGGGCTCGCTCTTTCGCTCACCAGTTCGTGCGCAGCCTCTGGAGCACAGGGTGGCGAGGCTACTTGGTGCCATTGCACCGCCCTCGCGGCATCCCTTATTTTCAAATCCGAAAGTTTGAAAAAATCCCTTATTTTCAAATCCAAAAGTTGATAGCTATGCCCCAGTATCAGGCATGCAGCTGCCCCCACCCCCCAATATATTCATGTGTTCCCAACAGGCTTTCTGGTCATGGAAGCCAAATGCATAAGGAGCTGGTCATGGACAAGCTTCCATGTGATCAGACAATCCCAACTGTGCGGGTACCCACAACCTGTTGGGTTTTGAAAAGTATACCTAGGCCGGTCTGATGTCTAAAACCGGTGCTGTCTCTTTAAGTATCACAGGTGTTTGTGTTTTGTCATTAATTGGCTGAAGCGTGGGCGGCACTGGGTGTATTTAAGGCTCTGCTGGAAAGCATTTATTGCTCCTAGCTTTTGGAGTTGGTGGGAGTGTTTGTGGCTGGGAGTATAGGAATGAGAATTTTTTGATAAAATGTATTTAGTATTAATTGAACAGAGTCTCTGCAAAGGACTAAAAATTAGCAGGGAGTTCTTACTTTGCTTTTGAAATTAAACTCCAGTTTAGTAAAGTTCTTTTTCACTCCTGGTGCTTGCTTTAGTCAAATTAAGTTTTTCTGTTGCATTTACCGTATTTTTCGCTCCATAACGCGCACTTTTTTCCTCCAAAAAAGGAAGGGGAAAAGTCTGTGCGTGTTATGGAGCGAAGGCACTGGGCGCCACTTCTGCTGGTGCCTGCCTCTGACGCTCCCCTGAGCTGTTTCCCCTTCCTCCGTGGCCACCGCCAGCGGCAGAAGGGCCGCTTCCTCTCTCTCTTTTTCCCTCTCACCCCTTCCTTCCTTCCTTCCTTCCTTCTCTCTTTCTTCCCTCCCTCTCTCCTCTCTCTCTTTCACCCCTTCCTTCCTTATCTCTCTTTCTTTCTCTCTCTCACCCCTTCCTTCCATCCTTCCTTCCTTCCTTCTCCCTCTTTCTTTCACTCTCTCACCCCTTCCTTCCCTCTCTCTCTCTCTCTCTCTCTCTCTCACCCACCCCTTTCCTTCCTTCCTTCTCTCTCACCCCTTCTTTCTTTCTTTCTTTCTTTCTTTCTTTCCTTCCTTCCTTCCTTCCTTCCTTCCTTCCTTCCTTCCTTCCTTCCTTCTCTCTCTCTTCCCTCCCAGCCTTTTAGAGGAGGAAAACCAGAAAAAATTTTTTTTCTTGTTTTCCTCCTCTAAAAACGAGGTACGCGTTATGGTCCGGGGCGCATTATGGAGCGAAAAATACGGTAACTCTGCGGAAAGCATACTTTTATGGGCCACTGACAAACTGGGGTTTTTGTTCCAGTACCCAGTTTTTATTTTTTTTTCTCATTACAACCACCATGTCCAATCCCAGTAACTTCATGGTGCCATAGATACCCAGTGGATTCTGATACAAGATCCGTGCTGGTATTGCTGGCTCTGTTTTTCCAGACCAATTTGCCAGAAGGTTGCGGTGGTTATCCAGCAGCCCTCTCCCTAAAATATCCAATCTGTTCTCCATGCAGGCAAACTTGCTCCACGACAGGCTGACGCAGATATTGGAACGCACCATTCGGTAAGAGGTCGTGGAAGTTGTTTTGCGTTTGTGAAGAATAGGCAAGACTACCAGGTTGTTCCTTGTTTCCAAAAATAACTTGTGATTCTACTTTATTTGGGGGGGGTGGGGGGCTGGGAGAGATGTTGGCTGCACTCCCATCAATCAATCAATCAACTTTATTTCAGCTTTAAGCTCATAACACAAGACAACACAAGGACAGCAGTTACACTCACACAGTTGAATGTAAAATTATTGGCAATAAAATTAGTTGTAATCAAGACTTAATAAGTATACAAGATAGTGTAAATATTAATTCCAAACAATTTCAATTTCCAATCAACAGTCCATTTCGTCTCTTCTATGTCAGAACGGAAGCTAAAAAAAATTGCCATTTGGAGGGTTACAAACTGGTCAGTGTCTTGCAATAAAAAAGCAAGGAGGAAGTCAACTGGTTGCCCAGACAGTTTTTGGATTAATGGTTGCACTAAATCCTTCGGGCAGCATCATATAGAGGGCAGTTAAACACCATATGGTGGAGAGATTCTATCGATCTGTTGCACTTCCTTCTGAGGCAGGGGTCAGCAACATTTTTTGAGGCCGGGCCAGTCCACTCCCCAGCAGACCTCTTGGTGGGCTGGAGCATGCGTGCGATTAAGCTATTTCCAGTGCCAGAATGCCAGAAATAGCGTGTGCGCATGCACACGGGCGCTCTTTTGTCCCGGAACTGCGCCGGAAATAGCGTATACGCACATGTACAGGCACTCCTGGTGAGGAGTGCGTGCGCGCACACACTATTTCCGGTGCACTTCTGACCCGGAAGTCGGTCCCCATGGTGAGAAAAAAAAATGGCGCCATGGAAGAAAAAGCACGGAATCCCCACGCCGATCCACGGAACAGCCACTGAACATTGTAGTTGAGTGAACAGTAGGACAAAGGAGATAAGGATGAATGCAATTGCTATACGAGAAAGGTGTAGCTATGACTCATGACTTAGCTGGACGGAATAGCTGTTGTTTAGGAATGCTTAAAGCAAAAATGTTGCTGTATCTTTCAATCTGCTCGGCACTTTCCTCCCTTCCCATGGGGTTAAAGTGGTGTCCATTTCAATGCTGAATAAATTCCTGTTAATTGATCTGACCGACATCTGGTATGGATAGGGTTGTCCAGGCAAACCCTTGTGGGGTATTGGGTACCACCCCAATATTTTTCCTAACAGTACCCCAGGCAGGAGATAACCTGAAAGGAGTGCCTTATCGCAAGCACTTAAAAGCAAGACAAATAAAATTGTGAGCATGCAGCAAAGCCTAAAAACGATGCCTTGATTTGTTCTCCATCTTCCCCAGGCCTCCTCCGAGCCCTTCTGGAACGGTGGCGATTAGCACTGGACACAACCATTACCAGTCCATCCCAGTCTACGAGATGAAGTTTCCTGATCTTTGTGTGTATTGAGTGTCCTCTGAATTCATCAAAAAGACAGGTTTTTGGCTTCTCAGAAAATTATTACATCGAGTTTAATGGGGTGTCTGCCCAGAGCAGATCACGTTATATTTTGAATATGTTTTTGTTTTGTTTTTATAGGTGAATTCTCCAACACTTCTGCTGTGTCCCAGTAATAGTGCATTAGTGATAAATCTATACCGGACTTTCCACACAATTAGTTACTCTATTAGTAGTTTTGTCACGTTTCCCCCAGTGTTAACTCCACTATTGCCAGCTGGAGGATCACTCATGCGCTATTGTGCAACATGAACAGGACAAGAGAAAGGAAGAGAACATTTGTGGCATGAAATGTTACAGGATTTCAGCGGGGAAGCCGTGGGACATGCGCCGATTGGAAACAAAGCTGTGTTGTTGTTGTTGTTTAATCATTTAGTCGTGTCCAATTCTTCGTGACCCCATGGACCAGAGCACGCCAGGCACTCCTGCCTTCCACTGCCTCCCGCAGTTTGGTCAAACTCATGTTGGTGGCTTCAAGAACACTGTCCAACCATCTTGTCCTCTGCCGTCCCCTTCTCCTTGTGCCCTCCATCTTTCCCAACATCAGGGTCTTTTCCAGGGAGTCTTCTTATGAGGTGGTCAAAGTATTGGAGCCTCAACTTCAGGATCTGTCCTTCCAGTGAGCACTCGGGGCTGATTTCCTTCAGAATGGATAGGTTTGATCTTCTTGCAGTCCATGGGACTCTCAAGAGTCTCCTCCAGTACCATAATTCAAAAGCTTCCATTCTTCGGCGATCAGCCTTCTTTATGGTCCAGCTCTCACTTCCGTACATTACTACTGGGAAAACCATAGCTTTAACTATACGGACCTTTGTCGGCAAGGTGATGTCTCTGCTTTTTAAGATGCTGTCTAGGTTTGTCATTGCTATTCTCCCAAGAAGCAGGCGTCTTCTAATTTCGTGACTGCTGTCACCATCTGCAGTGATCATGGAACCCAAGAAAGTGAAATCTCTCACTGCCTCCATTTCTTCCCCTTCTATTTGCCAGGAGGTGATGGGACCAGTGGCCATGATCTTAGTTTTTTTGATGTTGAGCTTCAGCATCAAACAAAGCAGTATTTCCACCCAAAACCTTTGCAGGCACAAACAGCATTGAAAGCAAGATTGCTTGTGAGCACAAATCTTCATAATGAAAAAGACTTCTGGAAGGGTCCTTATTCATCTCCACTGAATTCAAGACATTTTTTAAAAATGATTATTATTTGGAAGACAAACCTTTCTTCCATCCCCTCCGATTTGTTTATTATATCTTAGCATTTTGTAAGTTTAGGCTACAGTTTGCAAGTGTAGTTTTGGATGGGCTCTCTTCGTTTTTTTAACCATGAGTTTTTGTAACCTGTTTTGACATATGTGTTCTTGGCAACACTGATATATTTACAGCACTGGGTAGCTCTTTATTTACATAGAATTTACAGTTCCCAGGAAGGAATTATGAGAGTTATAAACAGGCTTGAAATACAGTGGTACCTCTGGGTACGAACGGGATCCGTTCCGGAGCCCTGTTCGTAACCTGCGACGTCCGTATCATGAAGCGCCGCGTTTGCGCATGTGCGCGACACGATTTGGCGCTTCTGCGCATGATGTCACGCACGCTTCTGTGCATGCGCGAGGCGGCGAACCCAGAAGTAACCCGTTCGGTTACTTCCGGGTCGCCGCAGTGCGTATCCCGAATGTACGCATCCCGCAGCGTACGTAACATGAGGTATGACTGTACGTTTTAATTTCTGCGAGTTGTTGGGATGAAGAAGATAATCCATGTATGGACAGGAAGTTGTGCATACATAGTGGTCTGGTTTGCATCTCATGCTAAGCCCAAACCATTGCTTTGCACAAGCATGTTAGATCCCAGAGACAATATTGCAGCTGCATCACACCTCCCTAGTCATTGTACTTCTACACTGCATGGAGCTACGCTATAGTTTGACTTAACACATGGTCAAAACCCAGGCTGCAGACAAGCCACAAGCTGTAATGAAGGTTTGTCCTATGGCTTACAGCCTGCAGTTTGCCTGGAAAAAGCTAAGCCTGGGTTCAGACAAAATGCATAGCCAAACCATGCCTTAGCTCTTTTTGGTGCAGCAGCAAAACAGCCAGTCAGTGTGAAGCAATTGCAACATCCTTTTGGAAGCCTGGCCACTAAAATCCCAGCCCAGGAACTGGAGCTGCACACGAGTAGCATTTGTTGCTACCAATTATCTGTTGGTGGAGTCTGGGATTCACCCCACCCCGAGTGATTGGCAGCAACTTGACTTGCACTTGTCTTCTTAGATTGGACTTTCAGCCTGGGAAAACTCAACACATGGTTCCCTCTGTCACATGTGTCCTGTTGGATCAGCACCCTGGTGCAGGCCATAAAAGTGTGTATTCCTTTCAGTGGCAGTGCTCCATATGGGACGCGGGTGGCGCCGTGGTCTAAACCACTGAGCCACTTGGGCTTGCCGATCCGAAGGTCGGCGGTTCGAATCCCCACGACGGAGTGAGCTCCCGTTGCTCTGTCCCATCTCCTGCCAACCTAGCAGTTCGAAAGCACACCAGGGCAAGTAGATAAATAGGTACCGCTGCGGCGGGAAGGTAAATGGCGTTTCTGTGTGCTCTGGTTTCCGTCACGGTGTTCCATTCTGCCAGAAGTGGTATAGTCATGCTGGCCACATGACCTGGAAAGCTCCATATAATGTTTAATATAACTTGTTATGATAGAGTATTGGAATGTGCTGTGCATCCTGCCAAAGGCTATAATGTGGAGACCCATGCATGCATGAGGCTCCCGATGCCGACTGACCCTTCCACCCACTGCTGGCAGTTGGAGGATTTGCCCCATGCTTGTGGGGCTGTATCACCTGCCCATGGTCAGGGCGTCTTGCTTGAAAGGCAAGAAGCTTTCTGTCGGGGTCTCTGGAATTGCACTATCCCCACCCCCCTTCTAATGGAATATAATTTCTTACAGATTGTGGTTTTGAAATGCAGAGTATTTTGTTAATGGGAACTTCGGGGCAATTAAAGGGAAAGCAAGTTATATATTTGATATGGAAAGGGATATGGTAAAGGCATTTTAATGAGGATAAGTATTTCATAATGTGCCGAACTGTGAAATGGGTGTGAAGTCTCTCTCTCTCTCTCTCTCTCTCTCTCTCTCTCTCTCTCTCTCTCTGTGTGTGTGTGTGTGTGTGTGTGTGTGTTTAGCAAATCTTTGTAGTTGACGAAACTTGTATAAGTTTAGAATGTTGTTGTCCAGCAATAGCATATTCTGTGGCCCTCTTAATTTGCATGTGCTTTACTGGATGTAATGGTTAAGTTAAATTTCGTAGGCCCATGTGTTTGGTATTGACACATTGCCTGTGCAAGGTTAGAGTGTAATATTCTGTTAAAGCTGAACTGCAAAATGTTGTGTCAAGAATGTGATAATAATCAGCAGGGCTGTTGCCCTTCCCTGTTGTTCTGTAGGTGACATGGAGTATTGAGTGTTGTGCCAAAGATTTCTCCTGCTTCTCCCGCCCCCCCCCCCCACTCCCCAACCATTCTCCATCAATTTATGAGAAAAGAAAAAGCAATCAGAAAACAGAAGGGGGAAACTTTATGTGAAATTCTCGTGGGCCAGGAACACTTGTTGCACTTACCGTATTTTTCGCTCCATAAGGCACACCTGACCATAGGACGCACCTAGTTTTTAGAGGGGAAAAGCCCCATTCTTTTGAGGATCAGCTCAAATTTCTGCAGCTTCTTTTGCAAAGGAGAAAAGCCCCATTTTATGAGGATCAGCTCAAAGTTGTTGAGCTTACTTTGCAAAGGGGGAAAAAAACCCTGTTTTATGGGGTTTAACTCACAGTTCTGCAGCTTCAGGAAGCCATTTCTACAGTTTCCAGACGGATAATCTAATCAGCCAGTCACATGTCCCTGGGGAAACAGCCTCCCTCTGCAAAGGGGTGGGGCTGGAATCTCTCTCCCTTATCTCTCTCCCCGATCGCTGAGAGACTTCAAAGATGTGTGACTAGCCCAAGGTCACCCAGCAGCTGCATGTGGAGGAGCGGAGACGCGAACCCGGTTCACCAGATTACGAGTCTACTGCTCTTAACCACTACACCACACTGCAGATGTGGCTTCAATTATTATGTGGCTGTTCTCTGTTATGTGCAACCCGCCAGAGCCATTTCCCCATGCTGTGCCCCTTTGAAGCTGGTGGGATTTGTACAAGAGACCCCTTGCACATCTTCCATGTGCTTCATTGGGACTGGAGCAGGAGAATGCCCCAGGTTGCTTGTGCTCGTAGCTTTCCCCCCACAAAACTTAAAATCAAAGTGAAGCAGCAATCTCCCCCCAGAACCACACCTTACAGATGTGATTTCCCTTTTGCTTTATTGGTGCTTGTGAATGCAGCACCTCCAAAGTGTCTAAAAACTTCCCTTTGCTTGCACACTTCCAGTATTGCATTGTATGTAATAAATATTTTCTGAATTGTGTTTTTTTTTTTAAAGACTTGTAGCAGCCAATGGTTTTTTGTGCACCACGACCTAGCATTCATAGTGGTTAATCTTCTTGGGATCCATCTGGAGTATGTCACTTTATCCAACAAACACAAACCCCTGTGTGGGAAATGTCACCTGGTACAGATCTCTACACCCAGGTGGCACTGTGGGTTAAACCACAGAGCCTAGGGCTTGCTGATCAGAAGGTCGGCGGTTCGAATCCCTGTGACGGGGTGAGCTCCCATTGCTCGGTCCCAGCTCCTGCCCACCTAGCAGTTCGAAAGCACGTCAAAGTGCAAGTAGATAAATAGGAACCGCTCTGGCGGGAAGATAAACGGCGTTTTCGTGCGCTGCTCTGGTTCGCCAGAAGCAGCTTTGTCATGCTGGCCACATGACCTGGAAACTGTATGCCAGCTCTCGGCCAATAAAGCGAGATGAGCGCCACAACCCCAGAGTCGGACATGACTGGACCTAATGGTCAGGGGTCCCTTTACCTTTACCTTTACAGATCTCTACAGACCAGTTGGGATTCATGTGCTAAAGCCCCTTTCCTGGGATCCACATAGTCCAGCTCTTTGTTTTCATTTCTTTCTCTAGCTTCCTAACTCTCGGGGGGGGGGGGCTGCTAAACCTAAAAAGTTCAGATTCACACGCTTCGGATTTGCAAATTATCCAGAGTGAAAATATGGCTAGTTTATTCCTTTCACCGCTCATGTTTCCCTGACTTTTCCCTAATGAAAAGCTTTTGTGAGATGTAGAACACACTTTCTGTAACCTTCTATATTTATGCAAATAAAGTGAAAAGTGAAAATAAGCCGCATTGTTCGCACATGTCTTCCTGAAATTAAAAATGTTGTATTATGGTTGCCTTAGGCTTTTAACGGCCTCGTGATGTGCTGAGCCAAGGATGGGGAAAACTCTGGTCTTAGGGCCAAATTTGGCCTCCCAGTCTGATTTAATGAAACTACATCCAGTTGTCCCACACCCAGTCATATGTGACTATTTTGGATTATTTTACAGGGTTTTTTCTCATTAGAAATAATAACAGGGAAAATTTGTCTTTCTCATGATTAAAATAACTTCCCTTCCAAACTTAATATTTGCCTCAGGGAGGAAAAATTACAGGTAACCTGTAGGTTTTTGCTGTAGGGCAAAGAATTTAGGGAGGAGGGAGTGGGCACAGGGTCCTGATTTAAATTGCTTTCTCCTTCAGAACTGTTTATAATATATTAAAATCTACAGGAAATCCAGACAACATAACTACATATCTTTCACTGTATACTGATGTGCCCTGATGTGGGATATCATTTTGGTTTCCTGTCTCATCAGAAGTAAATCTCATTGAATTCAGTGAGGTTTAATTGGGGTTAATCTTCTTTGTATTGTGAATTTTAAATATGAAAGAAAAGCATCACCCATTATTTTTATCTCATGTGCAGAAGTGATCTCTCCTGTGGATTTTATCTAGGTTCTTTGTCAAAGTCGAAAGAACCATCTGGATTTGACTGCCCAATTTTGACCACTCTATATTTGAATTTTAAAACTAAAATTTAATTTAAAATCCCAGTTCTCCTTCCCCCCATCCCACTCCAGTTTTCTTGATTTTTAACTAAACTATCCCTTCTTGGTGCCTGAGTGAGGTTAAACAACCGTGTTTCCACTAAAATAAGAAACCGACTTATTTTTTCCCCCTCAAAAAAACACAGTACGGCTTATTTTTGGAGGATGTCTTATTTTAACAGCTCTGTGCCGGTACGCTGCCTAGCCATGCCTATCCAGACCGTCTTAAGGGAGAGGCCCGCATCACTATGTCTTATTTTCAGGGTATGGCTTATTTTCGGGGTATGGCTTATATTTCGCAAATGCGTAGAAATCCTGCTACAGCTTATTTTATGGCTACGTCTTATTTTAGGGGAAACAGGGAAGATAGAATGACAACTTTACACTGAATTGTGAAATCAAAGTAGTGAGTTATGTCAAATGAACTGGGTAACATTGCTTACCTGAGAGTAAGCCCCACTGAAACCAATGGGACTTACTTCTGAATATACATGGTCAGATTTTCAGCCATAGCTGGCCACTTTATTAAATTTGTCTTTAAGGTGTCACAAGTGGGTTTTTTTTGGGTCATCGTTGCTGCAAAAGACTATCAGGGCTACCCCTCTAGAAATTCTTTAACTTTGAAAGGGATCATGCAGGGAAGGCTACTGATTTGTAAATATAGTGTGACTCAGCAGCATAGATTATGACAAAATTATGACAACAAACAATATAATGGAGCCATAGCAAACAGCAGGAGGGATAGCAATGTATCCGGCAGGAGCCGAGCAGCAGAGGAACGAAACCAGCTCGCTTTAATGTCGCATAAAGGGCAGAACAGACAGTACTAATTTCATACATTCCCTACTCCTGATAGCTTCCTAACTGGTGCAAGAGAAACGCCAATTATCTTCTTCGCAGCCATACAGCTCTGGAGATTCCCCGGGCAAGGCGTGCTGACCTCTTCCCTCTCCCCAGAAGGCTCTTTGCTGGATCGGCCTCCTCGCTGCTCCTCTCTTCCTCACTGGAAGCTCTGGAGCTGATCCCGCCGCCACCGCCCAAGGGCCTTTCATGTCCTCCCCTGCGGCAGAACAATTTAACCTCTGGCTCCGGACAGGCTTGTCTGTTTGGAGACCCCATGCTTTCGTTGAAAGAGGCGGCCGCCATACACTCAGCCGCCGCCTTATCGCAGGAACACTGAAGCTTTTCACACATTGTCCATCCGATACCTAAGAAAAAGATGGTCCGTGTTAGTTTGTCAAAATCGGACCTGATAACAATCAGGGCTAGCCCTGCCATGAGGCAAAGCGAGGCAGCTGCCTCAAATGAATCGGGAGGCAGCAGAGGCTGTCCCTTTTGAGCCCCCCCCCCTTAGGTTTCTTGTTGACATGCCTCTACCATTACTACCCTGCCCTGGTCAGCTGAAGGGGGCTTCCCCCTTCCCACCAGCAATGGTTGTACATTGTGTGGGAATTTGTAGGGATTTCAAAGCAGTCCCCCCCCCCAACTGTGGAATTCCCTTTCCTTGGAGGAATGAATGGCTGCATCCATAACAGGCTCCTGTTGCCTAGTCACAATGGCTCTGTTTACCCTGGAAAGAGAAGTTGCTGAATTGCAACTCATTACCAAGCTTAAAACCATGGAGAGACTTGGTCTGAACAAAGACATTGGATTCTTATCTCATTATACATGACAAAGCTTTTTTAACCTTCTCACCCCTTGCTTTTTCCTGTAAGACTAATTGCAGCCGTTAACAGTCGTCAACAGGTTTACCACAGCTATCTGCCTATCACCCACTCCCACCACCCTTCTGAGAGTAATACCCCTCCCACCCTCTCACTATATATAAAGGTCTGGTGACTTCTGTTTCAGTGTATCTGAAGAAGTGTGCTTGCACATGAAAGCTCATACCAAGAACAAACTTAGTTGGTCTCTAAGGTGCTACTGGAAGGAACTTTTTTATTTAGTTCTGTTTACCCTGGTTTGTGGTGAATTGGCAAAAGCCAAACTCTAGATCAGAGCCTTCCAAACTAGGAAAACTGAATTACTGTGGGTCTCAGAATGATGTACAGTGGTACCTCTGGTTATGACCTTAATTCGTTCCGGAGGTCTGTTCTTAACCTGAAACCGTTCTTAACCTGAGGTACCACTTTAGCTAATGGGGCCTCCCAACCTGAGGTGTTTGTAACTCGGGGTACCACTGTATGTCTAGAAAACGTGTCACCAGTAGCGGGTTGCTTTTCAGGGGGTACGCAGTACCAGCAAATTTTTAAAAAATAAAATAAAAAGTGGCATTTACTGTAACAACTTCATGGTGAGTACCAGAACATATTTTTTTGGGGGGGGGGGCAGTGCTGTTTGTCGAAGAGTTTGGAGAGCTCTGCTCTAGATCAAACAATGTTACATTGAAAATGCGGATATAAATTTTGGAAATACATAGAATCATAGAATCATAGAGTTGGAAGAGACCACAAGGGCCATCCAGTCCAACCCCCTGCCAAGCAGGAAACACCATCAAAGCATTCCTGACAGGTGGCTGTCAAGCCTCTGCTTAAAGACCTCCAAAGAAGGAGACTCCACCACACTCCTTGGCAGCAAATTCCACTGTCGAACAGCTCTTACTGTCAGGGAGTTCTTCCTAATGTTTAGGTGGAATCTTTCTTGTAGTTTGAATCCATTGCTCCGTGTCCGCTTCTCTGGAGCAGCAGAAAACAACCTTTCTCCCTCCTCTATATGACATTCTTTTATATATTTGAACATGGCTATGTTCTCTCCCCCCCCCCTTTGGCTAGAGGTGTGATGGGGAATATGCAAGCCTCCAGATGTTGTTGGACTGTAATTCACATCACCCCTGACCATTGGTCATGTTGTCTGGGACTGATGGGAGCTGGCATGCCCATAACATTTGGAGTTCGACCTTGTTGCAGTTAGAGGACAGAACTATATGTGCAAGATAGTATGCCCTGGATCCCAGGAATATCTTCTCTCATCACTGGCACTGAAACAACATTCAGCTAGGCTGGCTGAGTTTGGTACATGGAGCAGGGACAATGTCATACTGTTCTCTGCCTCGGGCAGCTAAATGTCATGAGCCAGTTCTGACAATAAAATTAGGATTGCTTGCAGACTTTTGAAAGATCTGGCTGGGTTTTCCCAGCCACTCTGGGCAGCTCCCAACAGAATATTAAAAATGCGATAAAACACCAAACATTAAAAACTCCCCTAAACAGGGTTGCCTTCAGATGTCTTCTAAAAGTCATATAGTAGTTTGTTTCCTTGACATCTGATGGGAGGGCATTCCACAGGGGGGGTGCCACTACTGAGAAGGCCCTCTGCCTTGTTCCCTGCAACCTCACTTCTCACCATGAGGGAACCACCAGAAGGCCCTCGGCACTGGACCTCCGTGTCTGGGCAGAACGATGGGGGTGGAGACGCTTCTTCAGGAATACTGGGCCGAGGCCGTTTTGGGCTTTAAAGGTCAGCACCAACACTTTGAATTATGCTCGGAAACATTGGGAGCCAATGTAGGTCTTTTCAGGACCGGTGTTATATGGTCTCGGCGGCCACTCCCAGTCACCAGTCTAGCTGCCACATTCTGGATTAGTTGTAGTTTCCAGGTCACCTTCAAAGGTAGCCCCACGTAGAGCAGATTGCAGTAGTCCAAGCGAGAGATAACCAGAGCATGCGCCACTCTGGAGAGACAGTCTGTGGGCAGGTAGGAACTCTGGCCCTATGCAGATGATGTTCCCATTTGATCACTCTTACACATAGTGGGTAAAAAACACTATTATAAGAACATAAGAATAGCCAGTGGCCCATCTAGTCCAGCATTCTGTTCTCACAAGTGGTCAACAGCCATGGAAAGCAGGACATGAACACAACATCACTCTCTCCTCCTGAGTTCTCCAGCAACTGGTACTGATGTTTATGTTGTCTTTTATTGTAACAGGGAAGAAGGGAATCATCTTTCATCCCAAACTTACACTTTGGCGTGCGATCAAAGCACACAACCTCAGACCGCGAATTTCTTTCTGGACGGCATCCCAGTTTCTTGACTTGCTCCAGGCAGCAGTGATGAGAGAAGCAGCACCTGTAGTTATGCAAAAAGCGCCAAAGTGTTAAGTCTTCTGCAGAACTGCATTCTTCGTATTGCTTTGAATGCCTAGATCCCATAAAAAATTGTCAGTTTTTCTAGGTCACTTTTGTCAAATGCCTTGGAATTATCCAAACACTGGTTGTTGGTCATGACAAGGCATGCTTGTGGCACCATCAGAAACAGGAACAGTGGTTTATTACTCAAAGCACTACATTTCCCAGCACCCTTAACAAACTATAATTCCCAGGATTCTTTCTCCAAAGTTGTGAGCTTTGAATGTTCGGTGTGCACACAGACTCTGGACTGAGCTATACAGCTGCAAATATAATGTTTTAAGTGCATCATACAAATGCGACACTAGATGGCGGAGGTGAGCTTATGGCAAATTCAATATATTTTTAAAACTTTTTTTAAAGCATTTTCACAGCGTTTTTAAAAATATGTGTCTAGATTCCACTTCTGTCTTTCTGAAATTCTTTCTATTTACTGCATTTCATTGGATTTCATTCATTTTAACAATGACCAGTGCATTTCTTTTTTTGGGGGGGGGGGGTTAAAAAAATATGAACTATCTGAACAAATATCTTGAAAAGTGCCAACGCAAAATGGCTGCCATGGGTTGACTATATTTTTTCATTATATTGCAAGCCATCCTAGGCAACCTTTGGGGCACAAACGGCGAGATGCCCATTTTTTAATGTTAAATGTATTTTACTGCAGAAATATGTGCTGGTGCTGCTGGGGTTATTGTTTGCTTGCTGCAGGGGTGTTTGGCAGGAGTGTTTGGCAGGAGCAACCTGTCCAGTTCATCCGTTGGGTGGCCTCTTCCTTCCTGCCCACAGTAACATCCGTATAACTCAAAGTCCTCTGGGCATCGGTCGGTTAAGCAATACAGCATCTCCCCCAACTGTGGGAGCACTCGCTTGACTCTCCCGTTGTCTCTCAGTTGCAGGAACGTAAACCGGTCACAAACTATAGAAAGAAGTAGAAATCCGAGTCATATAATTTGATTCTGTCTTTGGACACCTTCTTGTTGTTATGCTCCTCCCTAGCATTCTTTTATGCCAGGGTAGGCAGAAAATGAGGGACCCAGGTGGCGCTGTGGGTTAAACCACAGAGCCTAGGGCTTGCTGATCGGAAGGTCGGCGGTTCGAATCCCTGCAATGGGGTGAGCTCCCGTTGCTTGGTCCCAGCTCCTGCCCACCTAGCAGTTCGAAAGCACGTCAAAGTGCAAGTAGATGAATAGGTACCACTCTGGCGGGAAGGTAAACGGCATTTCTGTGTGCTGCTCTGGTTCGCCAGAAGCGGCTTTGTCATGCTGGCCACATGACCCGGAAGCTGTACGCCGGCTCTCGGCCAATAAAGCGAGATGAGCGCCACAACCCCAGAGTCGGACACGACTGGACCTAATGGTCAGGGGTCCTTTTACCTTTATCTAGGCAGAAAATAGATTGGGATCTCCTTGTGAGTTGTAGGAAACCGACCCCCTGTCAGGCTTCGGGGAACGTCTTACTGGTTAGAAACTTTAATAATAATAATAATAATAATAATAATAATTTTTTATTTGTACCCCGCCCATCTGGTCTCCCCAGCCACTCTGGGCGGCTTCCAACAAATATCAAAGTACAGTAAAATATCACAGATTAAAAACTTCCCTAAACAGGACTGCCTTCAAGTATTTTCTAAATGTCATGTAGTTGTTTATCTCTTTGACCGCTGCTGGGAGGGCGTTCCACAGGGTGGGCGCCACTACCGAGAAGGCCCTTTGCCTGGTTCCCTGTAGCTTTGCTTCTCGCAGGGAGGGAACCGACAGAAGGCCCTCGGCGCTGGATCTCAGTGTCCGGGCTGAACGGTGGACGTGGAGACGCTCCTTCAGGTATACAGGACCGAGGCCGTGATTTAATAATCACAGCGAAAGAACAAAGAACACATCTCCTAGAAACGCTACATGTTTCCCCAACTTCAGAGTTTTCCCGCTGTCTCCTTCCCGTGGAATTTCTGGCTCTCCTGGTATGTCCCGCAGAGGTCCATGAATAATAATAGCTTAAAGGTGCTAAGGAAGCCAGTCTTCTTCCACCAGGGCCAGGGCTTTTTCAGTGACGGCTCTGACCTGGTGGAATGCTCTGTCCCACAAGACTAAGGCCCTGCTATTCCGCCTGGTCTTCAATTTGAATTAGCCTGATTCTCTATTCCCTTTTCCCTTTCCTCTTCTACATGAAAAAACCCTTTCTGGAACCCCACGTTTAAATTCTTCCCTGGTCTCCATGCTGGCCCTTGTAGGACCAACTTGGCCAGTTAGCCCTGGTGATCATTTGATGTCTATTGACTCCCCTCCCCCCCAAAAAATAACCCCTGAATTTTTGAATATTATTGATATTGATATTGAATTTTATTTTATTGATATTGACGCATTTTACGTTGTGCTTTATGCTGTTTTATGCTGTTTCTTTTTTAAATAATATTTTATTATATTTTAAAATATAAACTAACAAACACCCACAAACATCTACAGACAAAACATACACAAACAAAAATATTTTCTTTTTCCATCACATTTCCAATTCATATTTTAGGGGGACTTCCCCCAACCTCATCCTCCTGGTTTTCCATGCAACTCTCACTAGACAGTTTCATCTTCATTATCAAGCCTTATCTATTATCTTAAGTATCATTATTATTCCATCTTAAGTTTTATGCTGTTTCTAAGTCACATTTTAATCTATGTTTTATATTTGCTGTTAGCCGCCCTGAGCCCGGTTTTTAAACTGGAAAGGGCAGGGTATAAATAAAAAATTATTATTATTATTATTTATTATTATAGTAAAAGCGAGAGCATCCCCTTCTCACCTTCTCCAAAGGTTTCATCAGGATCTGGCGTCTCTTCTGGAGATATTGTAGAAAAAGTTCTTCCTTCTTCTTCAGCTATCTTGAAATGATTCCCTGTAGATCAGATGAAATGTGTTGTTGTGGTTTTTAAAATAAACCTAACTGGTTTTTTAAAAAAACAACCCACAAAATGACACAAAGAATCTCCAGGCACTCTTAAAATGAACAATTTATTGTGATATAAACTTGCATGGGTTAGATGTCCATCAAATCAACTGCATCAAGTGGCTAGTTAAAATGGTAAGGATAGATAGATGATAGATAGATGATAGATAGATAGATAGATAGATAGATAGATAGATAGATAGATGATAGATAGATAGATAGATAGATAGATAGATAGATAGATAGATAGATAGATAGATAGATAGATAGATATAGATGATAGATAGATAGATAGATAGATAGATAGATAGATAGATAGATAGATAGATAGATAGATAGAGGAGATATACACCCTGAGTACTGTTGGGAGGGAGAGTTCAAATTGAGACCAGGTGGTCAAGCAGTACCAGGGAATATCAGCATTGCACAATCGGGAATAGAAATGATCTACTCCCTACTAGAGACCATTGGTGATGAATTGGCACAGCAAATAGTATAAATAATCACCTAAACAGAAACAATCACATGTCTATGGACTTCTACAGAGACTTTACACATTTCCCCCATCAGATGGATCCCTGAGTCTTAAGACTCAGAGATTCAGCTGCAAATAAAATGTTTTAAGTGTGTTGTAAAGTGCAATATACAAATGTGACGCTAGATGGAGAAAGTGAGCTATGGCAAATTCAATGTATTTTTTTTCAAAATGCGTTTTTTGAAAAAGCATTTTCACAGCGTTTTTTATATGTATGCAGATTCCACCTTACTTACCATTGTCTGTTGATCTCCCAAGAGAATCAGAAGTTGAAACCGACTCAGGCTCTGTTGAGCTAATAATCCCAGGTGGAGCAGCGCTGGTTTCTTCTGTGTTGAAGGCTTTCACTGACAACCCTGAAAGCACACTCAGGATTAAATCATTCGCCTACTAAACAGTAAATTTGATTAATGTCACTGGTCTTTATTGGCATACGTTTAAACAGTAAAACCACAAAACCATACAACGTCATCCAAATACATTAATAATCCAAACACATATAATATATAAAAGACTAGATAGCCACCATTGAATAAATCAGGCAACTTTAGATTTAGCTTTAAAAATCTCGGTTAAATTCCCATGAAACAATCTTGGTCATTCCACAGATGTGGAGGCACCACTAAAAAGTCCCTGGCCTGAAAAGTGGCAGGGTGTAGAGGCCTCATTCCTGCTTTAGTTAAGATATTGAAGACAAGGGTGTCTCTTGACCCCTGTGAAGTAGTTTTTCTGTCCTCTTGATCCATCTTGTCAACATCTGGAATAAGGAAAGAAGAAGGTTCCAGATCACATGGGATATAAACCACAGGGTGATGCTGACTTACCTCTTGGCATGGAGTTTCCAAAAGGACCAGCCAGGCCTTCCTGCACTTTAGTCATGAATAAAGCAGAAAGTATATGTTAGCAACCCAGGTGGCGCTGTGGGTTAAACCACAGAGCCTAGGGCTTGCTGATCGGAAGGTCGGCGGTTCGAATCCCTGCGACGGGGTGAGCTCCTGTTGCTCGGTCCCAGCTCCTGCCCACCTAGCAGTTCGAAAGCACGTCAAAGTGCAAGTAGATAAATAGGAACCGCTCTGGCGGGAAGGTAAACGGCGTTTCCATGCGCTGCTCTGGTTTGCCAGAAGCGGCTTAGTCATGCTGGCCACATGACCTGGAAGCTGTACGCCGCCTCTCGGCCAATAAAGCGAGATGAGCGCCGCAACCCCAGAGTCGGACACGACTGGACCTAATGATCAGGGGTCCCTTTACCTTTATATGTTAGCAAACCAGACAATGCATTGTACTCTTTGCACTGTTTTTGTTGAGGTTTTCCTATCCCAACTCCCCACCCTAAAGCAAGGGTCAGCAAACTTTTTCAGCAGGGAGCCAGTCCACTGTCGCTCAGACCTTGGGGGGGTGGGGCGGACTATATTTTGAACGGGGGAAAATGAATCAATTCCTGTGCCCCACAAACAACCCAGAGATGCATTTTAAATAAAAGGACACATTCTACTCATGTAAAAACACTCTGATTCCCGGACCATCAGCAGGCCGGATTTAGAAGGCAATTGGGCTGGATCTGGCCCCCAGGCCTTAGTTTGCCTACCCATGCCCTAAAGCAAAGGCTAAGAAGAGTGAGGACTAACAAAAAGGTTTAAACTTTTTGCACTGAACGCCAGTGATTTTTATGAGGGCATTTTCAGCAGAGTGCAGGGACCAGAAACCACATACCTCCATCTCTGGGGGTTTCGAGGCCTCCGCCGCTCTCCATGTCTGGATTAACTGTTTTGAAAGAAAAGCATCCAGTGCAGAAATAATACTTTGGTGAGAAAAGCCATTCATTCTCCTGTCCAAATAAATTCAAGCAAATAATTACTTGCAAAAGATTCACTACAAAGAGGGTTTGTGTGGCAAGTCCCCTCACCGCTGAAGGAAATTTCAGAGTGGGCCTTAGTGTGCCATTGACAGCTATTATGGATCCAAATATTTGGTGGAGCATTCACCGTGTCATGGACTTTGGTCTACCATGGTCTATCAAGAGCCTCTATCATTGACCTCTTCTCATCAGCCCTTTTCCGCTCTCCACATATGACCCAAGAGTTACAAATCTAGGGAGATGTTGTTAGATTAAGGTTGCATAGTTGTTCCCTGGTTCCCTTTCTTCTGATAAATGGGGGGTGAGGGGGGTGCTGTTGTCTAAACCACAGAGCCTAGGGCTTGCCGATCAGAAGGTCAGCGGTTCAAATCCCCGCGACGGGGTGAGCTCCCGTTGTTTGGTCCCAGCTCCTGCCAACCTAGCAGTTCGAAAGCACGTCAAAGTGCAAGTAGATAAACAGGTACCGCTCCAGCGGGAAGGTAAACGGCGTTTCCGTGTGCTGCTCTGGTTCGCCAGAAGCAGCTTAGTCATGCTGGCCACATGACCCGGAAGCTGTCTGCGGACAAACGCTGGCTCCCTCAGCCAGTAAAGTGAGATGAGCGCCACAATCCCAGAGTCGTCTGCAACTGGACTTAACGGTCAGGGGTCCCTTTACCTTTACCTTTACCTATATGATAGACTTTGCAAAACATTTAGCAGCATCACTGTGGTGTAATGCAGAAGTAGAAAACTTGTGGCCCTCCAAATGTTGCTAGACCACAACTACCAAGATCTCTGACATGCTGGCTTGGGCTGTTGGGAGTTGGAGTCCCAGCAACATGTGGTCTACTGGTTACCCCATCCCTGATGTTAGTGGTTCGAGCAGGAGTAGCCAACGTGGTGCCTTCCAAATGTTGCTGGAATACAACTCCCATCATGTCCAACCATTGATCATGATGGATTGGCTGGTGGAAGTTGGAGTCTGAGGACATCACATGGGCTACCCCTGGGTCAGAGTGTTGGACTGGGCTTGAAGAGACCTAAGTTCAAATCCACCACTCAACCATATGGCATTTACTGTGTAAACGTAACAAACTGGAATTTTTGTTGGGGGAAAAAAGATTATGAATCAATGATGACTTTGTTTATTGTGCTGTCAGAAGAGGCTAGGGATGAAGAGTGAGAAGACAGTGATGTTAAGCTCTGAGATATAGTTACCACCTTCTTCTGGGTTTCTCAGCAAAAGGCCACTGGACTCAGGAGAAATGTCTGTCAAAGGAAAAACAAGAAAGCTCAACATTCTTTAGTTTATTCAGACCATTATAAATCAAAGATTTGGCAACTTCTATGGTGTATCTCTGGCTGAGCTGATGAAGGAGTTAATCTGGTGCAGTCAGAGATCCACTGGATCCTAACCTGCTCACTCTAGCATTGTTCCCAAAGTTAGTTATATCATAGAATTGTAGAGTTGGGATCCAAAGGGCAATCAATGGCAGATGGCCAACCAACCTCTGCTTAAAAACCTCAAATGAAGGGGATTGGAACATATTAGTTTTAATGATCAATTGATTTCATCTTCCTTTTTTATGATGATGACTTTAAGCATATTTGATTTAACTGGCTTATGGATTCAACTTATCTGTAAGTTCACCTGTATACCTCAGTTTATAAGTTTTCTAAACAAGTCTTCTAAAATCCCTAAAGCCATCACACACCTCCTTCTCTGTGGGCTTCGAGGCCTCCATCACTCGTCACTTCTGAAGCAACTGTTTAAAAGAAAATAAACCAGCATGGGAGAGATGCTGTGGTCAGGAAAATCAAGCATGCTTTGGAAAAGCAACAGAAGGAATTAATCATATCAAGGAGACAAACAATAACACCACACCTGTGAATAACGACTTACGGTCCACTCCAGAACTCTGTACAACCATCCCATCTGTGGTCTGTGGGATAACTGAAAGATACACAATATCAATATATGCCTATGAGAGTCTGCAAGCTTCATCATCACATACCATAATCAGAGTAACATCTGCTGTGCTATATTTTGTTTTCTGTCTGGGCAGAGGACAGCAAGGAGAAGAGACTGATCTTCCTTAAGAGGGGATAAACCACATATAGCCATATCTGAAAAACTAGGCCCAAATCCTCTCCCAAGGTAAGTCAGGATATAATAAGATTCGAGGGGGGGGTCTTGTGAGCCATTCAGTTGAACCCCCTTCAAGATGCAGGACATCCAGAGATCTAGAGCATCAGATGGCTGCATCAGATGAAGACCTTCAGCAAATATCGGCCTACCCAACGCACTAACTAGTTCCATTGTCAATCTGCCCTTAGTAATAATAATAATTTTAGTATTTATATCCCTCCATCTGGCTGGGTTCCCCCAGCCCTTGATGTCAAGACGTTCCTGCTAATGTTCAGCAGCAATCTACCCTCTTGTAGCAATCTCCCATGTGATCCGTTCCTGTTCTCTGGGGCAGCAGAGAATATGCCTTTGTTGTCTGCTACCTGGCAGACGTTCAGGTATTTGAAAAGTTCCATCATGCCCCCCACGCCTTGCTCATCTTTTCTACAGGAAAAATAGACCTATTTCCTCGAAGCTTTCCTCAACAGGACTTGTTGAACACCCCACTGGCTATTGTTCTTGCCATCTTGTGATCTGGTTCCAGTTTGTCTCGTCAGTTTCCCCGAAGAGGCTAACCTGAGCGGCAGAGGCTGGTCCATTAGAACAGATGAATCACTGCCCCACAAACCTCTGCTGGCCCTTAGTTGGCCCCCACCTGCTTGCATTCTTACTTGCAAACAGTCCAAGGGGTGGTACAGCCTGCCAGCTTCCTTCCCCCTAGTGTTCTCTCTCGTAGGACTCAGCAAGGAGGAGGATGGAAACAATCAGGGCCAGATTTAGGTTTGATGAGGCCCTAAGCTACTGAAGGTAATGGGGCCCTTTATATGTCCAGCTGTCCTTTGTCAACAACAAATTGTCACTGATTTTTGTGTTGAATATATGCTATATGGCATGGGTAGGCAAACTAAGGCCCGGGGGCCGGATCCGGCCCAATCGCCTTCTAAATCCTGCCCGCAGACGGTCCGGGAATCAGCGTGTTTTTACATGAGTAGAATGTGTTCTTTTATTTAAAATGCATCTCTGGGTTATTTGTGGGGCATAGGAATTCATTCATTCCCCCCCCCTTCAAAATATAGTCCGGCCCCCCCACAAGGTCTGAGGGACAGTGGACCGGCCCCCTGCTGAAAAAGTTTGCTGACCCCTGCGATATGGTAATTTATGGACTTATTTGTATCTTAAGCCATTTGCGTGTAATTGTTGAACTGAAATACAATTAAGAAGTATATTAATAGTGAAGTACAATTAAGAAGTATATTAATAGTGAAATAATTATTAAGCTCTAACTTAAAATGATTTTTTTTATTTGTAACAAACTTAATAATGCAAACACATTGGCATTTGGCAATAACAAAAGTTCCTTTAGAAACACAATTTACAAAAGACTGTTGCTGTATGTAGGTTTTATTTTATTTCTTTTTTATCTTATATTTTGGAAATGTACATCCAGGTGTTTTTCCCCTTTACATTTTTGGGGGGCCCCAAGAGAGTGGGGCCCTAAGCTATAGCTTGTTTAGCTTATACGTAAATCTGGCACTGGAGACAATAGAGTGCATTGGCTCTTCCTGTCATTGACTCTAGCTCCACCTACTGTTGGTCCTCCTTGCCTTTCACCCTATCAATCCCCATGGTCATCACTGCACCCGAGCAAAGAGAAGAGGCATGTAGCCTAGCAGAATGGGGAGATATGATGTGTGGGGGTCAATGTCAACCTCCAGCATGCTCTTCTGTGGGAGCAGGAGAAATTAGTCAAAATATGGCAGAATCACACAAAAAACCCATATGTTCCCTTTTGCAAAATTCACCCTACCTTGGTGCAAAGGTTCAGTTTTGATCCCAGTTAAACTAAACAAGAACACTGGCAAACGTACCCTCTGCAACAGATGTATCTGTCAGCTGAGTATCTTCAGCCCTCTGGTTCTGAAACTCTATAGGGGGAAAAAAAGCTTCTTATTGGAAGGGATGAGCATATTTGCATAGTCTCCATCTGGGCCTATTCACCTGGGGAAGTCTGTATTCTGTTACCTGTCACTTGTAGACGCCTGTCCCACTTTGGGCTCTGGGAGAGACAGTATAGGATACACATAGCATACCTGCTATGTGTATCCTATAACACAAGCTGGTCTCCGGCCGTAATAATAAATTATTATTATTACCTGCAGCATGAAGCGTTGTCTGACTTCTCTCGCTGACTGTTTCTGTAAAGAAGAGGGAGCAGGTGTTCCATGATTCATTTTTGTAAAAAATAGAAATAAAAAAATGTCCAGGCATATGAAAAATGGTCAGTGCACATGAGGGAAAAGGAGGGATGGAAAGGAAGGGTGAGAGCAGCTCTTCTCAATGCATGAAGTACCTACAGAAATTTGTTCTGCTTTTTAAACTTGATAAAGCGTGTTCTCCTTCATGGAGAACACGTGTTGCGGTGGGGGCCAGCAAGTCACCCCTCTGGTGCTGGGCGGGATCGTATGGATGGCCACTGTTGTGATTGGACCCTGGGTGTTGTTGGGGAGAATTGTATGTTGCAATTTATTGATGGACAGCCCAGCAGATATATATTGGTGGGCTTGCAACGTGATCCCCCTCTTGGCTGCGTGCTTCTGATCACCCGCCCTGCCTATATTTTAGGCCTCTGCTTATTGACCTTGCTATGCCTGTCATGGGGTCGTCTGCTGTTGGGGCAGGGGCCTGGTAGGAATTTTTCCATTTGGCTGATTGGCTGGTGCCATCTGGTTTTCGCCTACTGCGTAGCAAATAGTCACAACTTGTAAGGTTGGCGGTTAGGCATTGGTTATTATGTCGGTTGGAGGAGGGGTTATGATTGACTGTGTCTGCCCCTCCAATTGTTGCTGGTGTTAGGGGAATTCCGTTAAAGGAATCCAGCGGCTTGATATGCTTCTGTCCGAACCCCCGGTCGGGGGCTAGGGCCGTGCAAGAGCCCTGGGAGCCTGAGGGGAGAGAGGAGGGTCAGACCACCCGGCCCCCTTTATCTCTCCAGAGGGTTTTCCCCTTACTGACGGTTGTCAGTTCTGTCCCCTGTGGGACAGATAGTCTTAACCAATGCCTAAGCAACCACTCACATGGTTTGTATTTTAATAAAGTTGTGGCCAAAATTATGCCAAAAACCAAAACTAAAATTCTGACTGATGTGTGAATTATTTGAGGGGTGGTTTGGGGACCTCGACATGCAAATAGAAATGATTGGCAATCCAGTCCAGAGCCCCACATATATCGTGACACACAAAGCACACATGCTAGAGATGGAGTTTGCTGCTCTGCATCTATTTGTCTTTTGATTGTATTATTGTAGCTCAAACCCAGTCTATTGCAGTTTGCATTTCATTAAACTTAAAGGATCTCTGCCCAATTCGGTGGCTTGCAAAAACAACTTTTAGTTTTCTATCCTCCTGACAGTGTTGCAAGCAACTTTTCGTTTTCTATCCTCCTGACAGTATTGCAAACATCCATCGGTGGTGTGGACAGTAACACAAAAGATTGGGCATGAGAGGAAAACTGGTCTTCTTTGGTGTGCTTGTCCACCTCTAGCAATCTTCTCACTGAGGAACCTTTGATAAGCCTAATTCCCTGGAAAGCAGTCTTAAAACCATTGACTTGTACTTTTCACTCACTGAGACCCAGACCCAGTCACACACAAAATTCGCTGACGTGTGACATAATAGCAGTAGCAACAAATGAATCTTTGCAAGAATACAGTTCATAAAAATTCAAATCAGGGAACAGGGACGTCTACAGACCACCGAGGAAACAAAATCTCAAGAGTTTCTCTTTTCTATTCTCACCTGTAACCAGAGAGGGGCAGAGTGAAACATCCATGCTGTTCAAGGAAGAGTTAATGTGGGAATGCAGAAAGCATTCAATAGCTGCCTTGTCACAGTTGCAGAGGAGGCGTTCACAGGCATCTTCAGACTCTGGAGATGAAAGAAAACCGAAATTGAGGGGAGTTGGAGAGATCAACATACAAAGTACTATTGAGATATCAGTTTCCACAATCTGCCTCCTCTCGATAAGGTTTTGACCTGGAGAAGTGCATTTCGTTTTGTAGCCGGGAGTGTATATTGTGCCTCCCACACTATTCAACCAGCATGGAACGAGTTCAAGACTGAGAACAGTTCACAGTGAGAGATGGTTCTAATGCACTGGAAAACTCGTGTTGATATGAAATTCTCTTCTTTCCAATTACTGATTTGGACAGGATTCCCTTTTCAAAATGATACATGCAAGAATCACCTGCACCTCTGAAAATATTATAATCTGCCAGTAAATAAAACCAAAATGCCACCTGGAAATGGAATAAGCAACATTTTTTAAAAAAAAGAAGAAGAATCAGAATCTAAACTAAAACATGCAGTATAGTGAAAGCCCCAATAGGAATACACAATCATTCACATAAGACGACGGGGATTTGATGTGATCACATAGGAAGGGCATGCAAAATGATTACAGACGAGTTCTCACAAACGCTGCATGCATTGCAGGCATACTGTAGTGCTGAACAGTTCTTAGAATTTTCCCGGCGCTGCGCATAACATCTAGCCCACCAAACAAAAAACAAGCCAGAATAGGTGTGTCTTAGAGGCCTGATCATCTGAAGGCAAATGAACCTGCATCCATAGCATTTATTACACAGCCCTCAATCTTACCGCAGGTGATGTTTTTGGTGAGGCAGCTGACATCCGTCAAAATCTTCGCAGGATCCCACACACATTCTTCTTCTGTTGCTTCTTCGTAACACTTGCGGTGCTCAAAGCAGCAGCTTGTTTGGTGTGCAGGTGGTGGTGGGGGTTAACAATCAAATAATTAATATAAGGCTATTTAGAATTTGATTCTTGGCTTAGCCCCTTAATCTGTTCAGTTTGCATTTTAAAACCTAATTTTCATTTCCCCAAAAAAGACATTAGCTCAGCATTCACACTTATCTGAATTTCATGGTGAGACTCTCTAGCCATCCCTCCCCACAAAAGTGTACTAAAATGCTTGTTTTATTTATTTATTTTAACATTCTTATTACATGCATGTCCCATAGCTGTCAACCCTCCCTTTTTTTGCGGGAAACTCCCTTATTCCAATGCCGTTTCCCACTGCTATCCCGGATTGTTGATATTCCTTAAATTTCCCGGATTTCAAAGGAAGCAGCTCCTCTCCCTCCCTGCCGGCCAGGGAGGCTCCTCAGCTGCGTTGTTCGGCTGCCAATAAGGAGCCTGAGACTGACTGGGGGCGGAGCTTGCATGCCTTGTGCAGCCAGACCCTCACGCCCAACCAGACAGCCAGCCTGCCTGCCGTCTATGCGCTCGCTCTTTCACTCACCCATTCGTGCGCAGCCTCTGGAGCGCAGGGTGGCGAGGCTACTTGGTGCCATTGCACCGCCCTCACGGCATCCCTTATTTTCAAATCCAAAAGTTTGGGAAAAAATCCCTTATTTTCAAATCCAAAAGTTTGGAAAAAATCCCCTATTTTCAAATCCAAAAGTTGACAGCTCTGTCCCACCTTTCCTCAAACAAACTCAAGGTGGCACATATGGTTCTCTTCTCCCCCGTTTAATCCTAATAAAACAACCCTGTGAGGTAGGCCAGCCCAAGGAACTGTGACTAGCCCAAGGAAACTCAGTGAGTTTCATGAGTGGGAGGGAATTTGAACCTTGGTCTTGAGGAACCTAGTCCTACAAGGTGCCCACTCCATTTCATGGGCTGCTAGGGTAAAGTGTGCCTATAGATCTGTAGTCCAGGAAGCATTGCAGCCCAAATTGGGACCTCTGTTGGACCTAAACCTTTGGGCCAAAGGTTATCCACCCTAGATTTAAGGTGACATGTGAACCAGGCTATAATGCATGGCAGCCTCTTGTTTTTACAGTCCCAGGCAGTCAACAAAGTCAGAATTAGTGTGTTCTTACTAGACAGTCTCCTTCAGGAGGTGGTGGACATCACAGGTTGGATGGTCATCTGTAATGAATGCTTTAGCTGAGATTCCTGCATTGCAGGGGGTTGGACTGGATGACCCTCGGGGTCCCTTCCAACTCTATGATTCTATGACTCTGTAGTCTTACAGGCCATGTTACAGCAAGCAACCAGACACGGACAGGCGTCACTCACAAAACCTCTGCAAAATGGGAATGTCATCATGAATATTCCAGACTCACCCATCAAATTCATCTGCGGGGAGACCCTCCATTTCGAACCGGCAGGTGCAGCCGTAGTCTTCGAAATCTCTCGGGCAAATGCCGGTCACACACCTCATTTTGCTCACAAAGTTGAGCAGTGCAGGGAAGCTGGTAAAGATGGACTGGAGCCAGGTGAACTGAGAACCCAAACAGTCTGCAGGGACAACCATAAGGTGAATGCAGAGTCTGAAGGTGAACCATCGTTTGTAGTGAAGTCAACCGGGCTCATCTCATAAATCGTTATTTTGGAGGTTTTTCAGAGAATGCTCAGAAACACACACACACACACACACACACACACACACACACCTCAAGGAGGCCAGTCCTTTGGAGAAAGGGTCGTAGCTCAGTGGTAGATCATCTGCTGGGAGACAGCCTTGCCTGAAACCCTGGAGAGCTGCCACCAATCGGTGTAGACAGCACAAAGCTAGACGAACCAGTGGTCTGATTCTGTATAATGCAGATTCCTATGTTCTCCTGACCCCCATGCCAGTTCTCCAAGTGAAGTAACCATTGTAAAGTAGGGAGAGAGATGTGAGAGGTCCTGCATACCCTGGTCTTACGGCCTGCATATTCCCAAGCATATTGAGGGACACATTTCCTGCTGGGATGCATGGGGGTTTGCAGTTTCCCAGTGCCTCCTAAATGAGTAACTTGAATCACCCCCAGTTCAGTGAATTGGACAGGGAGGCAGAGGAAACTCTAAATCCCATGCCTCCCAGCAGGAGATAATACTCCTTAGCATTGCACAGGAGCACACAACCCTAATGACCAGACCTTTACAGACTCATTTATTCCCAGAAGGTCTCCAGCATGAATTCTCTCCGTTTGTTTGGGAAAGCGGGAGACTGGCAAGCTGGGAGGTTTTGCTCTAGTCGAGCTGAGCTAGATGGATCAATGGTTTGATTGTGTTCTTCCTAGAGAGGACTTCCTGTCATACAGGAAGGACTAAAGTGCTTAATTAACCGTGTAATTCTACACACGTCTTACTCAGAAGTAAGTCCCATTGCATTCAATGGAGCTTACTCCCAGGAAACTGTATATAATATTGCAGCTAGGAACTTCTGGTACATGATCCAAACCACATATCCTCATTTAAACCACATATGTTTAAATTTGGAGTTAAGTAGGGGGAAATTTAGCTAAAAATCCCGAGACCAGAGGGAGGTAAGGGTGTAAAAAGTATAAAATTAGGAGTTTGAAATTAGGTTAAAGTAAGGGAATTGGATAAGATTATAGGAAAAGAGCAGAAGTACCAAGATGCTGGGGTTTGGAAAAAGGAGTGGTTTAAGTAAAATGATTTTTGTATTTTATGATGTTTCAAAATTTAGGTGTAGGAAAACTGTTAGAGAGGAATGATAATGAATTCAACAGAGGGGGACTTGAGGAAGTCAATCGAAATATGAAATTGAGGAAAGAAGGAATACCTGGCCCACAGAATTGGGCCAGGCCTAAGCAATGATTTTAAACACTGTTGGTAAGGTTAAATGTACAATGATTATGCCTACCCTTGTGAGAGAGGGGGATGAATGTTGCTTCCTACAGTAAGAGCGGGGAAGTATGGGAATTTAACCGATGTTATGTGCTTAAAAATTGTAAAAACCAATAAAAAAAATTTGGGGGGAACAAAAACAAAAACAAACCAACCACATATCCTCATGGGAGGTTTCCTCATGTGTTTCTGTATGATTCACAGTTCCCGGCTTGTTTCTTCCTAATTGGCCTGAGTACAGGTCATGGTTCTCCATCTCTTCATGTGATGGAATCAAAGCGTTTCTGAAAAAAATCCCTCCAGTGTCCAGGCTGTGAGTGGCATTGCTTCAGTAGCCAAAGCTCTACCACCCATACAGAAGAGGGAGATGCTTGGGGGGAAGTAGGGAAAAGACCTTTAGAAAAATCTCTTAAGGGTGAGGGATAAAAACAGCCCAATGAGGATGGAAAGGGGTCACTGGGCATGGAATGCCGACTGTTGTGTGGGCAAGTAGGAAAATGCGGAGGGGTGAGGGAATTGGAATACTGGAATTCTGAAACGCAGCCTGTCGCGCTACAACATTCCATTGCAGTTCTCTCTTGTACGTTCCTGGTACACAGCACCACTTTTTTTGTTGTTCTGGATTATGCACCTAGGCACATTGAGATATGTCCACAATTCAAAGCAATGCACACAAACCAAAAATGCAGATATGCAAGTGTCGGGAAGTGTTCTCCCCTTAAAACAAGCCTGATTTAGAAAAAGAAAAAGAACGATGTTCACTTACCAAAAAACAACGCAACTCCTTCCACGTTTGCAAAGACCCCGTTGAAGAATGTAATGTTGTCTGCGTGTAAATAGTTTTAAAATGTTAAAGGTTATACATGCCCATCTCACATCTATTTCATTTCATCCACAAACTAAATTGTGGGATAATCACCAAGAACTGAACCGTTTCCCAACATTCTGTCCCACTCTCCCAGCATTCTGTCCCACTTTAGGGTGACCAACAAACCCAACCCAAGGCAGCGAGGCTGTACAGTTAAAAGTTGGTTTGGCTCTTAATGGGTGGGACTGCCACAGGAAGGAAATTCAGAAAATATTTATTATGACAAAGCCAACTAACATCTGATGGACTTCTGGGAAACCTCTGCCATCAAACCCCTGCTCAGGCTATGATAGGGTTGCAAGACGTCCCCGTTTCCTGGGGACAGCCCCCGGATTTGCAAATTTGTCCCCGGACAAATTCCATCCCCGGATTTCATCTAATGTCCCCGGGAAATGTGGCAGTGGCAGCAGCAGCAGCAGCAGCAATCTCAGCAGCCCTGAAATATACACGGAGTCGAGTGTGGATTTCATGCTCTTTATTCAGCTCATAGTAGTGAGGAATGAATGTTCCCCCAGAACGTCTGCTTTATATACATTATTTACACAATGGGCCCCACGTGATTGGCTAATTCCAGGATACTCCTGTAGGCCAATCAGGTTGCGGATTCACTTCCACCTGGAGCTAGATTGGGTGGCTCCTGCGAACCAATCAGACTGCTGCATTCTGGATCCTATTGTTCTAGGACCAATCAGACTGCTGCATTTTGGATCCTATTCAATTCAGTACATAACAAGCCCAGAACCAGCCTGGTAGTACAGTTGGCTCTGGCTGGCTTCAGGAGCTGCCCGCTGCCATGGCGCCCGCCATTTTGCCTTGCTGGAAGTCCCCATATGATGTGTTGCGCACAAGACACATCATATGGGGACTCGGTGTAGGGGCTGAAGATACAGTGCTGTGCGCCGCCACTGGGCGAAAGCCGCACGGGGTCGTTGAGCTCAGTGCGCCACTGCAACTTGGTGCTCAGCTGGCTGCTGGCACCGCTGCCCAAAGCCATCGGCTCGGCCTCTGGCAGGGCCACCAAGTGGCGCTTGGGCGGCTGCAGCTGCTGCTCGGCTGCGCCATTGTGCTCCTCAACTTGCAAGCGGCGGCTCAGCTTGTTAGCCAGCTCGTCATTGGCCATTGTGGACGAGAGGCAAGCAGGAGATGAGCTGATCCGGCCCGAGTGTGCCTCCTCCCGCTCGATCCCCACCGGCTCTGCCCCAGACCCGCTGACTGGGCACGCCACAGCGCACATGGGAGGCTGCCGGACGATGCTTGCGCAGGAGAGGCCCAGACAGGTGGGCAGGGCAGCATCCCAATGGCCTGATTGAACCCTGCATCGAGGGACCTACCGATTGGGTGTTGTGGCTGTCAATCATACCCACCCACAACACAGGGTTTGGTTGCCTGGTCTCACCGCAATACGTGCCCTCTTTAAGGGAGGACCCAATTTGCCAGTGTACGCAGCAATATGAATCTGCAACACCCCATATTCAGAGGTTCTGTTGCTGCTGGACAGATACAGAACAAGAGCTTCTTACTTAGATCTCTTTCTGCTGCGTGCGGAAGATCCATTGGAATTGCTGGTGTCTCTGATCCTTGACCTCCTGTCTCACCAGTTCCATTCAGAAGGATAAGAAATTAAAACAGAAAGATTAATCAATGGAGTGCCTGAAGCCAATTTTCGCCGACTCATTTGTTGGTCTCCATTGCAATATCCAAAGTGCATCTCTTACTTGCTCTCCTCTCCTCTATATCTCTTGGTTGACTTCATGCATTTATCTTAGCTATTTATATATTAAACATTCACTGAAATGAAATTCAAAATGAACTTAAAATGTGTTGTGTACCCAGGACCAGGTTGCATATGAGGATCGGAAGGCATATGTATCCGACAGATAATAATAACCCCAGCCATCTGTTGTGGAGACTTCAAAGTTGGTTCTTTCTGAAATCGGTGGGAATTATCTGCCCATCAGCGACACTAAGATCGAATTTCCAGGTTCAATTTTCGCCTTACTCCAACCAACTTCACTGAAATGGGGGGCGGGGGAGGGATAAGTCTGCAAAACATCACCTTACCCAGAAATTTGGGTGGGTGTGAGAAAGTACCGGGAGGAAGGATCTGGTCTGAGGAAGAATTATTTATAACGTGATCAACATTTATAAAAATATTTGATTCACTTTAATTTAAGAAAAAAATTACACTTGTGTTTTTTGTATGATTTTAGTACATTTTGTGTAGACTTTTAACTTGGTTTATAGCTGTGAGAAATTTCCCATTCACTGTAATGGTGGGGTGCTCTCTGAAGTGAACCCTCCACTGAAGTGAACAGAGATGCCTTCTCTTGCACAACTTCTGTATAGCAGAAAATACATAGGCCTTTGGAATATATAGGGTTATTCCCAAAGGTTAGGTGGAACTGATACATCTCTCAGCAACCAATGCATTGATCTCATAAGTTTAAAAAAAATCTAATTATGTTTAATACACAATTGTTTTGCCTTACTGTTTGGCTGACAGCTTGATCTTTGTGTTCTACTCAGATAGAAGTGGGTTTTACTGAATTCATCTAGGCCTACTTCTGGATAAGTCTGCAGAGGATTGCAAACTTGTCATGCGTTTATCGCCTGTTGGCATCCACCTGTCTCTAGAGACAATGGAGCGAGCCTCCAGGGGTGAAATCAAAGCAGCACTGACGTGACCTCCCCGGGGTGCAAGCCTGGGCAGTGTGTCTGGAGGTCCTGGGCTGCCCAGATGACAAGACCCCCCTCTGGGCCTCATTGATGTGGTCCAAAGGAAAACAGAGCAAGACGTCTGGCATCAGTTTGGCTGCAGGAGTTGCTGGAATGAGGCATACAAGGCACCATCTAGGACAGTGATGGCTAACCTTGACACTCCAGATGTTTTGGGACTACAACTCCCATCATCCCTGACTGACCACTGATCCTGTTAGCTAGGGATGATGGGAGTTGTAGTTCCAAAACATCTGGAGTGTCAAGGTTAGCCATCACTGATCTAGGAAATGGATTACCTTTCTGGCTTTAAGGACAATTAATATGGATATGGTTACTGGCATGAGTGATGAATAAGGATTATTAATTTTTAAATGATTAAGTAAAGGAAGATAATATGGCTAAACACTCTGAGACCAAGGGGAGGAAGGGGGGGAGTAAGAGGGGAAGAGCATAGGGGAAAAACAGAAGTATCTGGATGCTTAGGTGTGAATCTAGGATTAATAAGTAAATTTACCTATGTACTTGATGATGTATCAAAAGAAGATGTATGAACCTGACAAAGATGATCTATTACGAATTCAACAGGGAGGGATGCGAGGAAGTCAATTGAAACATGAAATTGAGAAAATTAGAAATGCCTGGCCTACAAATTGGGCCAGGAGCAAGCAATGTTACAGGAAAATATTAGTAAGGTTAAATGTATAATGAATGTGTACACCTCTGTGAGAGGGGGGGGGATAGATTTGGGCTTCCCACGGTGAGAGGGGGGAAATATGAAAATTTAACCGATATGTTATGTGCTTATAAAATTGTAAAACCAATAAAAATTATTTTTTTTAAAAAAAAGGCACCATCTAACCCTCTTATGGACTCTGCTCTGGACTTGCGTAGGGTTTACTCCTTAGCTTTTTCTTCCCCCAAAGATGTCCCACAAGTTAGTGGAGATTTAGGATCAGAGTTGTATGTACCTATATGTGTTTTATCATCATCATCATCATCATCATTTCTTACTATAGAGCTGCCTTCCCTAATCTTGGGTCCCCAGATGTTATAATGGTATCCCGAATGTTCCAGCTCCCATAGTCCCCATTAAGCATGGCCAATGTCCATGGATAAAGGAATGTGTAATCTGTGGATACAAGGCTGGGAAGTTCTGCTGTAAGAGCCCATAGGGTAAACAGTTCTCGAGACATGCTTGACGCAAAACGTCCATACAAAATGATGAATAGAGCTTGAGAAACAGTAACAGAGAAACATCCACTTACCACCACTATGCAATACCATCAACATATTCACCAGGAGAATAACCATCATTGTTTTTCAGGAATCTTGCCTGGTGAATTAAGTAAAATGTTAGACCGGGCGTGCGTATTTCCTTTGAAGGTAATACAATATAGCTGCCCTATTGGAAAGCCATCAGATTATTTATTTATGTCTCTTCAGTTCATTCCACTATTCAACGACAAAAGAGAATATTACTCCCTGAAAGCGTTTCAACATAGGAGCCTAAGAGCTGGCAACAGTGATGTAACAGTCAGCTTGTCTCTGGAAGTAATTGCTCACACAAGGAGAGAATAAAAGCACTTAGAGCTTTTCTGTTCACGAAAAGGGGGGGGGAGACTATAAAGGTTTTTTAAAAAATTGAATAGTGTGGGAAAAGACAGTGGGTGGGTTACGCAGGGGAAGACTTTTGAATTTCAGCAGACCTCTTGAGATCAACCAATCTCTTATCTACAATTGCTACCTGAAGAACCTCCCCGAGGTAGGGTTGCTGTACGCCCAGAATTTCCCAGAAATAGAAGAAATACAGAAGTAGGAAGCAATGTCCGGGAACCCCATTTCGGAAGAATTTCCTAAAAGAAATACGTAGCTGAAAAGCTCAACAACTTTGTCAGAAAGGAGTTTCACTTTCTGAAATATGGCAACCCTACTCCAAGGGCCCATCCGATGCAAAAAAACCCAAAACAGTTTTGTGACTACATCAACCAGCTTCTTCCACATCAGTCCTTGCTTGGATCCCTGACCCTACTTCCGAGTTTTCATCACACATAGGATCATGCTGCACGCATGATTAGAATCTAGATCACACCTTCTGCCTCAAAGGTAAAGAGCAATGCAAATCGGGGATGGAGGAGAAATTCGATTCAGATCGCATTGAAAGGCAAACCAACCTAACTGGCACCTTGCGAATTAATACACAAACTGAAACACAGCCATCCCTTTGAAATTCTCACGTCTCCAAATGCAGTTCTCCCGGCCAAATAAATGCAAAATCAGTACATATACCAAGGTAAAGTGCATACATTAGTGAAAATACCATGCCAAATGCTTGATATGAGGGGAAATTGCCTTACAAAAATGTGCAAATTAGGAGAGTTTTGTACTAAAATGGTAGTGGTTTCCATGAAGACTTTTTAATAATAATAATAATAATAATAATAATAATAATAATAATAATAGCAAAGTGAAATGTGGACATGTGGAGAACTAGCAACTGGGAAAATGAGAAACTGAAATCGACAGATCTTGACCATCCCTTAAGTGCAATCCTGCACACGATTCTTTGGAAGAAGTTATCTCACTGGGTTCAACTGGACTAATTCAAGTCCACATGCTGAGGACGGCTGCCTTGTCACCTTACGGCCACTGGAGTTTTCGTCCTTCCAAGTCAACCGCTTTAAGATCAGGGTGCCAGTTCAGATCCCCCCCATCATCGCGCGAGATCCCCTTCCAACCAAAAGCGCCCGACTTACCTTGAGGGATATTGCTCTAAAGGAGATGGGAAGGAGGAAATGGCCTTTAAAGAAGGTTAGGGCTTAGTGATTTATACTTGCTTGGCTATCCCCCCTCGCCCATGTGACCACTTTCTTCGTCAACCCCACTTTAAGCTTTCTCAATCGGCCCTTTCATGAGGTTTGTGCAGGTCACAATGCTCGCCGCGGCGAGGTTTAACATTATAGATCATTTATATACCTGGGGATATATTAAATAGGCCTTCTCTCCAGGGGACTGCGAGTCGCCGGAATAATACAGGCCCTGTTGTAATTAAACAACAATTGCCCCTCTGTTATCCCTCTCCTGCCAAGTCACGTGACGGTGGCGGTAAGAACTTAATAAGAGACAACGTTCCATGTTGAGAGACAGGTGAAAATCTGGACCGATTTGGAGCCCCTGGATTCTCCAAGTGTTGAAAGGGACAAAGAGTGTTGGGGGGGGCATTAAAGGGTCTTTAGGGAGTGTGGGTCAGGGACAGGCAAATGATAGATAGATAGATAGATAGATAGATAGATAGATAGATAGATAGATGATAGATAGATGATAGATAGATAGATAGAGATAGATAGATGATAGATGATAGAGATAGATAGATAGATAGATAGATAGATAGATAGATAGATAGATAGATAGATAGATAGATATAGATAGATAGATGATAGATGATTGATAGATAGATAGATAGATAGATAGATAGATAGATAGATGATAGAGAGATAGATAGATAGATAGATAGATAGATAGATAGATAGATGATAGATGATTGATAGATAGATAGATAGATAGATAGATAGATAGATAGATGATAGAGAGATAGATAGATGATAGATGATAGAGATAGATAGATAGATAGATAGATAGATAGATAGATAGATAGATAGATGATAGATAGATAGATATAGATGATAGATATATAATATAATAATAATAATAAGCTTTTATTTATATCCCGCCCTTCCCAGCCAGGACCGGGCTCAGGGCAGCTAACAATTATAAAACCACACAACCATAGGACAAAGAGTTAAAAATACAAATCTAAAATACAGTTTAAAGCTTAAAAGTTTAAAAATTTAAAAGATTTAAAAGCCACTTCATTATAAGTAGCTCACCAATCACCACGAAATAGAAACGTCAGGGGTTACCCTCAAGTTAACCCAAAAGCCAGGCGAAACAGTTCCGTTTTACACGCCCTGCGTAAGGATGCAAGCTCTTGCAGGGCCCTCGTTTCTTGCGGCAGATCATTCCACCATGTCGGGGCCAGAACCGAGAAAGCCCTGCCCTAGTAGCTGCCAGCCTGACAGATAGATAGATTAGATAGATAGATAGATAGATAGATAGATAGATAGATAGATAGATAGATGATAGATAGATATAGATGATAAATATAGATAGATAGATAGATAGATGATAGATAGATAGATAGATAGATAGATAGATAGATAGATGATAGATAGATAGATAGATAGATAGATATAGATGATAGATAGATAGATAGATAGATAGATAGATACACACATACTCACGTATGAAAAAATTGCCCCACTTTTTTTAGAACAGGAAATCAAAGTAGATTACAGGTTTTTAAAAAGAAAAAATAAATGATAATCAAAAGAGCATAAGCGGAATGCTACAAAGAAAAGTCAAAAAGCTTTCTTGAAGAGCCAGGTCTTCGTCAAATGCCAGGAGGCAAGGGAAGGTGGTGGGGAGAGCAGGCTTCTCTGGCGAAAGTGTGCCGAAGAGCCACAACCGAAAAGGCCCAGCAATTCATCTCCATCGACCCGCAACACACCTCCTTTATAAAAACTCATCTTTCCAACAATGGCAGGGAGCACAGAGCTTCTGGGGCGCTGCAGCAGGCGCCACAACTACAAAGTCCAAGGGAAGTCGAGAGGGGTTGGGGGCAGATTTTCGTGTCGCACAGGGCACCACTTAAATTTGAGACGCCACTGTTTGCCACTGTTTCCACTCCCATTCCACCCCTGCGCTGTGAGATTAGCTGTACCAGCAAAAGAGAGACCTTGGTTGGAAGCCCCTAGTTGGAGAGCTTCCTGGGCATCGCTAGTTATGCAGAGCAGGGTCTTTTTGGCTGCGGCACCAAAACTGTGGCGCTCCCTCTCCTGGGAGGCTCACTTTGATGCTTTCCTGTTGTGCTTCTGCCATTTGACTAGAGCACAGGAGGGGGGCCAGAAGCCCTGCACATGTTTGCTGAACGACAAATTGGGTCCTCCCTCAAAGAGGGCACGTGTTGCGGTGCAACCTGGCAACCAAACCCTGTGTTGTGGATGGGATCGTTTGGATAGCCACAACACCCTATTGGTAGGCCCCTCGATGCTGGGAGCAACCTGACCAATGGGACCAGGGGAGTCCTAGCCATAGAGGTTAGTAGCGCATGGTGCCACGGCGGCAAGTTCTGGAGGGCGCCTCCGCCATGCCATGCTGCACCCGGAAACGCCCTCCAGCCCCGGCAGCAGCGCCGCCCTCGCCCGCCTCTTCTCGGGCTGCTGGCGCCATTGCAGGGAAGCCGGCGGTGGGCCTCCCGGAAGCACGGCAGCGCCGTGGAGCCACTTTGGCTGAGCAGGCGGAGGCGGAGGCGGACCATAGCGGCAGCATCCCTGCCCCTCGGGCCGCCCCCTCCGGCTGCCCGCCACACCTGGCCAGCCCCGCCGGCAGCGCCGCCCTCGCCCGCAGCCGCTTTGGCCGAGCAGGTGGAGGCGGACAATAGCGGCAGCGCCCCTGCCCCTCTGGCTGCCCGCCGCGCCTGGCCAGCCCCGCTGGCAGCGCCGCCCTAGCACGCCTCTTCTCAGGCTGTGGGCGCCGTCGCAGGGAAGCCAGCCGCTTGGGCTCCTGCGCGCGGGGGCCGGGGCACGGCGCCCTCGGGGCAGGATGGGCCAGAGCGCACCACAATCCTGGTGCCCGAGCCACATTCTGCAGTCTGCCCGCCACCTCCCACTCAGCTGGGCAGGGAAAGGGAAAGGGAGGGGGCGCCGGAGGGATCTTGCACCAGGGCTCCGGTTATGCTTAAGACGGTCCTGAATGGGACGCAAGGAAAGGGCATCGAGGGACCTATTTAAGCCCATGGACTGTACCTGAGCTTCCTCTTGGGGCCAGTGCATCAGAACACCCGCCAACCTCTCTCTATATTTAGGGCTTGCGCTTGACCTTGCTATGCCGTCGTGTGTTGTCTGTCGTTGGGACAGGGGCACGGCAGGAATTTTCCCCACTTGGCTGATTGGCTGTTGCCACTTGGGTTTCGCCTGCAGCGTAGCAAATCGTCACAACTTGTAAGGTTGTGGATAGGCTCTGGTTCAGGTGACAGGGGTGGCAGAAGGGTCTCGCCATCCCTATGCGAAGGGTATTCCATTAAAGGAATCCAGGGACTCAATGGTTTGGTCAACCCCTGAGAGGGGTTGTGCCCGTGCCTGAGTCCAGGGGACATCAGGGTGGCGGACTGGAGGGGTCCCGCCTTCCGCTGTCCTTGGTGTTCACCCTTGGCTGACCTATGATAGAGCTCTGGGGTCAGTGCTACCTGCAAGGGTGCAGGGAGCTAGTCGAACCAGAGCCTATGCAACCACTCACTTGATTGTAATCAATAAAGTTGTGGCCTAAATTCTGCCAAAAACCAGACCAAAGATTTGAGTCTTGACTGAATTTATTTCTAGCGGGTGGTTAAAAGGTCTAAACATGCAAGTTCCATCACCTCTGACCATTAGCCACACTGCTTGGGACTGATGGGAGTTGGAGGCCAGCATCTTAAAAAGCAAAGACATTACCTTGCCGACAAAGGTCCGTATAGTTAAAGCTATGGTTTTCCCAGTAGTATTGATGCTTTTGAAGTATGGTGCTGGAGGAGACTTTTGAGAGTCCCATGGACTGCAAGAAGATCAAACCTATCCATTCTGATGGAAATCAGCCCTGTGTGCTCACTAGAAGGACAGATCCTGAAGTTGAGGCTCCAGTACTTTGGCCACCTCATGAGAAGAGAGGACTCCCTGGAAAAGACCCTGGAAAAGACCCTGATGTTGGGAAAGGTTGAGGGCACAAGGAGAAGGGGACAACAGAGGATGAGATGGTTGGACAGTGTTCTCGAAGCTACTAACATGAGTTTGGCCAAACTGCGAGAGGCAGTGAAGGATAGGCGTGCCTGGCGTGCTCTGGTCCATGGGGTCACGAAGAGTCGGACACGACTGAACGACAACAATCATCGGGAAGGCCACATGTTCCCCGACCCTGGTGATGCTATTTCACCAGGACTGGCATATTGTAATTTGCTCATTTAAATCCTACTTTCCTGCTCATAGATCGCTTTTTAAACTGCTTTGAATTCTTATGCTCCATTTGCCTTTGTGGCTATTACATCCCATCTCTTGCTATGTGTTCCTGAGACATTATTCTTCATTGTATTTGATTGTGGGTTGTTGTTGTTGTTTAATTAACTGCTATTAGCTACTTTGTGCATTCTCACAATGGAAAAGCGGGATATTCGTTTTAAACAAACAGAAATATTCAAGGAGCACTCGGAGCTCCTGGGTGGGAAGATGCAATTGCACAGGAGCAGGGAGAAATAATGTTCAATTGATCTCCTTAGCAGGGGAATCTAGACTCTCTCACAACATTCTGAGAAGGCAAGCTGGAAACTGAGCAAATAGGTCATATCCACATCATACCTTTGAAGGACTTTTAAAGAATGTTTAAATCAGAAATCAGGAAGACCAAGACTTTAATAAGGAATGGGAGAAATGTATAATTTATCTTAAAAACCATTGTAAACAGTTAAAATCGTTAGTGGGATTGGAATAACACTTGTAATGCAACGTTGAACTATGGACATAATGGAGATATAAAAATTTGGATAAATATAAAAGATGCAGAAGGAAAGGATTAACAATCAGACCCACAAAAGGGAGGAGGGAAGTCCAAGCGATTCTTTGGAATCTTGTTTTTAAACCTAGGGCTTGCTGATCAGAAGGTCGGCGGTTCGAATCCCTGCAACGGGGTGAGCTCCCATTGCTTGGTCCCTGCTCCTGCCAACCTAGCAGTTTGAAAGCACGTCAAAGTGCAAGTAGATAAATAGGTACCGCTCCGGCGGGAAGGTAAACGGCGTTTCCGTGCGCTGCTCTGGTTCGCCAGAAGCGGCTTAGTCATGCTGGCCACATGACCTGGAAGCTGTACGCCGGCTCCCTCGGCCAATAATGCGAGATGAGCGCCGCAACCCCAGAGTCGGACACGACTGGACCTAATGGTCAGGGGTCCCTTTACCTTTAAGTTTTATCTGCAATTGTCCATTCACACCACAAGTCACATTTAAATCTCACAGTCCCAGGGAAGGTCATATATCAGTGGCAGAACATGAAATGGTTCCAGATTCAATCCCTGGCATCTCCAGGCAGGTCTGAGGAAATCCCCTGTCTGAAACCCTTGAGAGCTCACTGGATCAATGGTCCACTCGTTGTTAAACCAGGTTCTTCGTATACTGAAGAAGCTGTGAAACAGCAATAGGCTTCATATCAATTCAGTTAAATATATGCCATTTCATAATAATAAAAGTTCTCCAAGATTTTATCACAATATAATTCTTGCACATATTTTTATTCAGAGCTGGTTTACCACAGTTAACAATCCTCAACATGCACCCGTAACAATACTAATGATTACACTTTATGAAGTACAATGTACAAAAAAAAATCATTTAGTTTAGTTTCTTGCTTGAGTTCCACCTCCTACTATTACAGTTCGTTTAATCAGTGCTTGGAATGGAAAATATTCTACCCTACTACAGGGGAAAACTCATTCTCCTCCCTTCTTCTTCTTCTTCTTCTTCTTCTTCTTCTTCTTCTTCTTCTTCATACCCGACAGCAATTTCTTGCACTGGTTAATAGGATGAAGTCTAAGTGTTTGTGTGAGTCTTCTTCTTAGCAATGACTCCTCTTCGGGCTTTAAATAGCTTTGCAAATGCTTGCAAGGCATTTTTGCTTCAAAGCTGAAAAAGCAAAAGGGGAAAGAGGAAATTTAACAATCTTAGAGTCATAAAATTGTACAGTTGGAAGGAACCCAAAGGTTCATCTTGTCCAGCCCCCTGAGATGCTGGAATCATAGATGAATCCCTGACAAATGGTAATCCAACCTCTGCTTAAAAACCTCCAAGGAAGAAGACTCCATCACCTTTTGTGGGAGTCTGTTCTACAGTTGAACGGCTCCTACTGTTAGAAAGTTCTTCCTAATGTTTAGTTGGAATCTCCTTTCTTGTAACTTGAAATGTTGGTTTGAGTCCTACCCTCTGGAGCAGCAGAAAGCCAGCTTGCTCCATCTTCCATGTGACAGCCCTTCAGATAATGGAAGATGGCTCTCATATCACCTCTCAGTCTTCTCGTGTTTGCATATATGTATTATATAGCAATGGTTCACACTCCCAAAATTGTGACATCCTTAAAAAAAAAATCCTCTGCTTCCACCCTCCTTTGGTTCCAGCTCCTGAGTGCCTTGAGCATGTGCAAAGTGCAATATTCCATATGGCAGGGGTCTACCACAAATAAGCAATCACTTAGGAAGGTGAGGAGCTAAATGAGCTTGTCTGTGCTTCCTCTTTGTGCGCCACCCATGCACCCCGCCCAGAGGTTAGGGACAGCAAGCTGGGCAGGAGGAAGAGAAGCTTGGGAGCTGGAAGGTGGGAAAGGCCATAGCTCTGTGATACAGCACCTGCTTTGCAGGCAGAAGGTCCCAGGTTCAGCTCCCAGCATCCCCAGGACCATCTTGACCATCCCTCGAGGCTATATTTATATTTATAATTGTTCAATTTGGCTGGTCTATTTACTTAATCGGCCTGGAACAATCTACCAGAGAAATGGACGCCGCCCATGGGACAGAGGGACACTGATGAATGATATTCCAGCCTCTACCTAAGACTTTAATAGGCCATAAGATTTTATGGTTACCATAATTGTAATGTTTGTATTTGTCGGTGTTTGCAAATAAAGTTTATGTATTTATTCTGAAGTTATTTATCCCCAGGAAGGTCTGCAAGAAAGCCCTCCCTGAATCCCTGAAGAACCACTACCAGTATACAATACTGAGCTAGATGGTCTGACTCAGGGCAGGGCAGCTTCATACGTCCCTGTGAGCAATAGTCCCCTGCTTCAAGGATGGAGCGATGGATGGTCAAGGCTGCAGATAAAGTCAACTGGGAGCAAGCCACTCTGAAAACATGCTGTGCAAAAGCACAAAGTATTGTATTGTATTATTGTTGTCATCCGTTTCTGAATAGCCTTTCGAATCAGTCTCAAGGCTATTTACAAACATACCATAACAACAATTAAAAGCAATTTTAAAACAATCCCCCAAAAGGGACAAATACAGGTTTTTTGAACAATACAAAAGGAATGCCTAATGCAGTGGCTGGGGAAACCCGGCCAGGTGGGCAAGGTATAAATAATAAAATTATTATTATTATTATTATTATTATTATTATTATTATTATTATTATTATTCCTACTATTACTACTACTACCACTACTACACCAAGATGGGAAAACCTGTCAAAATAAAAAATGACTTCAGTAGTTTTCAGAAAGTACAGGTAGTGAACACCTGTATGATCTCAACAGAGATTCTGTTCCATAAAACAGGCCAAGTCAAAGTGAAAATCCTGTTTTGAGTTGCTGTGGAGCAGGCTTCCGATGTTTTAGGGACTTCAAGGAGTGAAGTATAAACCCTACTGGGTCTATGATGGTTTCTTAAGTAACCTGGTACTGTAAAGGGCCTTGTATGTTAATACCAGAACACTGAACTTGACCTGGTAGCAGGTTGGCAGCCAGCGTAGCTCCCACAGACAAGGTGTTATTTGCTGGTGGTAGTTGGTGGCACAGATAGGCTAGCCAGCATGTTCTACACAAGCTGCAGTCTCTGGACCAACTTCAAGGGTAGTCTCAATTACTGCGCATTGCAGTAATCCAGACTTGAGGTTACCAGTGCATGGACAGCTGTGGTCAAGCTATTCTGTCCTGTAACCACAGAAGGGTAGTAGGAAAGGAGATATTGTCCAAGGGAAAGGGAGGCAAGCCTAGGGAATTCAAGTTTTGGGTGCCTGTAAGCTCTCCTGAAATCTTGTGAAAAAGAAGGAAATCTGGGTTCAACTTGCAGCTGGGAAAAGAGCTGAACACCAGGTCTACTTGTTTATTGAAAACTAATGTCTGCTGCCTAGTCTAAGGTCTGCCCATGACTACTAGCCAGTAGACCCATTGGGATGGACCTGGATTAAGTTAGTCTCACTGATGTCCCATTGAAGGTCATTGTGAAAAAAGTAGTCATGGCTACATTGTATTGACTTCAATGGGAACTAAATGCAATTAATTTAGTCTTAATATTTTCCATTGTCCATTTCGAGGTTAGGACCCAGCACAGCTGAAGGCCACATCCCCAAAATCCTGTGAGCCAGATGAGAATTTGTCCCATTATATTTGAGAAAGAAAACATTATGAAACACCATTGGGGAACATCTACTTACTCCTTGAATGGGAAGTCCTCTTGACTTTTTCACAGATGTATGTTGCATTTTTCAAGAACCAGGAATAGTTTTCAATACAGTACCTAAAAAAATTAACCAGAGTCACAAGATCAATAGAATATTGAATAGAATAAGATCTGATCATCTAGTCATTCCACAACCACACAGAACCACCATACAAACTCATGGCAGGGTCATAAGAACAAAGGCAGCAGCAACTACAACATTGGAAATGCTCTCCATGACTTTTCAGTCATAAAATGTGAGTTTGGCATTTCCAGTCAGTGAGCGGCAAGACATGAATCTTGGGGCAATCCAGTACTTGGAAAAACCTGGACTGTATCATCTTTTATAGCTAACCTTGGATATGGGACCATACAGCCCAAGCTTAGAGCTCTTGAGGAAGGGGGCAGAGGGACCTCTATATCCAACAGAATCCAGCATTCTCTGTGTTGAAAACTATTTGCTATAATTGTATAGGTCTGAACTTCCCCATGCAAACTCAATGTTCTCAATTATCCTTCCCTGTCCCCCATAAAGGTAACGGTAAAGGGACCCCTGACCATTAAGTCCAGTCGCGGATGACTCTGGGGTTGTGGCGCTCATCTCGCTTTAGTGGCTGAGGGAGTTGGTGTTTGTCCACAGTCAGCTTCCAGGTCATATGGCTAGCATGACAAAGGCGCTTCTGGCAAACCAGAACAGCACACGGAAACGCCATTTATCTTCCCGCCAGAGTGGTACCTATTTATCTACTTGCACTTTGACGTGCTTTCAAACTACTAGGTTGGCAGGAGCAGGGACCAAGCAACAGGAGCTCACCCCGTCGTGGGGATTCAAACCGCTGACCTTCTGATCAGCAAGCCTTAGGGTCTGTGGTTTAGACCACAGCGCCACCCACCCCTGTCCCTCATATTCAGGATAAAAACCAAGGTGAGACCAGTTCTACCTTTTACCTCATAGCTTCATCTCTTGAGTAGCTTCTGTCCCTTGCACAGAGGCACTGCTGGAAAAATTTGCAGAGCTCCATCACACAAGGGTTTATCTTCTGAGCCGTGATGTGCGGTGTAGTCATGGAGGTGCCTTTCTTCATTGCCTGTGGACATCCTACAAGGGAGAAGATAATTTCCAAGTAGACCTTGACAGTAGCTCCATATGTCTGACATATCAGAGGCACAGGAATAAGACACTTGCTGAAGTCCTGAATAGGGAACCAAAAGGATCAAGGCACTGGAGTAATTCTCTACACTGGGAAAGTTGCAATGTTTGGGGCTTTTTAGGTTAGAAAAAAAAGATGAGTAAGACTGTGGGGCATGAGAGAGGTGTATAAGATTAGGAAGGCTTTGGAGAAACTGGATAAGGAAAGTTTCCCTCCCGTTCTCACCCTGTGAGTACCTGGGATCATCCAATGAAGCCAAAAGGTGGGGGAACTCTTCACACAGCTCATAGTGGAAATTTGCTCCCACTAGAGGTGATGATGGTCACCAACTTGGAGGGCTTCCTACAAGGTTTAGGCAAATGCATGCAGGAGAAGACTATCAGTGTCTACCAGCTATGATGGCTATCTGCAGCCTCCACTGTCAGAGATGGTATGATTCTGAATACCAATAAACCTAGGGAGAGAGCTATTGCACTCATGTCTGCTTCCGGGCTTTCCATAGGGATCTGGTTGGCCACAGTGGGGCCAGGATGTTGAACTAGGTGTAGAGGCATCAACAAAGCTCTTTAGGCCCTCCAATATTTTTTTTTGCTCCCCCCCCCCTGCATGTTATAAAAAGCGGAGGTGGGGAGGAGGCCAGGTGCAGAGTCAAGTGTAGCATGGCTTGAGTGGTCGGATCCTTCTCCTCATCCTCCTGCCACTACATCATCCTGGCAGTGGTGAGGTCAGAGGATTCTGATGAAAATGGAAAAGGAAGCCAGAATTGCTGCATTATTGTCAGGGGGCTGCCTCCTTCTTCCAGCCTGGCATTAAGTAGCTATAGGGAGCAGCCCTCAATCTTGAAGACTGACTCCTCCTCTTCCCCTTCCGGCAAAAGCAGTGGAGAGGGGGAGGCGGTGGAAAGGCTCCAGCCAAGCAGCGTGAAAACAGAGGAAAGTTACTTTCGGAATCTGATTATGACGGATGAGTCAGGTTTATGACCTGCTCCGCATCGTAAAGCAATTAGCCTAGATTAAAGCCTTAAACAGCTTGATGGCTTGGATACTTATTTCGAACGGACAATTAAGGGAGGCAGCCCAGGCCTCCTGACAGCATTCCGAAAGTAACTTTCCTCTGTTTTCGCGCCAGGAACCCCATCGGGGAAAACGGAAACACTTTGTCCTTCGCTTTTTCCTTTCCCCCTTTTCGTAACGAGGTCTCTGGCTGCTTGGCTGGAGCCTTTCCACCGCCTCCCCCTCTCCACTGCTTTTGCCAGAAGGGGAAGAGGAGGAGTCAGTCTTCAAGATTGGGGGCTGCTCCCTATAGCTACTTAACACCGGGCTGGAAGAAGGAGGCAGCCCCCTGACATCCATCAATACAGTGGAACCTTGGTTTTTGAACATAATCCATTCCGGAAGACCATTCGACTTCCGGAATGTTCAAAAAAACCAAGGATCAATGGGTGGTCGGCAAAATCCATTGAAAAAATGTAAAAACACGGAGCGGAAGCTGATCAACTTCCAAGGCATGTTCAAAAACGGAAGCAATTACTTCTGGGTTTTCGGCGTTAGGGTTCCAAATTGTTCGTCAACAGAGACATTCGAGAACCGAGGTTCCACTGTATTCATTCACGACGTTGTTGCTGTTTTTAAGCCTACTGATGAAACTTAAGTGTTTTGGCATTTCCTTTACATTGAAATGTGTGTAAGCTACGCAACTTACATTAAATAATGGAATGTGAGACAAATGGCATAGTATTTTGCAGAAACCAAACTGCAGCAAAAGGGAAACAGTGCTGGCTGTGTTGAGTACAAGTGGAACAGAAATCACTGCCTTTTTGCATTTCTAGCTGACGCTGCCTGTTTATCAGTCCAAAGGGGGTCACTTACCAGTGGTTCATGATTTTCAAGGGGCACAAGCAAGTCCTGCTAACCCAATGCAGAGAAATAGCCATGCTTAATATACTTGTAAAAACAAAATAAAAAAAAATCCTTCCAGTAGCACCTTTGAGACCAACTAAGTTTTTTCTTGGTATGAGCTTTCGTGTGCATGCACACTTCTTCAGATACACTGAACATACTTGTGTTTGTCCAAAGACTGCTGCAGCCAACCCTATAAGGACTCTTGTGGTTATTGGAGCTGCCTTGGCCAGGCATCTGAAATCAAGGCTCAGCTGTACATCATTTTTGCAAGCTCTCTTAGCCGTAATCTCTTTGGACAAGGTAATTGAATCTCTCCCCACCCACCCACCCAATGCCTTGCATTCCTTATGGCTTTGGTTGTGTTACACGATAGGAGAGGTTATGGAGGTTACCCTTAGAGTAATGAAGCTCTGTTGACATACACCTGAGTTGTCGGAGCCCGACGTGAATTTAATAAAAAGTGGCATTCGCTGATGGCAGAGAAATAAAGCTGCTGTCGTCTTCAAAGAGACAGGCACAAAACTACCTCAAGAGCTGGGTAAGCTAGCAAGCAAAATGGAATCCCGTCTTTTTTAAGTCACCCTGGCCTCGAACCCACTCTTTCTCCTGCCCAGCGTTACCCCCACCCACCCCAAATTCAGCCCAAAAGTACAGCGTGTGATCTTGCAGCAGTCATTATCTCGTTTCCGAACCTACCTCACAGGTTTGTTGCAAAGATCTAATGAGAGACAGGGTGAACTGAGCTTCTTGGAGCAAAAATGGGATGGGTGGTAGTGGAATGGTGATCCAAAAGGCTAGATAACCCAGTAGCAGAGATTAGTGCTGCCTTGACACCACGATTGAGAGGACCCGAGGCCATGTGAGGTCAGCGCAGCCTGCAGCTGTACCAGGAACCATGCCTTCAGAACCGTTTGTCCAATTTTATGGAACTCCCTTCCATCATCATCATCATCATCATCATTTTATTTGTATGCCACCTTTCCATAGATAAAACAATGCTCGAGACGGCTTACAATATGACAAGATTTACATAATTACCAACATAACAAAAGTCACAAACAACAAATAAAACACATCAAAAGGTACATATATATCCCACTTCCCATCCACCATGGAGCCCAAGCAACATACATGTGGTTCCCTGACCAGACCGAGATCTTCATCAAATGGGTGGTCCATTGTGTCTTCAAACCATACCTTGGGACCCTAGAGGCCATTCTCTATACTCCCCGTCTCTATCCACATAGGACAAAAATGACTGGTTCCATTTTTTTTTAATATGAATGAATCAAAGGAATATGATGAATGCAATCTCATTATCTCCCTCTGTAAAATGATTCCTTTGGGATGACGGCTTGGGAGGTGAGACTCTATTCAGTCTTCATCAGTGATCTGAAGCCCAGAGAGCCTTTTCATTTTCATTTATTTACTCAAGTGTTAGCTTTCTTTAAAAACTTTAGAAGCATCTCCGTTGGCAAAAGGAGGAGACTTGCAGCTTCATCACATGGCAGGTACCAACTCTGTCCCACCATCTCATTATGTCCCTGTAGAGAAACCAGAGATAATGGATCATTTTTCCAGGAGGAAAAAACAACAACTTTAAGGTGAAGAGGATGTTCTTCAAACCTGAGAATGTTCACATACACATTTACCTTCTTCCAGGGACAACAGCCTCATTCTTCTCAAAGCTATCCGCCCCCTCGTCACCTGCCTGGAAGAAATAGTAGTGTCCCAGTGAACAAAATATATGCTTTAAGTGGACGGAAGCCAAAAGGAGCAAGGTAAAAATAGAGAAGACAATGGATTACCTTGCTATCATTTCCAGACATGAAGGGGAAAGTCTTTTCAATCCATGCTTTCGTTCCTCCCAAGACTTAAGACCGACGTTCTGCTTAGAACAGAAGTTGCAAAGATGGCACGTTGACAGCCTGCAAAGGTAACTCACTCTGGATTCCTGTTATCCCATTGTTTTGTTATGGTGGCATGTGTTTTTTTGCATTTCTATATTGTAAACCACCCTGCGATCCTTGGATGGAGGACAGTATAGAAATTTAACGAGTAAAACAAATTTACATGTTCCTGCTGGCAGCCATTTTGCTTTCGGCAGCCTACGTCGGGCTGCTTTTCACAGCTAATGTTTGCTGGCCTCGTTTCAAAACGATAAGGAGTGGCTCCACATCAGCAAGTGTGCCACGAGGCATAAAAAGCAGCTTTATACCAGGGCAGTGACCATGTTTCAGTCCAAGGACCACCTTCCTTTGTGGGGAACCTTCCAGAAACCACACGCCTGTGGTGGGCAGGGCCGAAGGCAAAAGTGTGTGGAGCAATGGGCATAAAAGTAAGGGTGCCAGGCAAAAGTACCTGCAGTTGGGCACAGAACGAGGCAAATGTAATTGAGTTGGGCACAGAACAAGGCCGGTGAAAGGTGTGCCCTGAGGAGAATTTTTTAGAGACCCAGAGGCCTACATTTGGCCCACCCTCACATGCCTTCCAACTGCCCCCAAAATACTGGGATCATCACGAAAACCCTTATGCCATCACGGCTTTCCACCTTTCCACATAGAGCCCCGAATGCTCAGGGGCCTTCCCTTCAGCACAGCGTTTCAATGCGTTGCTAGAAGTCTAGATATCTGTGTGTCAGAAGGACACACATTTCTCCCTTCCCACCGTTCACTCAATATGGCGCCACTTCCTGTTCTTATGAAAACAAGATCTGGGGGAACACGAACACGCCTAAGAAAGTTTTTCACTGTTTTCCTCGGTCAGTTCCCCATAAAGAAAGCGGTGCGTAGGGGAGCAAAGGGGCAGGGCCTGTCCGTGAGGCTGGTGCCATGACTCTGAGGGGTCGCAGGTGCTGAAGAGTGGCCATTACAGTCACTTGGCTCTGGCTTGTTTCGTTTGGCCGCTGTGTCTGTGTTCCTGCCGCAGCCTCTGAGGAAGAGGTGTGCAGGGGGACAGCGACACTGATGTCGAATGTGTCTCTGTTTTCATCTGAGGAATGTTGGAGGGCATGCCCTTGCTATATTCCAAGGCAAAGAAAGCACAGCTTCATCCATCTAGCCCATTCTCTGACTGATAATGGCACTGCAGAGCAGGGGTAGCCAAGTTGACTGCAATTCGCATCATCCCTAACCATTGGCCATGCTGGCTGGGCCTGACAGGAGTTGGAGTCCAACAATATCCAGAGGGCACCACATTGGCTACCCCTGCTCCAGGGTGTCAAGCAGCAAGGTGTTTGCCCAATCCTGCTATATGGAAGTCCTTATGAATGGAGATGCCTGGGATTGAACCTGGAACCTTCTGCATGCCAACCATGCAGCCTGCCACCAACCTACAATTTGATGAAGTGGCCTGTACCTTTGGTGTTGCTGGGATTTTTTTTTACCAGCCATCTATTCAACTGAAAAGCAGACTACAGAGAAACACGAGAGAAGCAAACGTGGCGATACGCTTGAGCCCTTTGCCCCTGCCTCTTTCTGCTCATGCCCCCAAACCCCTGCAGTCCAAGACACGAGTCCCATGCCACAGTTTAACTACCCATGGCCTCGGTACTCAAATAGTAATGTAATTGCATTTCTAACATTCAATCGTCCTTTACATATATATATATATATATACAGGTGCACAACCAAGCCAAATCCAGCATTCTGAAGAACCCCATATTCCAGTGGGGAGTTTAAAACACATGCTTCCCTTCTTCCCATTCAACTCCATGAGGTTGCCGTTGCAATCCTATACCCAACCTTCCTGGCACTTAGAGGGGCTTCCACACAGCAGTTTATTGTGGACACAATGCTAGTCGATCCTGCAGCATCCAGAAGACGTCGTCCTCACCAAAAATGGTGCCCCACACAATTGCCTTATTTAATCTGGGTTTACTGTTTCCACAGCATGCAACTCACAGAGGGTCTCGGAGGTACCCCAGTCTTCATTCACTGATATAGGTGTCAACAGCCTACGGACCACCCTGAAGGACTCTGCTGGGCTATTACTCAATGAAAGATTAAGATTAAGAATAAGAATTTTAAATGATGATGATGATGATGATTGGGCCCATTTGAGTGGACATTTTAAGATTGCTCTGTTAATAGGTCTAGCCAAAGTTTAGGATACAGTGATCCCTCGACTTACGAGTAACCCGACTTCCATATTTTTCTAGTTACGAGGGATCAAAGCGGCCGTGCGCTTCCGAATTTTTTCGACTTCCAAAAGGAAGCCGCGGCCATTTTAGATAGGGTTTCTTCGACTTCCGAAGTTTAGATAGGTTTTTTTTCGACGTACGAATTTTTTCTCCCCAATGCATTCCTATGGGGACTCGACTTACGATTTTTTCGACATCCGACGGTCACGTCGGAACGAATTACCTTCGAAGTCGAGGGTCCACTGTATTGCCAATGTTTTAAAGCCAGTAACTCCAGTTTTAGCAATTTCAGTTGGGTAGCCTCTACTTGGGATACATCAGCCTCGCCGGTTGGATTTCTGCTTGCTCTGCAGGCATTAATGTCAAAGGAGGGTGCCCAGGGTGGAGGATGTGTGTAGAGACAGCTCTTCAGAGATGGATCAAGTGAAAGTTCACTCAATGGCTTGAAACAGAATCTCCCTCCTTAAGGATTTGGGCTTCTGCACAACACTGCATCCCATTGTGACAAAAAGATGGCCCAGAGGGAAGATGCGGCCAAAGGGGACACCTCCGGGATACCTTCTCCGGGGAATGTGAGCTTCAGAGTTCAGTTGGAGAAGCTCCTCTCCTTTTTCAAGCAAGGGAACTCAGCCCGCGGATTTAATTGAGGCAAGATTCCCCAGATGCTTTTGCCAATCAGCTTCCCCTGTCTTTCCTGGACAGATACAGAGCAATAGTGGCTTGCCACCAGCCTCTACACAGCCACTACACATGCTGGTGATGGGTGGCAACAGAGGCAAAAGGGGGTGGAACAAATGCAAATTTTACCTGTGTGAAGTGGGCTAGTTTCTCCGCACCCCCACCTCTACCTTCCAACCATGCATTGAATCACCAGCAAGGTGTGTGTAGGATTGCCATATGTCCTGGAATTCCTGGACAGGTCCTCTTTTGGGAGTCCTACATGCCCATCCAGGGGGGATTTTACATCTCAAAGCAAATCTCCTGGATTTTGGGTTATTTCTTGTGCGCGGGCAGCTCTGGCTCTGGCTGTCATGTGATTGCCCCCCAAAAAGCTCAACAAGTTTTTGTGTCCAGATTTTTACCACTTGAAATATGGCAACCCCTAGGTGTGTGGCCTGCAGAGAGTGTCAGGGGCCAGGCAGAGGGACGTGGAGGGCCGCATTCAGCTCCAGGCCAGAGATTCCCCACCCCTGCCCTGCCCATTCATCTCAATCCACACAGAGAGCTAATGGGTTTTGTGGAAGATGCCCACACAAGTGTAGCTTGTCTGCCACAGGCTCTGTACAGGGGTACATGAATGCATGCATGCCAGGGGTGCAGCCAAAATGCCCTCCAAAATTGGCGAGCTTTGGGGTCCTTATTTTGAAGCTTGCAAGCTGAATGTATAGCTTTATTATTATTACAGGTAGGTAGCCGTGTTGGTCTGCTGTAGTCGAAACAAACAAACAAACAAAATCCTTCCAGTAGCACCTTAGAGACCAACTAAGTTTGTTCTTGGTATGAGCTTTCGTGTGCATGCACACTTCTTCAGATACACTGAAACAAAAGTCACCAAACCCTTATAGGGTGGGGAGGGGTATTACTCAGAGGGGTGGTAGGAATGGGTGATAGGCTGATAGCTGTGGTAAACCTGTTGATGACTGTTAACGACTGCAATTAGTCTTACAGGAAAAAGCAAGGGGTGAGAAGGTTAAAAATAGCTTAGTCATGTATAACGAGATATGAATCCAATGTCTTTGTTCAGACCAGGTCTCTCCATGGTTTTAAGCTTGGTAATGAGTTGCAATTCAGCAACATCTCTTTCCAGTCTATTTCCTTTGCAATAAGACTTTGAGATCTTGTATAGAGTGTCCCAGTCATCAACAGGTTTACCACTGCTATCAGCCTATCACCCATTCCCACCATCCTTCAGTGTATCTGAAGAAGTGTGCATGCACACGAAAGCTCATACCAAGAACAAACTTAGTTGGTCTCTAAGGTGTTACTGGAAGGATTTTGTTTGTTTGTTTGTTTAGTATTATTATTATTATTATTATTATTATTATTATTAAAATTAAAGACCCTCTCATCCACCTAGAGATTCAAGCTCTCTCCCTGCCAGGCGACAGGCAAACCAGGAGATTTCATGTCAGCCCTGGAACTCTGGCATCCCTATTACACATTGCATTTTAAGATGAAGTAGTAGGATGACGTTAAACATGCTTTTAACCTCATTCTCTCAAACCCTAAAAGCTCAGCTTACGGAGCAAAACTTGGAGGTGATATTTTTTGCAGTTAAAGGACAGATCCTGGACCCCAAATTGGCCCCAACCCCATTTCCCTGTCAAATCCGTGGGGGACATGGGTGTACCCAGGGGGGGCAGAGGGGGCAGCTGCCCCCCCCCCAGAAGGCAGCCCTAGAAGCAAAAATGATCAGTGTCCATTCAAAGCAAACCTGAATGACCATGGCTTCCCCCCCCCCTAGTTTTGATCCTGGGTACGCCCCTGGTGGGGGATGGAAAGTCTTGAGCAATGATGCTTTGGTTTTCCTTCTGCAGCTGAAGAACCCTGAAACAAGCCAACTTTTTTCCAGCCTGAGGCAAATTCACTGGCACAGATGAATTAGCTGCTGGATGAGACACTTGGTGCCTTTGTAAAATTCCCAAACACGAATGGATATGGGGCTTTTGCAGAGTTGGATATCTTTGATGTTGGGGTAATATGTGTAGGGGTCTACAGTAAAGAAAGCTATAGGAACTCATTAAAAAGAAAGAAAAAGATTCGCACGCATGGCAGTAAACAAACTTAGCCTGGTAGCAGTTAGTCATATATGAATCTCTCAGGTCTACGTTTTATAGCAAATTGGCACAAGACATAGGTACTTACTGGAGGGCACCTTTAGTAAAATGCCAGGCCGCTGTTGTGGCGTAGATGCGACAGGAAGAGGCATGTTTTCTGCCACTGAAATGAGGAAGAGAACATAAAAGATCAACTGGGCTAGATTATATGTGCTCCTGTATATGCTTATAATAATAATAATAATAATAATAATAATAATAATAATAATAATAATAATATATTATTATTATTATTTGTACCCTGCCCATCTGGCAGGGTCCCCCCAGCCACTCTGGGCGGCTTCCAACAGATATTAAAATACATTAAAATATCACAGGTTAAAAACTTCCCTAAACAGGGCTGCCTTGAGGTATTTTCTGAATGTCAGATAGTTGTTTATCTCTTTGACCTCTGCTGGGAGGGCGTTCCACAGGGTGGGCACCACTACCGAGAAGGCCCTCTGCCTGGTTCCCTGTAGCTTTGCTTCTCGCAGTGAGGGAACCACCAGAAGGCCCTCAGTGCTGGACCTCAGTGTCCGGGCTGAACGGTGGGGGTGGAGATGCTCCTTCAGGTATACAGGACCGAGGCCATTTAGGGCTTTAAAGGTCAGCACCAACACTTTGAATTGTGCTCGGAAACGTACTGGGAGCCAATGTAGATCTCTCAGGACCGGTGTTATGTGGTCCCGGCGGCCGCTCCCAGTCACCAGTCTAGCTGCCGCATTCTGGAGTAATTGCAGTTTCCGGGTCACCTTCAAAGGTAGCCCCACGTAGAGCGCATTGCAGTAGTCCAAGCAGGAGATAACTAGAGCATGCACCACTCTGGCAAGACAGTCTGCGGGCAGGGAGGGTCTCAGCCTGCGCTCCAGATGGAGCTGGTAGACAGCTGCCCTGGATACAGAATTGACCTGCGCCTCCATGGACAGCTGTGAGTCCAAAATGACCAAAATGCTTAAGCATAAGTCACACAGAACTGCTGCTGTAATCTTAAGTGTCCGAGCAGGTCACTCTTCCCTGTGCTGCGGTCTTTTACATTTAAGCACATCTCAATTGTCTTATCTCATTTGATAAAACAGCAATAGCCACACTCCCTCCCAGCTTGGGAGGGCAGGTTTTAAATCCTGGTAGCCTGTCTATTATGAAGACCCATGCTATGTCATAGCAATCTCTACAAGCAGCAGGGGTGTAGCAAGGGGCGGGCTGGGGGACGGTCCGTCCCGGGTGGCACCCTGGGGAGGGTGACAATTTGGGCGTTTTTTAAATTTAAAAAAAAAAATTATTATTATTATTATTTTAAGGCTATTTTCGGCAATGCCGGGGTGGAGCCACAGGAGCGGCCAGCGAGGAGCGGTGTCACACCCCCTTGCTGGCTGCCCCTGCGGCTCTGCCCCGGCAGCGCCGAATATAGCCCCCCCTTCCTGACCCTGTACTCCACCAAGAGCCAGAGCAGCTGGTAAAGCACTGGATGAATGTGGTCCCGCGGCAAAGACCCCGTAAGGAGCCTCTCCGCGGCATTCTGCACCCGCTGGAGTTTCTGGGTCAGCTTCAAGGGCAGCCCCGCGTAGAGCGAGTTACAATAATCAAGCCTGGAGGTGACTGTTGCATGGATCACTGTGGCCAGGTCAGGGCAAGAAAGGTAGGGGACCAATATGGCTGACCTGATCAAAAACACTCACCCACCCCCAGGCCCGGTGCCAGGGTTTCTGGCGCCCTAGGCGAGGGGGCGGGGCACCGTACGTCATGCGCAATGACGTACGGTGCCCCGCCCCCTGCCGCCGGGTGCCCCGCGCCGCCGTGATTTTCGCCGCTACCGCGGCACCGGGCAGCGGCGGGGGACGAGGGGCAGGCTGGCCAGCGCGCACCTGACACTGCAGTGCCGCTCGGCCGCCCGTTGCGGCCGCCTGGATGTGTGGAGGGGCCGGGGCGCCGGGCGCTGCCAGCAAAACTCCCACCGAGGCCACTCGGGGCGCCCCGTCGCGCTCGTCTCCTTCGCCAGCTGCTCTACTGGCAGGCAGCGGCAACCTGTCGCTCTCAGCCGAGGCCAAAGGGGGCCGCGCTCGCCCCACGGAGGCCGAGGCCAAAGGTGACCGCTCTAGGCAACCGCCTAGTTCGCCTAAATGGAAGCACCGGCCCTGCCCACCCCACTCACACAGGAAACCAAAGACCACCACAGCCAACCACAAATGAATGAACAATCACACCTTACGCCAACCCCGACCTCTCTCACCACCAAAGGAGCACATGCGAACAACAGAGAACCTACATAAACGACACTGACACCAAACCCTACATATATTAAGAAAAGTAGAAACATCGTCACCCCACCCCACCCATCTCTCCACCCCGCCCACCTCTCTCCCACTTTTCTTCCTAATGTCTCAACAAATGAAACCGATGTGCAAAAATGCTACATGAAAAAATATGACAGACATTGCATATACCTTTGTAAAACAAGAAAATCCTTAATAAAAAAGAAAGAAAGAAAGAAAGAAAGAAAGAAAGAAAGAAAGAAAGAAAGAAAGAAAGAAAGAAAGAAGTGTATTCTTGTCGAGCAAGAACCCCTGGATCCCAGCCTCCTCATACATGCAAATTGGGACGGATGGACCTGAGAGCCCGTGTGGTGTAGTGGTTAAGAGTGGTAGACTCGTAATCTGGTGAACTGGGTTCGCTTCCCCGCTCCTCCACATGCAGCTGCTGGGTGACCTTGGGCTAGTCACACTTCTTTGAAGTCTCTCAGCCCCACTCACCTCCCAGAGTGTTTGTTGTGGGGGAGGAAGGGAAAGGAGAATGTGAGCCGCTTTGAGACTCCTTCGGGTAGTGATAAAGCGGGATATCAAATCCAAACTCTTCTTCTTCTTCTTCAAACTTGGCTGCTTCTCAGTTTCCCCCCAATCTTAAATTCAGTTTTCCACATTCGAATTGTTTAAAACAATAAATAAATATTAAAACCCACCTGAAAATTTCTAACTATTCTACTCAGAATTTGTCGCAATAGAAACTTTTTCTTTTTTGGCATGCCGTTTGGACTAATATACAATTTTTTGTGACAATTTCCACTAATATATGCAGAAAGGCTGTAGCTTGGGCATGGCTTCCATCATCGAGAAATTCGCAAGATACACTGAGGTGTTGTGGATTCCTTCCACTGCAAAATAAGCTCACCTGTCTGCATCGGGTGAGGTGCTTTGGTCCGTTTCAAAGAAGCTGGTCGCGTCCAGAACGTAAGGGCATCAGCTGAAGAAGGAAAAGCAGAAACAGGTATGCTCTTAATTACAGTGGCAAAAAGGATTACTCTTGTAGGATCAAGGGTTTCACCAGAGGCGTAGGAAGTGGGGGGCAGGGGGTGGGCCGCCCCAGGTTCCATCATGGAGGGGGTGACAAATTACCAAGGAACAACTACTGCCCTACTACCGGTAGGGCGGTTCATTAAAAACTTTTTTTTTTAAATGCCTGCTCCAAAGGTCTTATCTTACTACACTAGGGGTTATATATGAAATTTCATGCATATCAGTTAATATCTTGATCCTCCTCCACAAAAATAGCTATTTACTTGGCCGTTTTCCTATGTCGTGAAGGCTGAAATTTCAATTCAGTGGAGCACTTACTGTTCCCAACCCTAACCCTGCGGAAAGCCATCTAATTAGACTTTAATTTGATTTCGACATGTTTTTAGGAGGTAATTTAATTATTGTTTGATTTTATACCAATGAAGAAGAAGAAGAAGAGTTTGGATTTGATATCCCGCTTTATCACTACCCGAAGGAGTCTCAAAGCTGCTAACAATCTCCTTTTCCCTTCCTCCCCCACAACAAACACTCTGTGAGGAGAGTGGGGCTGAGAGACTTCAGAGAAGTGTGACTAGCCCAAGGTCACCCAGCAGCTGTATGTGGAGGAGCGGGGAATCGAACCCGGTTCACCAGATTACAAGTCCACCACTCTTAACCACTACACCACACTGGCTCTCAATGTTATGTATCTGATGATAAGCACAACAAAAAAACCTGTGTGTAGCAATCTTAAAGCAGAAATCCAAAAATATGCGACACAACGGCCAATATTGGTAAGTAAATGATAAATGTAATGATTCTTTATTCTCTATGAAAAAATAAACAGACAGTGTTCCGGTAAAGCACTGTTTCGTGGAAAACTTCTTCAGCTACACTTCAGCTATGTATCTGATGATAGCCGGCCTGAGCACGACTTTGGCCAAGGAGGCGGGATATAAATAAAAGTTTATTATTATTACTTATAATTATTCCTTTGTAAGAAAATATGAAATAACGTAAAACCATTTTTGCAGGCAAATAATAATAATAATAATAAATGGGGGGGTGACAAGAGATTTTCCGCACTGGGTACCACCTGACCTTCCTACGCCTCTGGGTTTCACAGCAATTATGTTACAGCAGTTCCTCAAACAAGTTAGGTGAGGTGCAGGAGATTCCCCCACGAATCCAAAGGATTTAGGTCCACACAGGCTAATCCCGTTCCCTGATGAGGAGCCTAGTGAAACATGTCAGCATTTTGGTGCAGATTTCTCCATTGTTTATATGTAATTTTCTCTAAACTACACATTTTTGCAAAACTATTTCCCCATACATAATGCATTCATGCATTTTCATTTCACTAATATATTTATGTGTATTTATTTACCCTAGTATTTCTGTGGACATTGCTTGGCCGCAGAACTGCACTGGGGGGGGGGGAATAGAGGTGTGTTTCAGTTCGCATACTGTTTCGGCAAGCATAAATTCAGCTTTAAATGCAAACTCAATTAATTCCCCCGCATTCCTTGTTACTCGTGCTGAGATATCACAGGACTTCATCCATCACGGGCATTCCCACACTCAGCCCTCCAGCTGTTTTGGGACTACAATTCCCATCATCCCTGACCACTTTCCTGTTAGCTAGGGATGATGGGAGTTGCAGTCCCAAAACATCTGGAGGGCCGAGTTTGGGGGTGCCTGATCCATCAGAAAAACCAGGCTCTGTTAATCTTTAAAATGGCACACAAACAAAGTTTGGATTGTTTTTGCTGTAAGAGAGTAACCCATGCAGGATCTTTCCAGTAGATTATTCAGACAATCTCAACTCACAGGGAGGAGGACGGGTCTTCAACGCATCCTGTACTTGCTCTATGGAAGGAGAAGCCAGCGGTAAAGGAATTCCTGTTGCTGAAAGGGTTGAATGTTAAAATTAGTTGCCTCTGATCTGAACTGAATTTAAACATTGCATGGTTTATATCTATGAGAGATAAACATGGACTAAATCTGATGTGGGGTTTTTAAACTGGAGCATCTTCGTAAAATTAAAAAAAAAAGAGAACTGATCTCAGTTCTAAGGAAGTTTACAGCGTACATACATTTTCTTAAGTACTGGAAACTTTGCTTTAAAAATAATAATCACCATCATCAGATCGTTTGGCTGAAATGGCATTTCCTCCCACCTTTAGATTGGGATGGTCAATGTGGTACCCTCCACATGACATTATTGGGTTACATCTCACATCTTCCCTGACTGTTGCCTATGCTAGCAGGGTCTTTTGGGAGATGGAGTTCAAGAACATTTAGAAAACAATACATTGACTGGTCCTATTTTAGATTATGTTGGGGTTTTTTTTGAGGGGGAAGGACCCCAAAATAATCTCAAGATAGCTGAAGCTGGAAATACTATCATGCTTTAAAACAAAGTCATAAAGGTTCCCAAACTGTTGGATTTTAATCTCGTACAAATAGAGATTCAAACTGCATGGACACCCAGGAATAAAAGTGTACAAGGTACAAGAATCCTTCGATAAACTGAATATTTTCCCCATGAGGATCTACACTAAATTTATACCCACAGAGCTTCCCAACTCATACACAATAACCCATTTAGCCATGTATGCATATCATATGATTGCAGAAGATGATCCACCAATTAATGGGTGAATTAACCCCAACAAAATGTTTTGCATCTGAGGCAATATGGAGGTTGCATCTGTGATGCTAGAGGGACTCATCCTGCCTCCTTCATAGACATGACTCATTGCTTCCTGCTGCTGTCACCAAATGATTAACATAGGGTTACCAGATGTCCCCGTTTCCCAGGGACAGTCCCCGGATTTGTGAATAAGTCCCTGGACAAATTCCATCCCCGGAATGTCCCCGGATTTCATCTAATGTCCCCGGGAGACGCAGCAGCAGCAGTCTCAGCAGCCCAGAGCAGTTGGCTCTGGTTGGCTTCAGGAGCTGCTCGGAAGTCCCCATATGATGGTGGTACAGGGGCTCTAAGATGCAGCTTCCGGGCTGCCTCCACTTTCCCTGACCCCAGCAACTAAGCTGTGAAGGGAGGCTTCATGCTCCCTATCAGAGCAGCCTCCCAACTCCTACTTGCGTGCAAGCAGGAGTGGGCAGGGATCTCTCAGTTAGGCAACAGGAAGCCTCCCTTCCCAGCTGAGGGATCCCCGCCCCCTCCTGCTTGCACACAAGTAGGAATGGGATTGGGGCTGCTCCGATGGGAAGGGAGGCATCACACTGCCCGAGCCTCACCGCTGCCACTCTCAGCCATCCTTCTCCGACTTCCATGCCTGACCCACTGCAAACTGCTTCCCCACCACCACCACTGAAGAACCAACAACTCAGGGGCTGCCCAGGCTCATGGAGAAAGGAGATAGAAGCCTTGGAGGAAGGGGAAACATGGCGGTTGAGGTCAAGGTGGCAGCCACTCCTCTGCCACCGCCATCGCTGCAGCATCAACGTCCTGAACGTGTAGTATGTATGTATGTATGTATGTATGTATGTATGTATGTATGTATGTATCAGGTCCTCCCCCCCTCGTCGGTCGTTCAATGAGGGAGCCAAACCATCTGTCTTTTAGTAGTTTAATCAGTGCTCATTATTTACAGTGCAGAGCTGAATCATATCATGTCTGATCAGTCACTAGCAGAATCCGGAAGTGCCCCCCTGCGGTTTTGGCACCAACAGAGTATTCTTGGCAGCCGAAAACTCCTTTTCCTCCTATGTAACCTCTGCGCCGGACCTGACGGCTCCCCCTCCATCCAACCCTGCTGGTTGGTGCCAGGCCTGTCTCTATATCTCTCGAGCCCTGGCACTCATTCCCTCCCAGCCACCAACTGCTTCTCCCCCGAAGAACTGCTAGTTTCACTCACAGATGAGTCAGGAGTCAGAACAGGTGGCTGCTCCCTATAAACACTCAGGGCTGGACTGGCAGGGGGAGGCAGATCCCTGACAGTATGTATTTATAGTGTCCCCGGATTCACTGAAAAAAATCTGGTAACCTTAGATTAACATGAAGGTTGGTGGTTCAAGCACACCAGGGACAGTCTTTGGGAGGATTCCTGCATTGCCAGGGATTGGACTAGATGACCCCCAGGGTCCCTTCCAACTCTACAATTCTATGATTCTAAGCAGTATCATATAGCACCACCAACTGAGCCCCTGTTGAACTGGGATGGGGAACATATGCTGACATATCTCTGGCTGAGCCAAGGATGAGGGAGTTAAGCTGACACAGCCCAGTTGTTCCAGGAAACTCCAAGTTCAGCCAGAGATCTGCTGGATCCTAACCTGCTCATCCAGGTGGATCTGGCTATAGGATTCCTCCCAAAGTGTTTCTAAAGCTAAGTACAGTACCCTGTATACAAAGCAAGGTTTGCTTATATGGGCATCTATCATCTTCCCACACTCTGAATACTCACTTGGCACTGGCTGCGTTCCAGGCAGAATGCCATAGCTCGACGGAGGCAAGGGAGAAGCCATCGCAGTAGGTGAGACTACCCATTCTTTCGCAGTATCTGTCTGCAGCCACGAGGACTCTTGGAAGGACGAAGCCTCAGCACCTTTCAAGCCAGGAGTCTGTTGCCACATGGTGAATGGAGGCGAGGTTGTCTCATCACCCTTTGCAGCAATGGTCCAAGTCTGTGCAGGCATCTCTGGAGCTGAAAAATTAAGGCGCAGAATAGATACGGTTGCCATATCTTGAAGAGCAAAAAAGAGGGCAGCCCGAGCCGCTGCCAGCCCGAGCTGGGGAAAGAGGCGTGCGGGGCCGCCATCTCCCTCGTGCACCTTTTTCCATGGCTCAGGCTGGCAGCAGCCATGGCATGAAGAGCAGCCCAAGGCACTGCTAGTCCAAGCAGAGCCAGGACCTCAGCTCCTACCTGATCTTCGCTGTAAAGGCCTCATTCTGCTGTGCCGCTTCTGCTTCTGGGTCACAGCACCCTCCTGTGTGTGCCCCCAAACCGCTACCCCCCAAATTTAAACAAAAAACCCCCGGACATTTCCTTTAAAATTTAAAAATCTACCCAGATGGGCATGTTGGCCCCCAAAAAGAGGACATGTCCAGGTTTTCCTGGACGTATGGCAATCTTAATAACAGATCCTGAGGGCTCGCTGAGAAGCCTGTCCAAGAGGCCTGGGGACAAACGTTGGTCTTTTCATTGCCTGTGGTGGAAAGGCAGGGGCAACAATCCTGTGCACAGTTATTTGGGAATATGAAGAGGAGGAGGAAGAGACTGCATGTGGAGGAGCAGAGACGCGAACCCAATTCACCAGATTACGAGTCTACCGCTCTTAACCACTACACCACACTGCGCCCTGTTCTGAATCCTCAGGACTCACTGAGGGCTGCTGGAGCTTCTGATGGACTGTCATAGCTTCCCAGAGGAGTTGGAGGAGGCCCTGCTGAAGCTGTTGTAGTTGATGAAACCTCATATGCTCTTGAAGCCTCAGTCTGCAGCCATAAGGGAACCTCTGATGTCGATGATGATGCTTCGAAGCCTGTTGGACTAACACTCTTTTGTAGTGTGGGAACTTGCGTGAAAGACATCTCCTTTCCTTTCCAGTCACCAGTGTGTGACCACATAGGTATCTTTGTAGCTGAAATACGTTTAGGAAATATAAAGATAAAATATAGATTAGATATCATGTAATTATCATTTGCAGATTTAAAACTGCTTCACTGCCCAAAATTACCAAACTGGCATACAGCAATAAAAAAATGAGTTTGAATACAACCCCCCCCCCAAGAAAAGTTCTGAAAAACAATAAAACCATTTCTACGGTTGTACAAATAGTATTGCAAAAAATGACTGGATCAAACTTTTGGGAAGGTCTTCTGAAGGAAAAGGTCTTCAGTAACCACCTAAATGTCAAGTCCCATCTCATTTCAGCTGGCAATTGATTCCAGAGGGCTGGAGCTGCAACTCTAAAAGCCCAGTTTTGTAGTACAAATTAAGTGCCCCTCTGGGGCATGCGGTACCCTCAGTGGTTCCCCATCTGAGGATAAATATATATGTGCTTATATATATTTCAATCACATGCATGCATAAGCACACCACTGTCTCCACCAGTACACACATTGATTTTCTGCTTCCAATAACGGTAAAGGGACCCCTGACCATTAGGTCCAGTCGCGAACGACTCTGGGGTTGCGGTGCTCATCTCGCTTTACTGGCCGAGGGAGCCGGCGTACAGCTTCCGGGTCATGTGGCCAGCATGACAAAGTCACTTCTGGCGAACCAGAGCAGTGCACGGAAACACCGTTTACCTTCCCACCGGAGCGGTACCTATTTATCTACTTGCACTTTGATGTGCTTTCAAACTGCTATGTTGGCAGGAACAGGGACTGAGCAACGGGAGCTCACCCCATCTCGGGGATTCGAACTGCCGACCTTCTGATCAGCAAGCCCTAGGCTTTGTGGTTTAACCCACAGCGCCACCCGCGTCCCATGTGCTTCCAATACTACTTGGCTAAAAGCCATCACAGTCAGGTACAACCATGGCTTCCCCCAAAGTAGCCTGGGAACTGTGATACAGAAAACAGAGAATGCAACATTTTTTAGGAATGGGGAAGATCAGGGAGAGAGCATCTTCCTTTCTCCATCAAAATGATATCATTGCCAGTACAATAAGGTAAGTGAAGGCATTTAGTACCTTTAAAAAGCATTAAGAACATCTAAAAACAACCATGCCCATTGAAAGCCAAAGGATTAGTCAGAGGATTGACTGACAACCCCTTTAAACAAAAGGTTGCCTTTTCAAACACAGAGGGATACTTGCGCACTTTTAAATGTCCATGTGTCTTTTGCAGCGTCCCCTAAGACCTTGTCAGCATCTTCCCATAAAGGAACCAGGCCGGGGAGAATCAAATCTAAATCTTTGAAGGGAGGGAGAGAAAAAGAATGGAAAGCTATTGCAGCAGAGAAAATGCAATGGCCATCACCACCAAACATTGGAAAACACCACCATAGGAAACAGGCAATAACTGATTGAGAAGCACCTCATTGCTAATCTGCCTGCCCATGGTCATGCTGAACAGGGACCAATAACAGAGGCAGTATCTGCAACTCGGAATCTTATGATGAACACTGCAGATGAGCTTTCACAAATAGCTGGAATGGGGATCCCCCCCAGCTTGAGGGCCACGCTCACTTGCAGGCAACCTTCGAAGGGCCACATGCCTGCAATGCAGGGAGGCTGGACTTGATGACTCTTGTGGTTCCTCCCAAGTCTACAATTTATTTGATTATTGACCTCTGGGCTTGAGGTTCCCTGCTCATACTGAAAGGGATTTGCTTGGGAATAAATGTTAAAGAAGGAACTGGGCCCTGGGAAAGGACATTGGTGGATAGGAATGAGCTACATTAAGTACCACCATTTTGCTTGTGACAAGTAATGCCTCAGTAGCACTAAAGGGTCTTAGGATAGAAGCAAGCTTAGCTTCCAAAGATCAAATCCTGGCCATTTGATGCAACTCAAACGCGCTTCTTGTTCCTTAGCAGCTCAGCCTCCCTCCATGTTACATTCAAGATACACTTACCCAGAAGGTCTGACACATTTCCTGAAAAAGTGTAATTAATAAACGGTGACTTTTCAATTGCTTCCCACAAATCGGACAGATTTCTTCCTGTTGGGAAAACGTGGAGTCAGGATGCTTCAATAAAAACCTGGTTCCTTTCAGTCAAATGACTGATGTGACAAGGGGCGAGAGAATGACCTGGGATGGGATAGTAGTAGGCAAGCAGTCTAGCGCTTGTCCCAGAATCATGGGAAGGGCTGTAGCTCAGTGGAAAAGCATCTGAGTAACATACTCAAGGTCCAAGTGTTGGCTAGTGGAAGGCATGGAGGCCAACAGTAGGTGGCACTAGAGTCAATAACCAGCGCAGCCAACTAAATTCTAGCTTCGTCTCCATTGTCCTTCCTGTTGAGTTCATCAAAGGCAACACAGGGACCATGAAGGTAGATGTTTTCAGTTAGTGCCACACCCTGGGCAGGTTATAAGTACCTTCAGCCAGCATGAGGTTGGGGAGGCAGTGCCTCATTCAACCTTAAGGATTGGCCTCCACCACTACAACCCTTCCTCTTGGCATGTTAGGTTAGCCTGGGCAGAGATTTAGCCCTGAAACACCCCCCCATCCAAACCAATGAAGCTCTGAACACCCCCAGCTGAAGTGGTACAGTCCAAGGTGGGCTTTTGTGCACAGGATTCTTCTGAATACAGAGTTCGGATTTCTAAGCAACATATTTGGGGAAGAGAAGAGCAATTACATGGTTACCTGTGCGGCCTGACATGACACAAATATAGATGCAGTCCGTGTCATTTCCTTGGCTCACTGAAAGACAGATGCTGCCTTAATTAAAACCCATTGAAGAGGAACAACAACAAAAAAAACAGCTTTCCCATTCACATCGCAAAGTCTGCGACAGAAATATCCAAAAATTATCCCGAAAGTTGTAGTGCCAAGATCTTTCAAGTTGGAATTTCAAGGGGCAACAGCAGGGAACAATGCCCTCCTTATAATTTCCTCACTGGACCTTCTTTGCAGCACACACACACACACACACACGGCCTAAATCAGATTCCTTCCTGAATTTGTGTAGTGGATAAGGGAGCAATCCTGTAGAAAGATCCACCAGGAGGAGAAGGATGGGATCCAGCAGATCCTTGGCTGAAACAGGAGGATTTCAGCTCAGGCATGCTACGCCAGCTTAACTCCCTCCATAGCTCAGTTGGTAGAGCACGAGTCTCCTAATCTCAGGGTCATGGGTTCTAGCTCCACATTGTAGGCGGTTGGACTAGACGATCCTAGTAAAGGTAAAGGTAAAGGGACCCCTGACCATTAGGTCCAGTCGTGTCCGACTCTGGGGTTGCGGCGCTCATCTCGCTTTATTAGCCGAGAGCCGGCATACAGCTTCCAGGTCATGTGGCCAGCATGACTAAGTCGCTTCTGGTGAACCAGAGCAGCGCACAGAAACGCCGTTTACCTTCCCACTGCAGTGGTACCTATTTATCTACTTGCACTTTGACATGCTTTCGAACTGCTAGGTTGGCAGGAGCAGGGACCGAGCAACGGGAGCTCACCCCGTCGCGGGGATTCGAATCGCCGACCTTCTGATCAGCAAGCCCTAGGCTCTGTGGTTTAACCCACAGCACCACCCGCGTCCTAGAAAATCCTCGTAGTCCCTTCCAAATCTACATTTCTATGAGCCTCAACTGAATTGGGATCCAGCTGACTGAGCCAAGAACTGTGGATCTTAAGCTGCAGTAAGTCCTGAAAAAGGGGTGTGGCATGGGCAGCAGTGGCGTAGCGTGGGTTGCTGATTCCCAGGGCACGGCAAGTATTGTGCCCAGTAAGGCAAGTATAGCACCTCCTAACCCGCACCTCCATGCATCGCCAATGCTGCTGCCAGATGGGTCTGTGGAGCATCAGCAGGACATGCTTGCATGGCGCTGCCACATGTCTTGCCATCTGCCCGCCTCCCCCACCAGTGGCAGACACTCCATAGCTGAGGACTGCAAGGGCCCATCCTCTCCCAGCTCCTGCTCAAAGTGCTGCTCAGGTGAGGGGGGTGGGTGCGGTGGGGAGCCCCTTCGGTCAGGGCAGCAGGTAGGGCCCACAGCCCGGCACCCACATTTTCTGTACCTGCCCTGTGATTGTCAAACTTAATGGACTTGGCATCAAATTTGCCAGCAATGACTCTTTTACCTGACACAATAGAGGTAGACTTGAAAATTTCCTTAAGGTAATCGGTGGAGTTGCCAACGATATCAACTAGCAAAGCGGTAAAATCTGGAGAGAGAAAACCCAGTCAAATAAATAAAGCACCTTTCTAGCCCCCAAGTCCATCTCTTTACCACCAAAAGTGGAATGATGAAAAATTAAGAACCAAACTACATATTTCGACAGGGATAGTGGAATCTGTGGTCCACCTGTTGGACTACAAATCCCATCATGCCTGAGAACTGGCCATCCTGGTTTACAATAATCTGTAGGGCTGCCATGTTCTCAATCCCTGGTTTACAATCATCACATCCCCCCCCCCAAAAGGTGTGTTTAAATTGGCCATTTTTATTTTGATGTATTGGCACCCAACTCCTATGCAACGGCATATTGCTTACACACGAGTAAAGACTGACATGTTGGGTGTATCCCTCAGATACTTTGTCAATGTCCCCCTGGTGGCAATAGCAAATATCTTTCATGCACCACTCACCTGTTAAGTCATTTGTCCTGTTGTTCAAGCAATAGCAGTACCTCATGGGGAATTTGGTGGGGTCGATATTCTTCAGGTTGGATACTGTGAAGAGAGGAGGGGGACAAAGCAACAAGACATACACTGCAGAGGCATTTAAGACATGGGCAATGTTCAGGAGCTGAATTGTTAAATCAGGTAATTTATTGGACCAGTCGCTATGTCTCAACCTAACCTACCTCACAGGGTTGTTGTGAGGATAAAGGGGCAAACCTTGAGCTCCTTTGAGGAGTGTTACAGGAATTTCCCCGTACCACCCAGTTCCACAAGCAAGACACTCACACACTTGAGTGAAAATATTTCTTTCTCTATAGTGTTTCTGTTATAAATTCATATAAAATCAACCATATATCGGATTGGGACCAATCCACCTTTGTTCTTCAGCATATTAGGAGATCTATCATGGGGGGTGGGCCTGGTATGCTCACAGGGCTGCCATAATCTCCTAGGCATTGAAGCATGTCAGCAACAGAGCCCTGCCAGAGGATATTCCCACTCAGAACTGCCAGACAATGGGGCATTTCTCTCACAAAGGAAAGTCATTAGCCCAGCACCTGAAAATGGATTGAGCCCAGACTAGAACAAAGGACAGTCATCAGCCCTACCCGGCCAGGGCAGGAACTTTGGAACACACGGATGGCACTGTGGGTTAAACCACAGAGCCTAGGGCTTGCCGATCAGAAGGTCGGCGGTTCGAATCCCCGTGATGGGGTGAGCTCCCGTTGCTTGGTCCCTGCTCCTGCCAACCTAGCAGTTGCTTGGTCCCTGCTCCTGCCAACCTAGCAGTTCGAAAGCACGTCAAAGTACAAGTAGATAAATAGGTACCGCTCCAGAGGGAAGGTAAACGGCGTTTCCGTGCGCTGCTCTGGTTCGCCAGAAGCGGCTTAGTCATGCTAGCCACATGACCCGGAAGCTGTACGCCGGCTCCCTCGGCCAATAAAGCGAGATGAGTGCTGCAACCCCAGAGTCTGTCACGACTGGACCTAAAGGTCAGGGGTCCCTTTACCTTTTACCTTTGTCTTGTAGATATGTGCACCTGGGAGGGGTTCAAGGGGTGTCAAAATACTCAAGTTACCTCCCCTGACCATCCCAATTTGTGATGTAGTTCTGATGTATCTGTGATGTATTTGTGATGTAATCTTGGGGGTGTATCTTGGTGGTGGGAAAGTAATAAGAGTTGGGGTCTCTTCCTGTTCGGGGCTTCCATTTTGTTCCACCTGGTGGCGGGTGGGAGCCCTGTCGCGACAGTCTCAATAAAGACCAAGCCTACTGGCTGCTGTTTTGCTCTGGCATTCCTGGCTGGTGTCCTTGTTTTCTTGTCCAAGGGAGCCCTCAGATTTTCTCCTTTAACAGGAGGAAGTGGTAGATAAATTCTATAAATATTTATTTATTGGCTTATGTTTCATTTGTTTCTAAATTAAGAGCTTTCATCCTCCTTTTTAGGAAAATCTCATCAAAGAAAGCAGAAAAAGCATGGCATAATTGTCATTGACAAACCACAACTTTTAAAAACCCATTAATATATATTTATTAGCTTACTGTTGTAGACGACTATGGAAACCTTATGGAAGGCATATGAGCTGTAAGATGTGATGCTCAGCAATGAGAAGAACTTTTTGCTGCCTGTGGAGATACAGACAAAACTTGCCCATCAATTATACACACATGCAAATGCATATTCAGGGAAGGCCCCAAGCTCACAGATAGAGCATTTGCTTTCCCCTGCCCCTGCCCCTAACATCACATACCGTATTTTTCGCTCTATAAGGCGCACCTGACCATAGGACGCACCTAGTTTTTAGAGGGGGGAAGCCCCATTTTTTTGAGAATCAGCTCAAATTTCTGTAGCTTCTTTTGCAAAGGAGAAAAGCCCAATCTTTTGAGGATCAGCTCAAATTTCTGCAGCTTCTTTTGCAAAGGGAAAAGACCCTGTTTTATGGGGTTTAACTCACAGTTCTGCAGCTTCAGGAAGCCATTTCTACAGTTTCCAGACAGATAATCTAATCAGCCAGTCACATGTCGCTGGGGAAACAGCCTCCCTCTGCAAGGGGGAGGGGCTGGAATCTCTCTCCCTTATCTCTCTCCCCGATCGTTTGCTAAGCAGCTGCTCAGCGGGCTTCCTTTCAACACCCCCTTCTCTCTCTCTTTTTTTTAAAAAAGCACGATCTGCTTTTGCCCCTGGGCAGTTCATCTCCAGGGACCACACATTCGCTCCATAAGACGCACAGACATTTCCCCTTACTTTTTAGGAGGGAAAAAGTGCGTCTTATGGAGCGAAAAATACGGTACCTCCATTCTCCAGTGGGCATGCATTGGATGTAGTTAATCAATATGCAGGAAATAATAGAAAGGGAAGGAACAGATACCTTTGAGAGCTGTGTTTAGCATCCCATTTACCAGTTCAGTCAGGTTAATCGCTGCCAGATCAACCGATTTAGCAGGCAACTCTGGAAAAGAAGAAACCATTTCTTATTAGTGTCGACATGCCATGTTGCAATTATGCCCAGACCCAACACTTCAAAGTGCATAGTTCAGCAACAGTTTTAATCTTGTGATTGCATAGCGGGTTCTCCTTCATGGAGAGCACATGTTGCGGTGGGGGCTAACAAGTCACCCCACTGTTGCTGGGCAGGTTAGGATAGATGACCATGACAGATGATTGGGGCTTGCGGGTTGCTGGGGAGAATGTTATGTAGCAATTTTTGATGGATAGCTCAGAGGTTATATATTCCCAGTGCAGGCAGCACGCGGCCCTCTTTGCTGCGTGCATCGGATCACCCGCCCTCCCTCCCTTTATTTAGGCTTGCGCGTTGACCTTGCTATGCCTGTCATGGGGTTGTCTGCTTTTGGAGCAAGGGCCTGGCAGGAATTTTTCCATCTGGATGATTGGCTGTTGCCATTTGGTTTTCACCTACTGCGTAGCAATTAGTCACAACTTGTAAGGTTGCGGTTAGGCATTGGTTATGAATTTGGTTGGTGGAGGGGATGTGGTTGGTTGAGCCGGGGGTCTGACCCTCGCTTCTCCCCAAATGCTCCCAGGGGCTCTAGCGTGGCCCTGGCCCCCGACCGGGGTATACGGACAAAAGCATGGCGAGCCCCTGGATTCCTTTAACGGAATTCCCTGCGCAGCAGCAGCATTGGAGGGGCAGCCACAGCCAACCCTGACCCCTCCACCAACCAAATGATATTGGGTAGTGTGCAAGACTATCTATCAACACACTCCCTTATTTATAACCCTTGAGTTCCCACAGAAAGACTTACCTGCAGTTGCCAGCACCGCCACTTTCTTGCTCTCTCCTTTCACGCTTTCGGCTGCAAAAGATATTTAAGAGGCTTCTATGCTTCATGCCACAATCGATCAAAACAAAACTTACTTGTAGAGGGTCTTGCTTGAAAATGATGAAGGGCTTCTTGGAGATCTTCTGCATCAGTAATGGTGGGATACAGGGAATGGAAAAGCTTTGATCTGGAAACTTTTCGGGTGCCTTTGATGAATTGGGATCTGATTCAGAAAGTCTGCTTTATATTTAGTAAATGGAACTTTTTTTTTTAAAAAAAAAAAAGCACAGCAGATGCTTTTCATGCACTCTACAAACAACTGCAATAATTTTTCAAGCAGCCAAAAAACTGCCAGTAAAACTGAAAATGGGTATTTTGTTACCTGCTAAAAGCCTGCTCCTTTTGCTGATAGCAAGACCCAGAGATGGTCCGACACATTTTGCTGCTTGAGGTGAAGCACAAAACAGAGCCCCTTCCCTAACTATACTGGTCTGGCAGTTGAATCTGACTTCAACCCTGATGGTAGGATAGGGTCCCCCTCCTTCACCTAAGAGCACCTGGCTAGCTTAAGAGATAGCGTGCAGCCTGGGGGGGTCACACAAAGCACCAACATCTCATTGCTGCTCCCAACCTCCCAGCCATAGCTGTCAATCCTCCCTTTTTTTGCTGGAAACTCCCTTATTCCAATGCCGTTTCCCGCTGCTATCCCGGATTGTTGATATCCCTTAAATTTCCCGGATTTCAAAGGAAGCAGCTCCTCTCCCTCCCTGCCGGCCAGGGAGGCTCCTCAGCTGCGTTGCTCGGCTGCCAATAAGGAGTCTGAGACCGACTGGGGGCGGAGCTTGCATGCCTTGTGCAGCCAGACCCTCACGCCCAACCAGACAGCCTGCCTTCCTGCCATCTATGCACTCGTTCTTTCGCTCACCCGTTCACGCGCAGCCTCTGGAGCGCAGGGTGGCGAGGCTACTTGGTGCCATTGCACCGCCCTCGCGGCATCCCTTCTTTTCAAATCCGAAAGTTGACAGCTATGCTCCCAGCACTTGCTGCCAGAGGCAGCTGCCTCCTTCTGCCTAATGGCAGAGCCGGCCCTGCGAAGATTTGCTTATGCACATATGTTACTTACCCAAGCTGGAAGCAAACAGGAGGCAAAGGAACCCGAGGGATACATTAACAGCACCATGCAGAGGGAACCATGACATTTTGGAATCTGACTTCCAGTTATGTAAATTGCCTGGAGTGTGAGAAAAGAGAGAGACAGAGGAATCGGTACCTCTGGTGGAAAGATAAGTTAGTCTACTTGGTAATAATAATAATAATAATAATAATAATAATAATAATAATAATTTATTTATTTATACCTGGCCCATCTGGCTGGGTTTCCCCAGCCACTCTGGGCAGCTTTCAACCGAATATTAAAAACAATACAGCATCAAACATTAAAAACTTCCCTAAACAGGACATCCTTCCGTTGTCTTTTAAAAGTAAAATAGTTGCTTATTGCCTTGACATCTGGTGGGAGGGCGTTACACAGGGCGGGCGCCACTACCGAGAAGGCCCTCTGCCTGGTTCCCTGTAGCTTTGCTTCTCGCAGCGAGGGAACTGCCAGAAGGCTCTCGGAGCTGGATCTCAGTGTCTGGGCTGAACGGTGGGGGTGGAGATGCTCCTTCAGGTATACAGGACCGAGGCTGTTTAGGGCTTTTAAGGTCAGCACCAACACTTTGAATTGTGTTCGGAAACGTACTGGGAGCCAATGTAGCTCTCTCAGGACCGGTGTTATGTGGTCCCGGCGGCCACTCCCAGTCACCAGTCTAGCTGCCGCATTCTGGATTAATTGCAGTTTCCGGGTCACCTTCAAAGGTTGCCGCACGTAGAGCGCATTGCAGTAGTCCAAGCGGGAGATAACTAGAGCATGCACCACTTTGGCAAGGCAGTCTGCGGGCAGGTAGGGTCTCACCCTTAGATTCATATTATTATTATTATTATTATTATTATTATTATTATTATTATTATTATTATATGATTTTTTTAAAGTCAAAGGTTATAATGCCCTACCCTTCCTCTCTCCACCTTGCTTGGGGTGGGGCCTGGAGGGCTCCAAAAAGGACTGCTGCTGCTGCTGCTGCTGCTGCTGCTGCTCGACAGATATTTCTCCTTTTTAAAATTGTTTTTATTTTTTATTTATGTCATTTTAAATTGTTATGGATATTAATGTTGTATTTTTTTAGTTTTAGATTTTATTATTTATGTGAAAATTGTTATCCATTTGGTTGTGTACATTTAGATGCGCTTTATTTATTGTTTATGACTTTTGTTATGTTGCTAATTATGTAAATCTTCTCATGTTGTAAGCCGCCTTGAGCATTGTTTTAACTATGGAAAGGCGGCATACAAATCGGGTCCTCCCTCAAAGAGGGCACGTATTGCGGTGAGACCTGGCAACCAAACCCCTGTGTTGTGGGTGGGAGTGATTGACAGCCACAACACCCAACCAGTAGGTCCCTCGATGCAGGGTTCAATCTGACCAATGGGACGCAAGCTAAATGGATCGAGGGACCTACAAATACCCATGCATGTGACCCTAAGCTTCCTCTTTCGGTGCGTGCATCGGAACACCCGCCCACCTCTCCCTACTTTTAGGGCTTTGCACTTGACCTTGCTATGTCGTCATGTGTCGTCTGTCGTTGGGACAGGGGCATGGCAGGAATTTCCCTCACTTGGCTGATTGGCTGTTGCCATTTGGGTTTCGCCTGCCGCGTAGCAAATCATCACAACTTGTAAGGTTGCGGATAGGCTCTGGTTCAGGTGATAGGGTTGGGAGAACGCTCTCGCCATCCGTATGCGAAGGTTATTCCGTTAAAGGAATCCAGGGACTCGATGGTTTGGTCAACCCCTGAGAGGGGGTTGTGCCCATGCCTGAGTCCGGGGGGACATTTGGGTGGTGGATAGAGCATGTCCCCGGCTTTCTGCTTATCCAGGTATTCACCCTTGGCTGACCTATGCTGGGACCCTGGGTCAGCGCTACCTGCATGGCAGGGAGCTAGTCGAACCAGAGCCTATGCAACCACTCACTTTCTGTAATCAATAAAGTTGTGGCCTACCGGTAAGTTCTGCCAAAAACCAAACCAAAATTTGAGTCTTGTCTGAATTTATTTAGGGTGAGGTTAAAAGGTCTGAACACGCAAATAAAATGATGATGAACCTTCCTCATTGCTACGGTAGAATGCCATAGAATGATAAATGCATTAATTATACTTTGCTTCCATGTTGGCTCATTATTTCCCATCAATATCTAACCATCACATTGGCTCATTAAATATTTTCAGTCGATATCATAATGAGGGCATAAAAATTGTGCCAAAGGTATCTTTTTCGGAAATTCCTTTTTGAGGGGGGCACGGAGTAAGAGCCCCCAGCCCAGTGCTCATCTCCCGACATCAGAGGAAACAACGTTCGCAGAGAGGAACAATAGGCTCCTGCCCCGGGCATCGGGCACCCCCGCAATGCCTCTGGCCCGCATTTCTTACAGTAAATTAGAAGTTCTCTTCATGAAGGCTCCCCCCCCCCAAACTGAAAAGCCATACCCAATGGCTTCACTTGGAAACAGCAAGCGGACTTTAAAGACTGAGATTGATTATGGCAGAAAAGATCTGATGTTATATTTATAAACTGTGTGGAGTTAAAAATAAGACTCTGAAAGATTTATTAGTAATGGAGGACCTCCGACCCGACTTCGCAAGTAATGGCGCTGCAAGAATTGGATCGGTGTGGGGGAGCCCGTGGGCAGACCACTACTCCATAGGGAGAAACCAGTTCTGGTTGTTTATTGAAGTTTGATTTATATTAAATTTCAAATTTATTTATTTCAGCTATTTGCTCATATATAAACAAACAAAAACCAACCAAGGCAAAAGAGACAAAACAAAACAGAACAACCAACTAACAATGCAAAATAGAACAACAACAACCGGTACAGAAGAAAACCATCGCAACGTTAGGCAATCAACTCATGGTAGTAATTCAGTGCTACCCTAGCGACCTTAGCAAGGACAAGGCAGGAGGCTCGGACTTGAGTGGGATGGTAATATAGCTTTCAATACTCAAACAGTGTTCCAGCGCATCTCTTAAGCGAAAGAACTGCAGTTAGGAACCTTGCAACCTGTACGGTTCTATGAGGGTTCGTGTCTTGCAGCATATAGGCTAGATGCGCCTCGACAGGCTTGTCGACTAGTTCCTGTAATATTGAGTTTAATAAATTGGCCCGAGCTGATCTGTACATAGTACAGCTGAACATTATATGTTGGAGGGATTCAGTTGATTTGTTGTCACAAACACACAGAACCGAGACCTGGCCCTTTGTATATCTGTATATACAATTTCCCATCAATCAATTTGATGGGAAATTGATTTATATTAGAGACTGGCACTCCTGGAAAGGGGTATGTGCAAAGCAAGCGGGGGAGAGTAGCAGCGTGAAGAAGTTTGGTGAACAACAGGACGAGAAGATGGCGATGGTCGGAATGTGGCATTTGGAATTAAGAAGATCGACCTCATCCACACAGAGACATTGTTTATTATAATTTAGCCTGCTTGCTGGCATATATCAGCGGCTGTGGAAATATTGGAAAGAACTTTTAAAAAGCAATTGATGGAGGTGAACAGGGAAGCTCCGGCGTCCGAGGCATGGGAAGTTCATATATATATATATATATATAATATTATAATAATTAGGAACAATTGGAATGTTTCTTTTAATTGGGAATTGTATAATTAATTTGGATTGTAATTTGGAATGTAATTGGGAATAATTTCAATGTGATTTGTATTGGAAAATTTAATAAACAGATTATTAAAAAAAAAAAGCCGTACCCAATGGCAGAGCTGCTCTAGACTTTTCCAAGAGGCCCAAATGGTGTCAGAAGATCACATGGTTGGGCCAAATTAGAAACCGCACATTGGGGTGGCTTTGTGTCATATCTGCAAAAATAGCCTCCCTGTTTGGGCGGACAATTACCTGAGCCTCTGCATTATTGCAACATTTTGGAATGGACGAAGGATAAAAGGAAGACAGATGCCTTTGATGTCTCTTTATCTTGCATGGAAGAATGAACCGGTCTGTCAGCCGGCCGGCCGTCATTACCAGTTTGGTTCAACACATGGTCACGGATAAAAGGAAACGTTTCTCATATGTCCAAGCAATTTTCCAACCAGGATGCAAGAGTTCTGATTGTACATTCAAACTGGTGGGGAGTAGAACTGAGCAACACAGAAAGAAAAGAGAAAGGAGCTCTTTGACTATATTAAGATTATTGAAATGGAGCTTGTGGGTGATTGTATTCCGTGACAAGATACCAGTTCCCATGAGATTCATTACTGATTCTCAAGTTATTCCCAGGTGCTTCCTCAGTCCTTATTTATCAGGGACAATTCCCAGTTTCATTGTCAAAGTTTCTGCTTTGGGGGCATGACTTTTGAATGTTTTGTTGGTGTGTGAATTGTCTTTACTCTGGGCTTTTCTCCAGCCCCACCCAAGATCCATAGACCAGGAGTGGGCAGAAGGGAAAGATTTCATAAAAGATGAATTTTAACAGGGAAAAATGTAAAGTACTACACTTGGGCAAAAAAAATGAAAGGCACAAATACAGGATGGGTGACACCTGGCTTGATAGCAGTACATGTGAAAAGGATCTAGGACAGTGATGGCTAACCTTGACACTCCAGATGTTTTGGAACTACAACTCCCATCATCCCTAGCTAACAGGACCAGTGGTCAGGGATGATGGGAGTTGTAGTCCCAAAACATCTGGAGTGTCAAGGTTAGCCATCACTGATCTAGGAGTCTTGGTAGACCATAAACTTGACATGAGTCAACAGTGTGATGCAGCAGCTAAAAAAGCCAATGCAATTCTGGGCTGCATCAATAGGAGTATAGCATCTAGATCAAGGGAAGTACCACTGTATTCCGCTCTGGTCAGACCCCACCTGGAATACTGTGTCCAATTCTGGGCACCACAGTTCAAGAAGGATACTGACAAGCTGGAACGTGTCCAGAAGAGGGCAACCAAAATGGTCAAAAGCCTGGAAACGATGCCTTATGAGGAACGGCTTAGGGAGCTGGGTATGTTTAGCCTGGAGAAGAGAAGGTTAAGGGGTGATATGATAGCCATGTTCAAATATATAAAAGGATGTCATATAGAGGAGGGAGAAAGGTTGTTTTCTGCTGCTCCAGAGAAGCGGACACGGAGCAATGGATTCAAACTACAAGAAAGAAGGTTCCACCTAAACATTAGGAAGAACTTCCTGACAGTAAGAGCTGTTTGACAGTGGAATTTGCTGCCAAGGAGTGTGGTGGAGTCTCCTTCTTTGGAGGTCTTTAAGCAGAGACTTGACAGCCACCTGTCAGGAATGCTTTGATGGTGTTTCCTGCTTGGCAGGGGGTTGGACTGGATGGCCCTTGTGGTCTCTTCCAACTCTATGATTCTATTCTATGATTCCAGTAGATCAGCAAGGGTGACTGACACACACACACCCTACTCTAGTACAGAAATCGTGGGGTAACTACAAACGGATTATTATGTAGAAGGGCTGTGAGCTCATACCAGTTCAAGTCCTCAAAGCAAATTCTTTTGCTTGGTAGCTGTGCAAAGCCTGGATAGCCCATTTGCTTAGAGCATGGTGCTGATAAGGCCAAGGTTTCAGGTTCGAGCCCTACATCGGACAGTTACATATTCCTGCATTGCTGGGGGTTGGGCTACATGAGCCTTGGGGCCCCATCAAAATGAATGGAAATGCCTACGGCAGAGCTTTCCAAACTGTGTGTTGCGACATGTTAGTGTGTCAGCTGCAGTGTGTTAGAATCATAGAGTTGGAAGAGACCACAAGGGCCATCCAGTCCAACCCCCTGCCAAGCAGGAACACCATCAAAGCATTCTTGACAGATGACTGTCAAGCCTCTGCTTAAAGGCCTCCAAAGAAGGAGACTCCACCACACTCCTTGGCAGCAAATTCCACTGTCGAACAGCTCTTACTGTCAAGAAATTCTTCCTAATGTTTAGGTGGAATCTTCTTTCTTGTAGTTTGAATCCATTGCTCCATGTCCTCTTCTCAGGAGCAGCAGAAAACAACCTTTCTCCCTCCTCTATATGACATCCTTTTATATATTTGAACATGGCTATCATATCACCCCTTAACCTTCTCTTCTCCAGGCTAAACATACCCAGCTCCCTAAGCCGTTCCTCATAAGGCATCATTTCCAAGCCTTTGACCATTTTGGTTGCCCTCTTCTGGACACGTTCCAGCTTGTCAGTATCCTTCTTGAACTGTGGTGCCCAGAATTGGACACAGTATTCCTGGTGGGGTCTGACCAGAGTGAAATACAGTGGTACTATTACTTCCCTTGATCTAGATGCTATAGATCCCGGGGCTGGAAAGGGGGTTAGTTTAACCTCCGGTTTGCTAATAAAACTGAATGACTGCATCGCGAAATGGTGCATGTCTAAAAAGCGTGTCAACAACATGAACAGTATGGAAAGCTCTGGACAAAGGTCTACTCTGTTTTTACTAACATTGGATAAAACCCATTTTTGTTATTTATTAGAAAACATTTTAAAATTATTATTATTATTATTATTATTATTATTATTATTATTATTCTACATACATAGAAGTCCCAGTGATCTCCCATCTAGATTGAAGACTGCTTTTGTCCCTGGCTAACCCTACTGAAGATATTTTCATTCTGGCCAGCTGTTTGCACAATAGGGCAAGCTATTTTTAGATGTAGTTTTACTGATACTATTAGCTGATGAATTGTTGCTGTTACGACTTTGCAGTTTAACTGAAAGCGGCATTTTGTATCTATCTATTAATTTTTAGCCGTCCTGAGCTCCAGATTGCAGGAGGGGCAGGATGCAAGACTATCTAATGAGCAAACAAATAAATACATAAAATAACTTGGCAACGTTTGGCCAAATACAATCCCTTACATTTTGAAACCGCCCAGTAGGCTCATCAATAATATTTTAAAACCTCTTCTGTAGCAGTTTTTACTGCTGAGCATCTAAGGAGAGACACTGTTAATGGTGACTTTTAAAGTCCAGCCCCACACCCACAATTTCATCCAGCTTTAAAAAATCAATATTAAATAATATACAAATAGAACATTCAAGGAAGGTTTTCCATTTTGTTTTGCTAATATGTGTAGCATTTCTATGATACGCTATTATTTTGACTCCAAGCCTGAAGTCTACAAAACATTTATTTTCTAACACATTTAAGGTTCATGATGGGGACTGGCCCATTAGCTTCAGCAGGGGAAAGATAGCTTCGTTCCAAATATATCAATTTATAACCTGTTTGATCATCCATAATCAGACCATTTAATCAGGATTAAGTGCCTTTTCATTGCTCCGACCCGAGTTAACAAAAGCATTAGCCACAGTTCACTTGCACCATTTAGCACGACAAGTAACTTATAATGTTCTCCTTTTTGTGTGTCGCCAGTAATGTCAAATCAGGTATCAGGTGTTCCCCCTGCTTTTATCAGTAGCAATACACAAGAAATTACTGCAAATGCAAAGAACACAGAGAGATCTCTTGTTTCACAACTCCTCCTGTTTCAGCTCATTTCCAAGCGGCAAAAGGCCGCTGTCTCAGAGCTGAAGTTAACTTCAAATATTTATATATATACTGCAAATTAGAAAAGAAATTATTCTCTTGATCACTAATCCTATACTTTAAGAAATCCCGTGATTGATTTTTTAAAGCTAGCTTGTTCCATTTATCATTCTGCCTGGTCCATTATTAGAGGAGGGTTTTGTGTTTTTGTTGTTTTAAAACTTTTCAGAAAGGGCTATATTTATGTTGGAACTATCCAGGGTCTCTCGCTCTCTCTCTCTCTCTCTCTCTCTCTCTCTCTCTCTCTCTCTCTCTCTCTCTCTCTCTCCATATCTATGTATCTTTTAGTTTCAACTCACCTGGCTTCTGTGGGTGGTGTTGATAAAGCCCTGCAAGAGAATTCAGCCAAAAGGTTATCTCACTCCTTTTGATGAAAGGTGACTAGGCTGCGAATGGACGGGCTCGATAACCTTGTTTCAAAAAGAGAAGCCGGTGGAGAAAGAGAAATGCCAGTCTCCATGGGATGGAGTAAGTGAAAGGCAAGCAAAAAGTGCTTGTGGCACAAACTGGAGTGAATCCCTTAGTGGGATGACATAGCAAGGTACGATGTGAAGCCACATTTGGCAGTAATTACTTTCCCTGAAAAGCAGAATTGAGAGGATCGTTTCTCCAACATTTAAAGAGACAGGCCCTCTTATTGTCATAAAGGAACATCCCTTCTGGAACAAAGAAAGGTTGACTTCACAAAATGGCTCTGTGTGTGTTAGTGCTTTGCTTTAGTTCTGAATCCTGACAAGACAGAAGTACTGTTTTTTTTGGGGGGGCAGGCAGGTATGGGGGACTCCCTAGTCCTGAATGGGGTAACTGTGCCCCTGAAGGACCAGGTGCACAGCCTGGCGGTCATTTTGGGCTCACAGCTGTCCATGGAGATGCAGGTCAATTCTGTGTCCAGGGCAGCTGTCTACCAGCTCCATCTGGTACGCAGGCTGAGACCCTACCTGCCCGCAGAATGTCTCGCCAGAGTGGTGCATGCTCTGGTTATCTCCCGCTTGGACTACTGCAATGCGCTCTACTTGGGGCTACCTTTGAAGGTGACCCGGAAACTACAACTAATCCAGAATGCATCAGCTAGATGGGTGACTGAGAGTGGCTGCCGAGACCACTTAACACTGGTCCTGAAAAACCTACATTGGCTCCCAGTATGTTTCTGAGCACAGTTCAAAGTGTTGGGGCTGACCTTTAAAGCCCTAAATGGCATCGGCCCAGTATACCTGGAGGAGCGTCTCCACCCCCATCATTCTGCCTGGACACTGAGGTCCAGCTCCGAGGGCCTTCTGGCAGTTCCCTTATGGTGAGAGGTGAGGTTACAGGGAATCAGGCCTTCTCGGTGGTGGCGCCCGCCCTGTGGAACGCCTTCCCATCAGATGTCAAGGAAATAAAGAACTATCTGACCTTTAGAAGACATCTGAAAGCAACCCTGTTTAGGGAAGTTTTTAATGTTTGATGTTTTATGGTGTTTTTAATATTCTGTTGGGAGCCGCCCCAAGTGGCTGGGGAAACCCAGTCAGATGGGTGGGGTATAAGTAATAAACTATTACAGTCGTACCTCTTGTTACGAATGCTTCAGGTTGCGTACCGCACAGGATACGAACGTGCCGCACCCAGAAATAACGGAACGTGTTACTTCCGGGTTCGGCGGTTTGCGCATGCGCAGATGCGTCAAATGACGTCACGTGCATGCACAGAAGCGCCAAATCGCGTCACGCACATGCGCAGACGCGGCACTTCAGATTGCGGATGTCACGGGTTACGAACGGGGCTCCGGAACAGATCCTGTTCGTAACCATAGTTACCACTGTATTATTATTATTATTATTATTATTATTATTATTATTATTATTTTACCCATCATATACTAGCACATGTGTAATTAGGAGGGGAATTTGATTCAGTTAAGCGGGTATAGGCAGACCCACCTCATTTGCAGCTTCTGAAACATTACACCAACTGCCTGGACACTGAGGTCCAGCGCCAAGGGCCTTCTGGCGGTTCCCTCACTACGAGAAGCCAAGTTACAGGGAACCAGGCAGAGGGCCTTCTCGGTAGTGGCGCCCGCCCTGTGGAACGCCCTCCCTTCAGATGTCAAAGAGAACAACAATTACCAGACCTTTAGAAGACATCTGAAGGCAGCCCTGTTTAGGGAGGCTTTTAATGTTTAATAGATTATTGTATTTTAATGTTCTGTTGAAAGCCGCCCAGAGTGGCTGGGGAGACCCAGCCAGATGGGCGGGGTATAAATAATAAATTATTATTATTATTATTATTATTATTATTATTATTATTATCACAGAAGCATAGAATTGCAGAGTCTGAAGGGGCACAATGGTCATCCAGTCCAACCCCCTGCAATGCAGGGATCTTTTTGCCCACATGCCACATGTTGATTACATTTATATACTACCTTTATCTTCCAAGGATCTCAAAGTGGTGTGCAATGCATGGTTCTCCTCCTCCCCATTTATTCCTCCCCACAACTCTGTGAGGCCTGCTAGGTTAAGAGAAGTTGACTGGTCACCCAGTGAGCTTCATGGCTGAGCGGGGATTTGAACCCTGGTCTCCCAGGTCCTAGCCCAACACTCTAACCCTTATGCTACACTGGCTCTTTTAACTGTCAGACTACACATGATATGGGAGATCTGCCTACAGCGGGCTGGTCCCAGGAAGACAGCTGTTTTTAATGGTGGGTTCACCTTTGGCATTCAGCATCTTATGCAAACAGAGAACTGCTTTGGGTTTGATGCATATTCAATTGCACAGGCTTGAATCCAGCCATTTATGGACTTAATTCTGCCCAGTGTGAAGGGCTTGGTTTTACCAGATCTGAAGATCCGTCAGACGTGAAGTGCATTTCTGCTGTTTATCTCTTTGGATCCGGTCCAGGGTTCGGTCACACGGTACCTTCAGATGTTACTGGGTGCCAACCAGGGTGGATTTGATTTAAATCAAACCGATTTAAATCACGATTTAAATCACGATTTAAATCACTAGTCAGTAAGGCTCAGGGTGGATAAAAATCAACAATTAAAAAAAAATCCAAAAAATCCGATTTAAATAAAAAAACTCCGATTTCAATTTTAAAATATCTGTGTGTTTTTTAAAATTTATTTTTTTTAAAAAAAATATTGTTGCTTTTTATCCACCCTGAGCCTTACTGACTAGTGATTTAAATCGTGATTTAAATCGTGGTGCCAACTCCCATCAGACCCACCCAGCATGGTCAAAGGTCAGGGATTATGGGAGTTGTAGTCCAACAAAATCTGGAGGGCATCACATTGACTGCCTCAGTTCTAGACTGTAGGTTCAATGAAGGTACTTGAAGAAATTAATTCCTCAGATTTCTGCTTCCTCCCCTGCTGAAGGTTTTGTTGCCATTGACCGCTGCTTAATATTTCATCAATCATGCTGGAATGAAAGGGCCTGGGAGAATGATCTATCACAGGACTCTAACTGAGAGATAAAGGTGTTCCCTCGGCCCCCATCCAAACCGTTTGATGTTTGGATGCGGAGATAATTTGACTTTCAGCAGGGCATACATCACACGGCCATTTCATTTTGGGGCAGTGCAATTTCAGATGTGCCTCCCAGCAAGGTGATGCTCAGCTAAATCACTGTATTGTTCTGCTCTGACCAGCATACAAAAAGCTTTCTTTGGGGGCAATAATACATTTCCTGTGAAAGCACAGCTCAGATGAATTATGCAAGGAACTTTCTCAGGGCTATAGTTTAACTTCCCAGCAGGAATGTTTTGACCAATTGCTAAGGAAAGAAGCGAAAAAAGAAGCCATAGAGCCTCCATCTCTAGGGGCAGTATACCTCTCGCGGACAAACAACAGAAAAATGTTATCTGCATCATGCCCTACTTAGGAGCTTTGGAGAGGTATGAGTCTGCTGCAGACAGACCATAGGTCTTATCTAGCAAGGCGATTGTTATATTATCAAATGGGGTGTGTGTGTGTGTGTGTGTGTGTGTGAGAGAGAGAGAGAGAGAGAGAGAGAGAGAGAGAGAGAGAGAGAGAGAGAGAGAGAGAGAGAAATGCTCCATTTCCTGAAAAATTCACATTAGTGAATGCAGGCATTTGGAGAAGGAAGGATTAATCCTCCATCTTCTGCTACAATATTCTAGGAGTAGGGGCGTTGCAAGGGGAAGCGATGGGGGCGGGCCTCCCCGGGTTCCACCCCAGAGGGGGGTGACACTTTTTTTAATTTTTTTTAAACTTTATTGGAAAAAAGAGATAATAGACACACACACACAACCCCCCCCCCAACACCTCACAAAGTGGCACCATCAGAGGGGGGTGACACTTCTTTATTTTTTATTTTTTATTTTTTTATTTTTTATTTTTAAAATTAAATTTTAACTTTATTGAAAAAAAAGAGATAATAGACACACACACAAAAAAACCCCACACCTCGCAAAGTGGTACCATCATTTTTTGGGGGGTGGGGGTGACTTGCTATGCCACTGGGTGCAGCTCTGCCAGTGCCCTGGCAAAGTGGTGGGGGGGGGGGGTGACAAAAAAAAATCCGCCCCGGGTACCACCTGGGCTGGCTACGCCTCTGTCAAGGAGACCACCACTGCAGAAATTAGGCTTGATAAAAGCTAAACCATCTTTGCCAATAAGCTTAATAAGGAGGAGGAGGGTGTATGTGCATCTGAGGGAGGGAGGGAAAATGAGTATACAGTACTAGATGCTTCGCCTCACTTGGTTTGCTCACCAACCACCCTGCCGTTCTGTCTCCCACACTAACCCCTATAATTTCCCTTTCCCGCTCCTTGCAAATACTAAGCTCACCTTTCATAGAACCATAGAATTGCAGAGTTGAAAGGTACTCATCTAGTTCGCCTCCCTGAAATGCAGGAATCTCAACTAAAGTATTCATGCCAGATGGCCATCCAACCTCTGCCTCAAAACTTCCAACGAAGGAAATTCCACCACTTCCTGAGGAAGACCGTTCCATTGCATAATAATAATAATAATGATAATAATAATAATAATAATAATAATAATAATAATAATAATTTATTATTTGTACCCCGCCCATCTGGCCGGGTTCCCCCCCCCCCCCCAGCCACTCTGGGCAGCTTCCAACAAACATTAAAATACATCAAAATGTCACAGATTAAAAACTTCCCTAAACAGGGCTGCCTTCAGGTATTTTCTAAATGTCAAGTAGTTGTTTATCTCTTTGACCTCTGCTGGAAGGGCGTTCCACAGGGCGGGTGCCACTACCGAGAAGACCCTCTGCCTGGTTCCCTGTAGCTTTGCTTTTCGCAGTGAGGGAACCGCCAGAAGGCCCTCGGCGCTGGATCTCAGTGTCCGGGCTGAACTGTGGGGGTGGAGACGCTCCTTCAGGTATACAGGACTGAGGCCATTTAGGGCTTTAAAGGTCATCACCAACACTTTTAATTGTGCTTGGAAATGTACTGGGAGCCAATGTAGCTCTCTCAGGACCGGTGTTATGTGGTCCCAGCGGCCGCTCCCAGTCACCAGTCTAGCTGCCGCATTCTAGATTAATTGCAGTTTCCGGGTCACCTTCAAAGGTAGCCCCACGTAGAGCGCATTGCAGTTGTCCAAGCGGGAGATAACTAGAGCATGCACCACTCTGGCGAGACAGTCTGTCGGCTTCCGAACAGCTCTTACCATCGGAAAGTTGCCACCCTGCCAAGTGAAGCATAGCTCAGTCGGTGGAACATGAGACTCTTAATCTCAGGGTTGTGGGTTTGAGCCCCACATTGAGCAAAATAATTCCTGCATTGCAGGGGGTTGGACTGGATGACCCTTGGGGTCCCTTCCAACTCTACAGCTCTATGATGCCTCTACAGTGGCTTATTGGCGAATAGGGGGCATCGCTGGTCTCCTCGCACCCTCGTTCCTATATCTTCACTCACCGCTTCTTCATTGGTGGGGTGGATATTGTGTGGTTCGCCTCAGGTGCCAAAATGTCTACAGCCATCCCTTCAAGCACTTAAGGAAATCTATTTCAAGGCTTTGCATGCTCTCTCAAATACTTAGAAAACTTTTCAAGGCTTTTGAAAGATGCAAATGCAACACTGTAAATGGCAGCTCACTCCTCTCTAGACAGAACGCATTTTGAAATGAATTCTTTGCACACAGCCAGTAATTGAAATTTCTATTCATTTATTAATAAGTGGTGCAGGTTGTATATTTTCTTTTTAAAGACAGGACATAAATTAAAAAAAAAAAAAACAGGTAAGAAGTATTATTTGCATAATATATATATTTATATATATATATTTATATATAACACATTGAAATCAACATATTAAAGTTGTTCAAATGTTGGACAGTGCTGGAATATAAATTACACATAACCGTTTAAAAATTACATTAAATGATATTAGAAAGAGCTCTGAAGGCCACTTGTATAAAAGTTGTGTTTCCCTTGTCAGCCCGGATCTGAAGAGCATCTGTTGTAGCGTGGAGAAATTATTTGAATGAGCAAGGCACAATTACAAGTTAGAAGAACAAGAGGCTCTAAGCTAGAAAAGAAACCGCGATTGATCATATAACTGGGCGGCACGTTGGTGCAAGGGGAAGGTGGGTTTACAAAGTGCTTTTTTTAAAAAAGAGAGGCTCCATCTCCAACAGTACATTTAAAATCGAAACAAAATAAAAAAAAATTCCTTCCAGTAGCACCTTAGAGTCCAACTAAGTTTGTTCTTGGTATAATAATAATAATAATAATAATAATAATAATAATAAATAATAATAATAAATTTTATTTATACCCTGCCCTTCCCAGCCGAAACCGGGCTCAGGGCGGCTAACATCAATAAAATTACAATAAAGTATAAAAGAAAGAAAAACCGTTAATTAAAATACAGGTTAAAATACAATTTAAAATTTAAAATGCCGCTTCATTTATCGCCCATAATCAAAACCATAAGGGGAGGAAACATCAGACTGAGTCCAACCCGAAGGGCAGGCGGAACAGCTCTGTCTTGCAGGCCCTGCAGAAAGATGTCAAATCCCGCAGGGCCCTGGTCTCTTGTGACAAAGTGTTCCACCAATTTGGGGCCAGTACTGAAAAGGCCCTGGCCCTGGCACACGAAAGCTCATACCAAGAACAAACTTAGTTGGTCTCTAAGGTGCTACTGGAAGGAATTTTGTTTGTTTCGACTACAGCAAACCAACACGGCTACCTACCTGTAACTAGTACATTTAAAGCATCATCATACCACTTAAAACTGTCACGGCATCCCCTGGGAACTGTAGTTTGTTAGGGGTGCTGAGAGATGTTAGGAGATTCCCTGTTCCCTTCACAGAGCTACAGCTCACAGAGTTCCCTGGCAAGAGGGATTGATTGTTCAACCACTTTGGGAATTGTCACTCTTCGCAAACTACAGTTCTCAAGATCCCTTGGAGTGGTACAATAGTGCTTCAAATAGTACAGAGGTGGCCGGAGCCTCATTTGGAGTACCCAATCAGCAATTCATTTTTCACAGGCATTTGTATTTTGAATCTAAAGGGGCAGCAAATATTGGTTCTAGTCCTATCACAAGCTGGCGCTGTGGCTTATTCCCATGGCAGTCTAGATAGAAGCAAAGCCTTCTTTGACACACACATGCACACCACCAATGTACAGTCGTACCTTGGTTTTCAAACAGAATGTGTTCCGGACGTCCGTTCGACTTCCGAAATGTTCGGAAACCAAGGCGCGGCTTCCGATTGGCTGCAGGAGCATCCTGCAGCCAATCGGAAGCTGCGGAAGCCGTGCCGGACATTCGACTTCCGAGGCAAAGTCCGCAAACCAGAACACCTACTTCCGGGTTTGCGGCGTTTGAGTTCCAAGTTGTTCGTGAACTAAGCTGTTCGAAAACCAAGGTACCACTGTATATGTCAACACATTTTGATTGTAAACTTTGCTTGTTAAGAGGAGGGCTGTCCTTATTTATTTCCATATTTATATTTATGGTACAGCTGGAGAGGCTAGTTACCCCCCCCCCCCCGACCCAGTTTGGCAACCTGATCTGCCCCCGCCCCCCATCCTGCAAGAAGGTTTTATTTTTTGGCTCCCCAAGATCTCATTGATTTTGACAACAGCAGCAGGGGGAAGGAGATAAAAACAGCCAAGACTTAGTGCTGGAGGTGGGCACCTTGATGGGGATACAAAACGCCCCCTCCCCAGTCATCAGATTGATCATTTGGCAAGAGGTGGCAATGATATGTCACTCCTTAGCTGATCTCTGCAGACCTAAGAGATGCTCCTTCCATCAATGGCATGCAGAAGAAGGTTGAATGCAGCCCTTATACCCAAAAGAGTTAGCCGCCCTCGTTGTAAATTGCCTACTGGCTTTGTGTGTTTCATCAATAAAATAATAGTAACAACAGCATCAAGAAGTGCCCTGTGACAGAGTCCTTTGCCTGTCTATGGAGAGAAAGAATCTGGGGTGCTCAGAGATGGAGAGTCCTTAGATCAAACTTCCAGACCACCAGTTGTCTATCCCTAGACCAGCCTTCCCAAACATGGTACCCATCAGATGGCATGCACTCCAGCTCCCATCATCCTCTGCCAACTTAGCCAAGCAGCAATGAAAATGGGAGTTGTAGTCTGGGGACCCAAGGCTGAAGAACACTGCAATCCTAATCTGGCCAGGATGAGACAGAGATGTGTCACTAGCAGGTTGGTGGGCAGAGACCCTAGATCTATTTAGAGAACTCTGCAGGCATAGATCCAAGGCCAAGGGTGTTTCAGCCAGCAGTACACGGGACCTTCTGGGACAGATGTGGCCTTGGAGCTACTGGATCCCCCACCCACCCCCCAAAAAGCAACCCTGAGAACTTCAAGCCCATTAGCCACCAGCTGGTGTGGGTAATTTTCTCCCATTGTTTTCAATGGGGAAAGGAGATTTAAAATAAAACGACAGCAAGAGTCGCTGAGGCTGAAAGAAACACATTACCCAACACCACCACTTTCTGGCTTCGGCAGAAAATGCTGGAGGATTTCCTTAGAAGCTGGTTCCAATGAGTTTAATGAACTTTATAGCCCTACTTGCAAGAATGTGGAGTTTATAAGGTAGCATATGCTTAGGAGCCCAGCCGAATCCTACGCATGATTACTCAGACGTAAGCCCTGTCAAATTTGATGATAATGACTCCCATCCCTTAGAAGTGAGCATGGGCCAGATCCGGGAATGTGTGTCCCATTTTGCCCATCAAGGTGAAGCAGGAAGTGATGTGTTGCAACTACCTCAAAGCTCCTACCACTGCTGGTACCACTGCTCCATCCTTCCTGCCACCTCAGCTACTGGCAAAGAAGCGGTGCTGGAATCAGCGCAAATTTCAGGTGAGGTCCCAGCCGATTTGGATGAGATCTCACTGAAATTGCATGGGATCTTGCACACTTGCACAATCTCACATAATTCAGGGCACTGTTTCAGTCGATAGCGGTGCTGTTTTATCTGCCAGCGGCCTCAGTCTGCCTAATCGCAGAGCTGGCACTGGCTAGATCACTATCCTATGGGTAACACAAATGGTCCTGCCATAACACACATTTTAAAAAGCTCCATTGAGATCAGTGCTAGAGACTTCCTTGAATTTTACCTAAGTAAGAACTAAGAGGCTAACTTTTTTGGTGGTGGAGGGTGGGCTGTGGTCAGGTAAACAACCTAGAGAATGTTGGGAGGGGTGTTGGAACAATTTTGCCGCGTCGCCTTTAAAATTTGCCCAATCCAAATCTGTAGATCTAACAATGAACACACAAACAAACAAATTATAAAATACAATGGACGGAACCTAGACTAAGCTTTGAAATCAATGGGACAAGTCTGTGGAAGAATGGAAGCCCTTTTTGGACTACTTAAGGAAATATTGCACTATGATGAACTCGTGAGCAGGATTTGAATTATGAGCAACAGAAGGAATTAGAGAATACAATATTGATGTTACAGTATAAGAGAAAGAAAGTAGTGAGCAGCAGGGGGTGGGAAGTCAAAAAAAGATAAATCTATTATGTATTGAAGTATATATGTAAATTTTTTGAAAACAATAAAATTTATTATAAAAAAAATGTTTAGGAATGTTAAGAAAACATCGATATTTGTTTGACCCATGTCTGTCAACTACAGCAATGTTTTCATTCCGCTGCAGTTCAACCTCTGATGTTATTCATCTTACTGAATAATCTATGTTACTGTCCACTGTGATGGAGGTTCACGTAATTACATAATTAAATCCATACCATTCATTTCAATGCAAAGAACATAAAAACAACCCATAAGTTGAGCCTTCTGGATCGAGCCAATGACCTATCTAGTCCAGCAATCTGTTCTTCCAGTTGCCAACCAGATTCCTGTGAGAAGCCTGCAAGCAGGGCATGAGTGGAATACTGTGTCAAGTTCTGGGTGCCACAAGTTTAAGGATATTGTCAAGCTGGAACGTGTGCAGAGGAGGGCGACCGAGATGATCAAGGGTCTGGAAACCAAGCCTGATGAGGAACGGTTGAAGGAGCTGGGCATGTTCAGCCTAGAAAAGAGGCAACTGGGAGGAGATAGGATAGCCATCTTCAAATATTTCAAGGGATGTCACATGAAAGAGGGAGCAAGCTTGTTTTCTCCTGCTCTGGAGGGAAGGACTCAAAACAATGGCTTCAAGTTACAAGAAAGGAGATTCCGACTAAACATCAGGAAGAACTTTTTGACAGAAAGATCTGTTTGGCAGTGGAACAGTCTCCCTTGGAGGTTGTGGACTCTCCTTCCGTGGAGGTTTTTAATAATAATAATAAATTTTATTTATACCCCGCCCTCCCCAGCCAAGGCCGGGCTCAGGGCGGCTAACAACAAGTATAAAAACAATTGAATAAAATACAACTTAAAAACAAGATTAAAAACAACATTAAAGTGCAGCCTCATTTCAGTAGAACTCAAATCAAAACTATTTGGGGAAGAAACCGTCAACTCTTCACCAAGGCTGACTATCCAGACTGGTCCTACATGGGCCAGAAAAATGCCAGGGAAGTCCCCAAATAGGAGTTCCATCTCAGGAGGAAAAAAGGAAAGAGGGGGGAGGGGATCAAGTTGATTCCAAGCCAAAGGCCAGGCGGAACAGCTCTGTCTTACAGGCCCTGCGGAAAGAAATCAGATCCTGCAGGGCCCTGGTCTCATGAGACAGGGCGTTCCACCAGGTCAGAGCCAGTGTTGAAAAGGCCCTGGCTCTGGTTGAGGCTAATCTAACTTCCTTAGGGCCCGGGACCTCTAGAGTGTTGCTATTTAAGCAGAGGTTGGATGGCCATCTGTTCCGGATGCTTTAGCTGAGATTCCTGCATTGCAGGGGGTTGGACTAGATGACCCTTGAGGTTCTTTCCAGCTCTACAATTCTATGAGTTAATGCTGCTCTTGCAGATACACATGGTTTCCAAAATGGCAGTGCTATTTAGCTGATGTGCCACCATTTTTTTAATAAAAAAAGCTCATTTTTTGTTTTCTTTTTTTTAAGCCTGATTGCACTTGTTCAGTTGCTGAATCCCTTGAGCTATTTTCCCAGCCAGTCACCTGCAGCAATTCAAAGCAGCTTCTTAGCAGCAGCCTAACAATGCAAAACCTGCTCTCAGTTGACCCGTTAAAAACTATTTGCGCCGTTTTTGAGTTTTTTAAGTCACCATGGACAGAAAACAGATTGAATCAGCCACAACTCCTGGATGAAAACGGGATAATAATCTTGCCAAACTTAGTGGGATATGTAAGGAAAATATTAATGCAACCACAAGAAGGACGACCATGGATAGAATCCGCCTTTCTGCCAACCTACAACAGATATAATGTATTTTTGATAAAGTTTTTCTTTTTTGCATTCTCTCCCACATGGTTTCAGGGCTGCTTGCAAGGTTAATCTAAGGCCGTGTAGAGATGCCATATTTTTCACACACAATAAAGTGATCGGATGGGAATTGGCAGATAAAGACAGACTAGGGCTGCCATAGCTTTTCCCCCACCTCCCAAATAGCTCAACAACTTTTGTGTCCGGATTTTCACTTTTTGAAATATGGTAACCCACGACAGACACAAACAGCATACAGTATCACAGTGGTGATAATATGAACCGAAAACAAAAACAAAAAAACCCACCGCACAATGGCTGAAAATAGAATGAAAATTACATTAAAAACTCTTATGAGGAACTGATAATCTTTCAATAAAGCCAAATGATAAATGAAGCCATGTATATATCGTATGTATAACAGAATGTATAAAGTTTATATAATAGAACCATTCAGCAATAGATAGGTGTAACAACAATATTTTTCTTCTATCATTGTGTCCAGGACATTCTTTTGTTCATCTGCTGCAGTATTTCGTTGTCTATTCACCATCAACCTAACATGAACGTTTAATTGGCACTGGGATCTTGTTGTTACACCTATCTATTGCTGAATGGTTCTATTATATAAACTTTATACATTCTGTTATACATACGATATATACATGGCTTCATTTATCATTTGGCTTTATTGAAAGATTATCAGTTCCTCATAAGAGTTTTTTATGTAATTTTCATTCTATTTTCAGCCATTGTGTGGTGGTTTTTTTGTTGTTTTCAACCCACAACAGACACCCTGTTTTGAAAACCTGCTAGGCGCATTAATAAGAAACACTTGCCAGGTTTTGACGGCCCATTTTCTTCACGGTGGGCTGCGCCAGCCCCTGTTCCACACGATCAATCGTTAATTGCTTTGCACTCTTAGGAAATTCAACAACCGCTCTTAGTGTGAGAGATGCCATGTGCTTCCCACCCCCCCTCATAAAAAAAAAAAGAGAGAGAGAGAGAGCTGGCATGCTAAGCTTCTCTATGGCCAAGATGGGACAAAGAAATGCCCTATTAAAACCCACCATGGGGAAAAGGAATTCAGGTAACTGAAAGGAAATGGATGACATTTCTAAGCATGATCATTTAAAATGGTGGTTTCCCATGTGAACATAAATTCAGCAAACACTCCACTTCCACCTCCGTATCACTTGTGAAAGACAGCAACAGTACGTATATAGAATCGGCTGAGTCCGAGTTGTTGTTATGATGATAGTGGTAGCATATTGCCAACCTTAATTTCCAGAAATCCTGACATGATCAATCCTCACCAAATGGTATCAGCATTCCCCCCCCCCCTTGCAATTATTGTGGTGGGAAAAAAGCATCACATTCACGAATGGTTCACCCGCCGTGAGTCCTGCAAAAGAGGTTGCCTGCCGACAGTGATGCCCAGGTGACCTCATGATCTAGGACTGCTTCAGACTTTTACAGCATTGACGATGACATCATCAGAGGAGCTGGCATGGGCCTGCATTTGCACGCTATATGATTCCCAGGGCCCCTTCCAACTCTACAATTCTATGGCTCTATGTCCTTCACCCAATTACAGAAATAACGGATGGAGCACAGCTCAGTGGCAGAGCACATGCCCTTCCTGCAGAGGTTGAATCCTGGCCATTTCTAGTTAAAGGAGTTAGGTAGCAGGTGAGATCCTGGAGAGCAGCTGCTGGTCAGAGTTGTCAATACTGAGTTAGATAGCCCTAGTATAAGGAAGCATTCTGTGTTCCTAGAGGTGTTCCTTGTAAAGGTCTGTTATGTATAATGACTTGATTCACACGACTTATCCCCTTAAAAGGTGTGGGGAGGGGGAGTGCATACAGCCACAATGTGCATGGGGTTCGGCAAAAGTAAAAAAAAGGATGCCCACTTTGCATGTTACATGATGAATGCAGTGCAGGAACATCTGCCCTCAGCGCACCAAATGCATTGCCTCACCAGTCCATCAGGCGTCTGAAGTGAGCCTTACTCGCCTGCAAGACGGTAAATGTTTAAGGAAGCTTTTAATATGTGATATTTTAATGTATTTTTTATTTTTGTTGGAAGCCGCCCAGAGTGGCTGGGGAGACCCAGCCAGATGGGCGGGTTACAAATAAATTATTATTATTATTATTATTATTATTATTATTATTATTGAATGAGTACCTCTTCCTACCAATGGTCCTGCGAATGTGCCCCATAACATACACAGGTAGTAAAAGGGGTGGGGTGGGGGGATATATCAATGAACTTTCCACTGATTTCAAAGTGCTTGGCAGATACGGACAAACTGAGCCTCACATAGTCCTCCGTGGCGAGGTATAATTAGCCCCATTTTACAGATGGGGAAACAGAAGCATGAGGCAACCAGGTCATTCATTGATGCACAGTGGACTACCAAAAGAGTAAAAAGAAAAAGAGGGGCCCTGGATATACCAAGTTGCCTATTTTACAGGTGATGTGAAATTTCTGTGCCACTGAAACAGAGTGCCCATTTTTTTGCTGATCTCTGATGGATTAGGATACATCCTTTGCTGTGTGCCGGATTTTGTAATATTAGGAGGAGCAGAAAAGTAGGAGGAGCTCTACTCCAGTTTGTCAAGGGTACCAAGCCATGTCTCACTGGGGTTATCTCTCTTAAGGATTGGTAATAGATTGTTCGTTCTTCCCCATACAATTCCTAGATGAAGCTGGACAGTGTTCTATATGATTTCTCTAGGTGAAAAACGCCAAATAGCTTCCAAAATATTGTACTGCACTCCTTTTGCACAATATATGCTTGCCCTAGACACTGATAATAAATGATGGAGATTCTGGATGCATTAAAGTCACATTTAAACCAATGGAATGTAAGATCACTCTTATCTGCTCCAATACCATAGAGCTCAATGGGATTCAGAGCTGGCCCGCACTCCATGGAGGAATATCTGGCTGCTATATTTTGGTTTTCCCTACAAGGAGTGTTTAAAGCATGGAGGGGAGAAGCATATCTCTGAAACACAGAGCATGCTTCCCAGGGCATGCCCATGGTGTGTCCGTCCTAGTGGTGTGGACTCACATTTCCTTTTGGTATGTGACCTGTTCCCTACAGAGCCAGCACTGGCATAAATGCAGCAAGCATGTCTGCTACCATAAAGTAACGAAATGTGACAGGGGCTGCATTCACATGACAGTTTATCTCATTTTCACGTTTGCCTAACTCTTCATTTCTGCATTATAGGCATCTCTCCGTTTTCACACATTCAAGGCATGCCCGACTGTGCATGTGCACATTACCACAAACCCAGAAGTGGCACAAAAAGGAGCAAAAACGAACCTGGAAGAACATCCAGCAATCCCATGAGCCTTTGCAAGTGCAATCCCAGGAGCCCTTTGCAACAAGCTTTGGAGAGCATACGCTCCAACATTTCTCCGATGAAAATAGGGACGTCCCGTTCCCTAACGACAATTTTACTATTTATACCCCACCCATCTAAATGGGTTGCCCCAGCCACTCTGGGCGGCTTCCAACATATATAAAAACATAACAAAACATTAAACATTTTTTTTAAAAAAAACCTTCCCTATACAGGATTGCCTTCAGATGGCTTGAGGGTCAGATAACTCCATACCCTCCAACATTTCTCCAATGAAAATAGGGACACCCTAAGGCAGTGATGGCTAACCTTGACACTCCAGATGTTTTGGGACTACAACTCCCATCATCCCTGACCACTGGTCCTGTTAGCTAGGGATGATGGGAGTTGTAGTTCCAAAACATCTGGAGTGTCAAGGTTAGCCGTCACTGCCCTAAAGAAAAGTGGGACATTCTGGGATCAAATCAGAAACTGGGATAACTTCTCTAGTTAAGGGATATCCCTGGAAAATAGGGACACTTGGAGGGTCTGGGAAAGTTGGGCGTTTGAGCAAGGAGGTTTGGAGGGAGTGATTGTGGTCTTTGCAGGCTTTTTCAATGGTGTCCCAAATATGTGGGATTTCACTCGGAACGTAAATGGGGAGTTGCCTGTATACTTGAGCTTTCGCACAGTGCAAAAGCCACCTACAAAACTGTAGTGGAGCAGAATGGGACTATAGTGAAGCTTGGCGCAATTTAGCACTCATTTCCATATTATATACTATCTGGGAGCAAATAAAATGGAAATGAGCATTAACCTTGCACTATCATTTCGTTACAGTTCCAGAAGTAGCTTTCACATTGCCTTGAAAGCGCAAATACAATGCGGAGCTTAACAGTTAGGGGAAAGTTCTGAAAATGGAATAAAGTAATTTATATGTGACAACAGCAGCCAGAATGCTATATGCACAAAAATGGAAAGGAGAGACATTTGCAACAAAGGAGGAATGGTTTTTAAAAGTAATGGACTATATGAGGTAACGGCAAAGCTGACAGCGATATTAAGAGATCAAAACGATGAATTTTTTTTATAGAAGAATGGAGGTCTTTTGGGGATCATTTGGAAAAAAACACTGCAGTCAAATGAAATCGCAGGCAGGATTTGAGATTGGAGCAGCAGAATAAAAATGATGAAGTAATTGTATTAGAGGGATTTCTGTAGTAGATAAGGGTTTGATATATAATGCAGCGGAAAAAGGTTTGGATAAATACATTTTGGAGGTGTGGGTGAGATGTCCGTCCATGAACAATGTAACTATTTAATTTGAAGTCAATTTGCAAAAATAAAATATGGAATTTTAATTAATATATATATTACTTTTTAAAAATGGAAATGGAATAAAGTGCCACGTGAATGCTCACCTAAAAATCCTGTTTACATTAATGGAATTTAAGGAGTCAGAAACCCACCACGTTTAGTGAGGTGGATGCTTTCAAGGTGATAGGAAGACTGCCACAACCCACAGAAGAAGAAGAAGAGGAGTTTGGATTTGATATCCCGCTTTATCACTACCCGAAGGAGTCTCAAAGCGGCTAACCTTCTCCTTTCCCTACCTCCCCCACAACAAACCCTCTGTGAGGTGAGTGGGGCTGAGAGACTTCAGAGAAGTGTGACTAGCCCAAGGTCACCCAGCAGCTGCATGTGGAGGAGCGGAGACACGAACCCGGTTCCCCAGATTACGAGTCTACCACTCTCAACCGCTACACCACACTGACTCTTAGAGTGTTAGGGCACATGTAATTCTCATTGAAAAGTGTGCCTACACTTTATGATTTCATCTATCTATATCTATATATATATATGTGTGTGTGTGTGTGTGTATAACTTCCATTACCAGAAGGGGCATGAAGAATGTTCAGTTATCAAAAGGGGCAGTAATAGCTGTTCCACAGCGAAATGGACTCCCTTGGAAGTTGGTGGGATCTCCTTCATTTGAGGTTTTTAAACAAAGGTTGGGTAAACATCCTTCAGGTATTCTTTAGCTGTGATTCCTGTATTGCATGGGGCTGGACTAAAATACCCTCAGGGTTCCTTTTTAAAAAAAAGGATATAGCAAAGGAAATTTGGATGAACAGAATGAATTACAGTGATGCTGGCAAACTGGAAAACCGACATTCAGAAAGACAGGATGGGAGGGTGGAATATTCCACAGACATACACACAAATATATATATTGAAAAGGGCTTTGCTCTGTAACCTAGTGTTTGGTTTTGCTCCGCTTACAAAAATGTAGCATGTGCCACTGTTAGGATATCTTTTTGTGCCCAGAGTTGACCCGACCCTCGGTATACCGAAGAACATCCATTTTTGCTATGGGGTTTGTTTGTTTTTTGTTGTTGTTATTTAAAATCACAGAAGAAATTATCTGTACCATTTATAGTGTAAAGTCATGCACAACCATTGCTCAAAACTAAACCGCTTAGTTTTGGCAGCATGAAGAAAACCGCATTAAGCCGACGGTATGAAATGGTGCAGAATGACTACCACTAATACCAGCATGCAGTGCAGCCATTGGTGAATTTGTGTGTGTGTGTGTGTGTGTGTGTGTGTGTGTGTGTGTTTATGAGCTAGGAAGCTTTGGGTGTGTATAGTGAGATATACAAAGTTTATGTTTACATTACGAGAAGAAGCCAGCCAGTGACTCCAACCCCACCCCACCCCACCCCCACTGGATAATTTTTAAACTGGCTTGCTAGGAGTCCATACTGAATCAGAGAAGCCCTCCCCTGTCGAAGAAAGAGGCATGGAACCACTTGGGGTAAAAGGGTCAGTATCCGTGTCCGTTTCGCCCTCGGCCAAGTAGCGCTTCTCTTTCATCCAGCTTGAGCCCCCATTCGACCCGAAAAGGAAGTCATCCTTGTCTTGGGAGATGCTGAATCCACTTGGAGATCGTTCAAGTTCCTCGTGGTTGACGGAGAGGAGGGATAAGGGAGTGTCGCTGTCTCTCGTCAGGCTATGTTTCTGCCTGGAAGAGATTCTGTCTGAGTGGGGGCTCTGGCGGTCTCCTGGTGGGGAACGGTAGGAAACGTGGGGGTCAATGAACGTGAGTATAGGCAAAACCGTCGGCCTTTCAGTGTACGAAGTTGAGAACGGCATGGCCTGCCACCTACCGGAGTTCTGACCGCCCAACGGCAACGAGAGCGGGCCAACGTTGCAGCCCTGCGTCGAGAAGCCAAAAGGGGGGACTTTGTTCACCGGTACATGGTGGAAACTCGGAGGCATTTCATGAATAGAAGGCTCAGAATATTTGTAAATGATGGACTTCAGTTCAGAATATCTGTTATCCTCTGCTGGGGACACAGTTTCTTTCGAAGGGCACACTTGGACTTGGAGATGCTCCATATGCTGCATGTGCATATCAACCAAAAAATCCAATTTCTTCCCCATGTCATGGACCTGAAAGAGAAGACCCCATCAGACTGGAGGACAATGAGCAATTGGCCGTCCAATCATATGCGGCGGAGAACCATTGTTCTTTCTAGCTCATCATGGTCTCCACCAAGGACATCGGGCAAGAAAACCTGTGACCCTCCAGATTTTGTTGGAACCCCAATTCCCATCAGCCTCAGTCAGCATGGCCAACAGTCAGGGGTGGTGGGAGTTGTAGTACAGCAACTTCTAGACCAGGGGTAGGGAACCACTGGCCCCCCAGATCTTGCTCAACTACAACTCCCATCAGCACCAACATGGCCAGGGATGATGGGACTTGTAATTCAGCAACATCTGGAGTGCCAAAAGTTCCCCACACTTGATCTACAGGGCCAGACTAGCCATAGTCTACACTGACTTGAAGCCACTCTCTATGGTTTTCAACAGGACGATTTCACAGCATCAGCTAAAACATGTACTCCACCACAGAAGATAAGTCCTTCCCCCAGGGCTTTCATGTTAGGCTGTGATGGATGGAGGAGCTTTCACCTATAGGTTCTACATCTTCTCCTGGAGCAAGTTTGTACCAAGAGCTGGTGTACATGTTCCCTTATCAATAGCCCACTTTAGCCATTTGGAATCTGTTAGCATGTTCAATCAGGAGGATGGTATTTCATGTATGGCAGAGGGAAGCTATTTTTGCTTTCGAGTGCTGGACCAACAGTGCATCTGGAAAGCAGAACATCACTGAGGCCAGATGCAAACTCAACACAAACTTCAAGGAAGTCTGGAATCTCCACCTAAGCCTTTCCACATCTTCTGCAGCCAACTGTAGCAAAAAAATATGGTCACCAGTACAAAATATATATACAAAATCGCAACATTATAGGCATGTTATATGTTATATGTTATATGTGGCTGTTATAGGGAAAACTTGGGAAGAGCTGAGAATTCCTTACCTGTCTTTCAACTCTGACAAATTTGCCCATCATACTTTGGTCTTCAGGATCTACTGTCGATGCTTTGGCTACATACGGATCATTCCTAAAAGCAAAGAAGGCTCTAGTTTAGGCAAAACCTTTGCTGTTGTTTTCACACATATTTCCTTCTGGGTCGAAGGAATTAAGTGCCTCCCACACTGATGTTGGGAGATTCCATTCCACCTTTTGTTGCAGACATGGGATTGTTGCGTGTCACGTGTCTGTTTACTTTCCAGCACAGATTGCTGGGTCCCATGAGCGGAACGTCCGCTCTGTGTATTGCTTTTGTTTTGAGTCTCTCTCCAAGAAGACGGCAAGGAGAGACGACATGTTTCTTTGTCCTGATTTATGTAAAATAAATCCGTAGTTTTAATATGTATGTACAGCCTCAAGCTTCTTCTGTTGTGCAGTTTACTCCGCTAAGTAAAGTGTGCTCAAGTCAGCAAGCTTGAGTCACTGATTTACATCCGAGCCAGAAGTCGATGAATCTCCACAGCGTGAAGGCTGAGAGGGAGACGATCCAGCTGGGGCCAAGCCAGCTGGCCTATTGACCCCCAGATGCCGACAACTACCTTATCAGTCTTATGTGGCATGGTGGAAGGCCATTGGATGAAGGAGAAGTGGCCTTCTCCAGGCCAGGGGATTGGTCTTTTAAGCACCTGCAGTTCTGCAACAAAGGAGGCGGAACATAGGAGAGAAGGACTGGAGTCAGAGGCTCCAAGACCCCATCAGAGCATGCTGCTCAGCAGGAGCTGTCCGTGGTGCTATGACAACTGGTCTGCTTGACAGTGCATTCTGTACCTCCTTGGCACCAGAGCAAGAGCAGCACAGAAACCTGAATGAGTTGCATGTGGTTTTTGGACTGAGCGGTGCTGAGGCTGCTGAGATGTTGTGTGCATCCCTCATGCCCAACCAATGCTTGCCATGTCCTCCTTTGAAGAAGCACAGGATGGCCAGCTCAGTGATTCCCAAATTGTGTGGCAGGAGGCACCATGATAGAATTATGAAGGTGCTACAAGGTGTTATTTAATGAAGTGCTCCTGTGAACCAAAAAGCCCATCCACAAATGAGGCTGATCAATGCACCTCTGTACGACTTACTGTTCTAGCCTTGCCTGCCCCCTTTTCAATCAGCCTCTGTTAATAGTTCGTAAGTCTGTTGTGTCTTTCTAAGGATGTGCAAACATTCTTTGGCTTCGTCAGGTTTTGCAAGGGTTCACTTAAGAGTTTTAGTGGTTGTGGTTTTTGTAAAATCTAGAGAGCAGGGATGGGCAACACTGACTCTCTAAGTGTTGCTGGACAGTCGTCTATTCTCAACAAGCTGTGCACAGAGGAATTTCACCTTGGAGACTGCTGTGAAGGGTAAGGGAAGGCTCCTCCCTTCTGGGATTTCTTATGCTTGGGAGTGGAAGGAGGTCCAGGTGCAAAAATCATATCTATTCTGAAAGAAGACAATAAGAGGACATAATGAAACAGGTGTGATTCATTCGTTGTTTGCCTGCGGCCCCAGTTAAATTCTAGGATCAAAAGGTGTGCTATAAATCTTCTAAATACATCAATAGCTTTAGCTCCCATTTGGGTGTTTTTTTTAACCTTTATTGAAGTTCATTGGTATCATACACAAAGTTAATTTCACACGTACAAGTGCAAAGAAAGAAAAATAATCTTAAATAAATTTAACGTTAAAGATTAATTTAGATTTATACGTTCTCTTTCCACATAAATTCTAACTAAACTAAAATAGAATACGATAACATGGGATAACATAACATAACATAAAAAACTTCCCATCATTTCCCGATGTAATTGACATTTGTAACAGTGAATGTACTTATGATTATTACCTTACTCTTAATATATTTTCTAATACTTTCTTACAACCTATCGTACCTATTTCCCTTATTTCTCAATGTTTTATATTCACAAGGGTCATTCAAACGGTGCCATATCACTGTTATTTTTTTTTGTAGATATCTCTTGAACATATCCCATTTTTGAATAAATGATTGTTTTGTGTTAACTCTTAGCCTATTTGTTAATTGAGCAATTTCCACAAATTCTAGTAGCTCCCATTTGACGTGGAGAAAAATCCCTTGCTGCTTTTGTTCCCCACCAGCATCTATCACTGTTCATTTCTCCACAATAATGAAAACTTGTGTACTGCAGCAGGAAAGTAACATAATGTTGCAAGGGGGATAAAGCCCGATTCCAATCGCATTTCCCCACTGAGCTCATTTGGTGGCCTCATCAGGGCGCAGATAGGTGTGATGTTTTAAAGTGAGATGGAAAATGCTTGCCCATGCGCTCGCCACATTCTGGGGCATTTGCACATGTGCGCGCGAACCATTTCCACACATGGAATGCCTGTGGAGTTGTCATAAACACTGTTGAGATCATGTATTTTGATGTGTCAATTAAGTCTCCTGAAAGCATAATCTGGCCTCTGAATGTTGATTGTGGCAAGATGGGTCTTTCGGTTGCGCAATCAGAAGCTTTTTCAGGCTTTCAAACCAGGAGCAGGGAACCTTTCTCTGCCCAAGGGCCACATTCCCTCCTCAGCAATCTTCTGGGGGCCACATGCTGAGGTGTGTGGGACCAGAGGCAAGAGTGTATGAATCAACCCCTAAGCTTTGTAAAGCTATATCCCAGTCATGCAAAAGTCTGAGGCATCTACACCCACCCACAAGTCTCTCCACCTTCCATTCAAGGAACCAAGAGGCATTACCACAGACCAAAGAGATATTCCAGCCAGGCAAAACCACTTGTGGAGATTGCAGAGCAGGGCCAGTAAAGGTGTTCACTGGAGCGGCCTGGATCAAGGAGTCTAGAGGGATGTGTGTGGCTCTCGGATCCCTTGTTCCTTGCTCTTGCTTTAAACACTTGCATTCACCATCACGTAAAGGATTGCCCATCCATTAGCTCCACCCTGCTCTGTCATGTCCCCAGCAGCTCAGCTTTGCAATCTTCCATATGTTGGAGATGAATCTCTGCAGCAGGCTCTCACAGACACACCTCTAGAATAATGGGCAGCCAGCATAGCTCCTCGGTTAGTTTTAAACCTAAATACTATAATGTACCTTTAGAGGTCCGTGCCACATTATTTAGACGGCTGCGCCATCGGGGTGTTAAATCACACTGGGAAACTACAGTAGTAGTAAGTTTCCTGCTGCAGACAACTGCCCTGCAATGCATGGTGACATGATGTATGTGGGAATTGATGTGCATAACTGCATATACCTCTGCCTTCCTCCCTTACCAGACAGAGGACATGTGAGTTTAAGCACCTTCCAAAATGTGGGCAGGGTTTTCTGTAAAAGGTAAAGGTACCCATGACCGTTAGGTCCAGTCGCGGACAACTCTGGGGTTGCTGCGCTCATCTCGCTTTACTGGCTGAGGGAGCCGGCGTACAGCTTCCGGGTCATGTGGCCAGCATGACTAAGCCGCTTCTGGCAAACCAGAGCAGCGCACAGAAACGCCATTTACCTTCCCGCCGGAGCGGTACCTATTTATCTACTTGCACTTTGACGTGCTTTCGAACTGCTAGGTGGGCAGGAGCAGGGACCGAGCAATGGGAGCTCACCCCATTGCAGGGATTCGAACCGCCAACCTTCCGATCGGCAAGCCCTAGGCTCTGTGGTTTAGACCACAGCGCCACCCGCGTCCCAGGGTTTTCTGTACAAAGTGGTAACTTCTGAATATCTCCTACAGCCGACACTGGTGCATGGGTTGGCAACCCCAAAGATTAATCTAATCCATACTGTGAAATTCTGGGCCGGTCCCTGCCAGCTGAACATCTTTGCACCTATAGCGCACTGCTGGTAGCAGGGCCACTTACCTCGCTTGAAGGTATTTGATCCTGGTAAGCATGTCAAGGTGTCCTGCTGAATATTGCTCTATCACATCCTTTACATCGTAAGGCCTCAAGGTCTCCTTGAATCGTTTCTTATAGAGGCGGAACTGTAGTATTCTGGTACAAGGAGAGAATGTTTATCGCTGGGGTTTCCCTTGGCTAGTTCCTGCCATTCTCACAGAGGAAGAAATTGCATATGTATCTGTGTTTGAATATCAGCCTTGCTTATTATCCTGCTGCGCAAACCATAGTTCAGTCTTTGCCACCCTGGCTCACCTCCAACACCCATCAGCCCCAGTCAATGTGACCAATTGGCATACATAACGGGAGGTATAGCCAATAACACCTGGAAGGTACTGGGCTGCTCTAACGACCATATTTTTCACTCTATAAGGCGCACCTGACCACAGGACGCACCTAGTTTTTAGAGGGGAAAAGCCCCAATTTTTTGAGGATCAGCTCAAATATCTGTAGCTTCTTTTGCAAAGGAGAAAAGCCCCATTTTTTGAGGATCAGCTCAAATTTCTGCAGCTTCTTTTGCAAAGGAGAAAAGCCCCATTTTTGGAGGATCAGCTCAAAGTTGTTGAGCTTACTTTGCAAAGGAAAAAACCCCCTGTTTTATGGGGTTTAACTCACAGTTCTGCAGCTTCAGGAAGCAATTTCTACAGTTTCCAGACAGATAATCTAATCAGCCAGTCACATGTCGCTGGGGAAACAGCCTCCCGCTGCAAGGGGGCGGGGCTGGAATCTCTCTCCCTTATCTCTCTCCCCGATCGTTTGCTGAGCAGCTGCTCAGCGGGCTTCCTTTCAACACCCCCTTCTCTCTCTCTCTTTTAAAAAAAGCACGATCTGCTTTTGCCCCTGGGCAGTTCAGCTCCAGGGACCACACATTCGCTCCATAAGACGCACAGACATTTCCCCTTACTTTTTAGGAGGAAAAAAGTGCATCTTATGGAGCGAAAAATACGGTAGCTACAATTGGAAATGAAACTGCCAATATTATAATGCCGTTATTAAAAATAATGCCGTTATTCTAAAAGAAAAAACCTAAGGTGCAGCAGCACTTCCCGAAACAACTTGCAAACTGAAACACAGCCACTCATTGAGATTTGCACTTCTCTGAATTTTGCAATGCTTTTCGCCAGCTCTAAATGCATCTTGAGACTGGGAAAATGAGAAACCAAGGGCCGACGAATCTGGGATGTGGAATTTCAGTGTCATGTGTGTGAGATGAATAAGAACCCAGCAATCAAAGACAATGGGAGAGGTTCTACCCCAGCAATATATCTGTCAATATTACAAATATCTAAATATAGTTGGTCGTTCACCCTCGCTAGATTCAACGTGCCATCTGCCTTATTGCAGGGCAGATATGCGGGTAAACCATATGCGGAGCGAGTCTGCCCCTGCGGCCTGATAGAGGTGGAAACTGTCTCTCATGTCTTGCTACGATGTCGTTTTTATGAGGATATATGCTCGGCCTTTATCACCCCTGTTATGCAGAAAATTCCAAGTGGGTCTGAACCTCAATGCTTAAAATCCCTCATAGAGGATAAGGAGCCAGAGATCACGCTAAGGGTGGCCAAATTTTGTGTAGCTGCCATAAAACTCAGGGAACAAGCTGTGCTATTACAAAGACTAAGGCCTCAGATGCAAACTCTAGATAATATTTTAGAAACTAAGACCTAAACCACATTTGTAATGGCTGTCATATTCATATTGTTTGTTGTCATGTTCGATTGTTGATTCGGACTTGATTCTGTTGAGTTTTGTGTTCACTTGGTGTGGTGTGTGGGTCTGGCCTGGGACCGTAATAAATTTCATTCATTCAATGAGAAACCAAGTTTCCCCCTAGTTGCAGTCATCACAAAGGTTGGGTTTACAAGGGCCAATATTTTAGACTGCTTGAAAAAAATGAGGCAAAAAGAGGACAACATGCACAGACTTTACCTGACAGCTCGGATGACTACTTTCAGTGTGGGGATCATATCTTCAATGAGGAGTTCATTGCTGTACCCTCTGTCTTCTGCTAGAGGATCCCCAGTTCCAGCATCTAAAAGGTGAGCGAAGAATCCACATGAAGAAAGGGCAGATGCAGAAGAGTTCATAGCAAAGTGGAGTTGCTCCTACAGTACCAGCTAAATTCTCATATTATTGGGTTGTATCCATTGAAAATGTCCCAGTAGCACAAGACTTCTGCACGCACAATGGAACTTCCATTATTCTCTCCCCATGCTTCCCCTCCAAAAAAATATGCTTTGGAGGACTGGTGGAACCCCCAGACCAGACCAGATTTTGGGTGCCCACAGGAGGAGAGGAAGATGAAGAAGAAGAAGAAGAAGAAGAAGAAGAAGAAGAAGAAGAAGAAGAAGAAGAAGAGTTTGGATTTGATATCCCGCTTTATCACTACCCGAAGGAGTCTCAAAGCGGCTAAGATTCTCCTTTCCCTTCCTCCCCCACAACAAACACTCTGTGAGGTGAGTGGGGCTGAGAGACTTCAAAGAAGTGTGACTAGCCCAAGGTCACCCAGCAGCTGCATGTGGGGGAACGAACCTGGTTCACCAGATTACGAATCCACCGCTCTTAATCACTACACCACACTGGCTCTCTGACATTCCTTTGTACAAGTGGAATTCTTTGCCCAAACCCATAGTTACCACCCATCAAAACCATGGCTCTCAAAATGTAATCCAGGCCAACAATGTAGAAGTCAGAATCTACTTCTCTTGAATTTAACAATTCATCATGCATTCTTCTTTAGTTAAAACAAAACAAAACAAAACCCTACTCTTTCGACACTTGTTAATTAGCTGTGTTGCCTGTATAAAACCATGCTTAACGTATTAGTCCCCATTAAGTTGTTGTTGTTGCTGTTGTTGTTGTTGTTTATTGGATTTATATACTGCCCTGTACCCGGGGGGCTCAGGGCGGTTCACAGAATAAAATCAAGATATAAAACCACAAAATACCTAATGAAAATAAAAACAACAACCTGATAGTCCCGAGGACACAACCTAATGTGTGGTTGAGCAGGATTTCTGACACACATTAACATTATATATTGAACAGTGTCATGTACGCCTTTCCTGACACTCTTGGAAATGTGTGTGTGAATTGAGCTATGGATTGCCTGGAAAATGCATAAGTTCGTAAATGAACACACCACTTTTCACTGCAATGTCTTAAAAGTCAAGGAAGGTACTGTTTTGTGAGGTGTGTTTTCTCCTAGTTCACACACACACCCCTTTAAAATGTTTATGTGGGTCGAACTAGTTTTTAAAACTTGAAATGCAGAATTGTGTTCTGAATGCGTGCACCAAATTTCATTCCAAGATCTAAATATTCAACCAAGTGATAATAAGCAAACAAACAGGGCTCATGGTTAAACTTTGTTCGGACAACCAGAAGTAAGATTTTGCTGTTTTGAAAATGTCCTTCTAATTGAAAATTCAGCATTGTGTGTGTGTGTGTGTGTGTGTGTGTGTGTGTGAGAGAGAGAGAGAGAGAGAGAGAGAGAGAGAGAGAGAGAGACTCAACCGAAAATCCAGAGCTTTGCCAGATTTTCTGCAACATTCAATGTCAACTCCAGCCAAAGGGACTCAGAAAATGGAGAGAGTGATCAGTGAAACAGCCCAGGAAAATTAAAGCAGAAATCAATGTGAACCTTTTACCTTCGGAGCTTTGCCAGAATGCATAAGCTTTCATTCGGAATGCAGTGCGAAAACGCTCCCTATTATTCAAGGCAACAGTCTTAGGTTCTTTAGAAGGACTTTCTTCAATTGCATCTACATTCAGAGGGGTAAATAGCTTTCCTTTAGTATTGGTACCACGAACCCGATCCAAGAGACCCAGCTTTTGGCTAAAAAAATAAGGAAAAGGGATCATTTTCCCCCTCACTCTCACACAGGTGCTCCGAATGCATTATATCCCAAGCAAACATATGCATGAAGGATACGACTAAGGACCACATGGCAGCTGACTGTATAAACCCACAGATCAATGTTTTTTATAGGTCTTCAAATAAAATGCCGTCAATGGACCACCCAACATCACACTCACCCTACTGAAGAATTAATCACACATATTTATTGGCTGAACTTGCACCGCTGGTATTTTCTTTGAACAAATGAATCATGGTGTGTTTCAGCAAGGATTCCTGCAAACAATGATACTCGATTTGCTAAGCAACCCCACTAGGTTACCCCACCAGGGTTAAATGAATCAACTGGTCGGAAGTTTCGATCCGCCATACATAATGTGATTCCAGTCCACCAGCATTAACAAATTCAGTCACTCAGCACCCCCGTGTGGCAGTGGGAAGACACTTCCAGAAGAATGCTGTGGGAAGGAGAAAAATCCCAGATTGTCAATCGAAACGCATGAGCAGTGGGGATGCTGTCGAATGGTGAGCCAACTGCAATTTGCAGTGGAATGTGTAACTTCTGGACAAAGCAGCAATTGTTCTCAAAACTCAGGGATTCTGGGATCGAACTGAAAACTGCATGAGCTGAAGCTGACTTAGCTGACTAGTCCAAAAGTCTGGGAGCCTCCTTTGGATGCAGAAGAGAGAGAAGAGGGGTGTTTCTCTGTGATGGGTTGGCAGCTTGAAGCTTCTGAATTGGCTAGGAGGCCTGGTATAAATACCAAGAGCCTGGCCAACAGAGCAGAATATTCTGTCCATTCTGGAAGGTACTTGAGACATCCCCGGTAATGGACAACATAGGCTGGAAAATGGCCGTCTCAGTTGTAGATAGGGCCAGCCCTGCCATTAGGCCAAGTGAGGAGACAGCCTGAGATGGCAGATGGTGTGAAGCAGCAGTAGCCCTTGTCTGTCTCTGCTAAGCGCCATGTCCCCTCTGTGGGAAGACAGAGTTGTGTCCTACAAGGAGCGGCGGAGGAAGCCGCTCCGGAGCTTGGGGCAGCACACCCAGGGCCAGGGTGAGCTGGCCATAGGGCCGAGGGCGGAGTGAGCCACCCATAGGGGCAGGGCACACTGTGGGACTTCTAGAGTCTGCCTGCCTCCTCCCACTCAGCCGCCCTACAGCTGGGAGGGAGGCAGTGGGCGAACCGTTTGGGCAGCGCCGAACCTGCGCGTGCCCAAGCCACCGCGTCTCTAGAGACGCGTGGCTTGAGTGCGCTGCAGGCCCTGTGGTGAGTGCCACCCGGCATTTTGTCACCCCCCTCAGCAGTGACACCCGGGGTGAACCACACCCTTCCTCTGCCCCTGCCTACAAGGCCCCCTAAACCGGCCTGCTGCCTCCATAGATGACGTCGCTCCATCACCACTATTCAATGAAGCAGGTCACACCCCCATTTAAAGCATTCCTGTACCACTTTGTCATGGCTTCCCCCAAAGAATCCTGGGTACTGGAGCTTACCCTTCAATGGAGCTGCAATTCCCAGCACCTTTAGCAAGCTAGGGTTCTTTGGGGTGAAGCAGGACTAAGTGGTTTACGACTGCCTCAGGTGCATGGCAAGAATTTGACTCCAGTCCAGTCATTTTGGGGCAGCAAAAGGTCTTGGGCTGGTCCTGGGTCTAGATTTGTGTATCTGGGGGGCTTCAATAAGTCCAAATGTGCCATATTAGGTCTCTGCACACAGGCGGCCAATGCTTCCAGTGTGTGCCATTCTCCAAAATTGTTTGCAGTGGGGTGCGTTGCAAACATGTACGGAGCATTTGAGTGGCCCAAGGGACATTTCCAGACGGTGATTGCCTTTCCCACATGCCCACTGCAAGGCCTGGTAATAATCTGCATGGGATCCTAGAAGGCAACTTGGGAGGTCTACTGAAATTGGTTCAGTGGGGTGGTTCAGCTTCAGCAGACCCTGTGGTTCCACCATAAACACGCAAGCTATGATTCAGAGGATTCATCCTGTTTTAGGCTCATACAACCACTGTACTGGATTTGGGATTGTTAATTCGGACGTCAAGCCAATATTTTTGGCTCTTGAGGATTATGTGGTCCTCTCTCATGATCCCTGTGCAAATGGATGCTGTACATGGAGTCCTGCAGCATGGAGTACACCAAAACGGCCCGTCACATTACGGACTCTAATTCCACCATGTTTTTCTGCAAACAAGGTTTTTACAACTGGGCAAATGTGTGATGACACTGGAGTCAATCATGGGTCTTAGACATGTTCAAGGCAACTCAGTTCACAATTGGATAAAAGTAATATGCGCAACAGTCTGCCCCCAAAAGGTAGAAAACATAATGCACAATCAAAATAGGGTTTTGAACAGTATGGTTCCGCCATCATTTCAGAAAGCCAATGGAAGAAAATCAGCAATATATGAATGGTGCAGAGCAAATGCAGAGAAGAGACATCGATTCACACAACTCCATTCAAATAAACAGTGGGGATGTGCCAGTTCTGAGATGTTTCAGTCCTAGATGCCCCAGATCCTAAATAGACAGATAATCAATTGTAGGCACGCATTAAGCATGGTCTGCATTAACAATTTCAGATATTTCAATAATAATGACAACAATACTTGGCAATGATATTGCATTTGAAATATCCCCAGTGCTGGCACCAGGCTATTTTGCATTCTAGGTAAAGTTAAATATTTGCACCTCCCCCATATATATATATATATATATATATATATATATATATATATATATTCAATTTTCAAAAACAGATGTCTTGTAGAAATAATAAAATTCTTCAAAATATAAAATAAAAGTAAAATATTATCAGGAATGCATATTTTTAAAAAGAAACTGTATAAAACTGTGCCCCTCAAAGGTCAGGACTGCACCCCTCTGAGGTCTGTGCCCTAGACCAGTGTTCCCCAACCTTGGGCCTCCAGCTATTTTTGGACTACAACTCCCATCATCCCTTGCTAGCAAGACCAGTGGTCAGGGATGATGGGAATTGTAGTCCGAAAACAGCTGGAGGCCCAAGGTTGGGGAACACTGCCCTAGACGGCTGCCTAGTTGCCATCAAAACCCAACCCACAGGTCATTTCCAGTAATCTGTAGAGCAATGCTGTAAGGCGGGACAATATCATTATTCCTAATAATGCTAGTATTATCCCTGGAGAGCAGAGGCTAAGGTGAGAGAAAAGTGGGTTCACCAGTTAGTGTGCACAAAAATGATGCAGGGCACAGGACAGTGAAATGAAGAGCACAGGGTCACCAGGCCATGGGCATGTTTTGCCATGCGATACTAAAGATGAGCTCAATTTTTTAGCATTGACCCTGTGCTCACAGCAATGTCTGTACTGCTCTTAGCCATTATATGAGATCAGGAGTAGCCATCATGGTGCCCTGCAGAGGTTGTTGGAATTCAACTCCCATCAGCCCTAGCCAACATGACCGACGATCAGGGATGATGGGAGTTGTAGTCCTGTGGCATCGAGAGGGCAACACATTGACTACCTCTCCACTAGATCTTCTCTCTTACAGCAGCCAGAATCAGACATAATGGCAAACACTGATTTGTGATGACATGAATGACCATGTCATGTAACACCCTTGTCCTTAGTGCACAGGAAGAAACTGGGTTTCCGCTTTCATTGTTGAACTTACTACAGTTCCCTGTTACACATGTACACATGGAACTGTGGTTTGTTTTAACTGTGTTTACTTAACTATGTTCTGACCTCAACCCACATTGGGCTGGGTGATTCTCCAGCCAGATAAGCTTATATCCATGCCACACTTTTGTGGAAACCACCCTTCAACTTGAACACAGCTTGAACAGCAAATGTAAATGCAGGTGATAAAAATACTTAGCTGTAGAAGTACTGATGGATGGTTAAATCTGAATGAGATAGAGACTGCATGGATAAGATGAAAAGGCCAGGCCAACTCAAAGAGGAAGAGAATAGAGCCAGAGTGGGGGGGGGGTCTTATTCTGAGAAGAACTGGCTTAAACAGGATTAGTTATCCTATATTGGAACAACCAGTCAATGCATGCTAATAGATATTTGGGCTTGATAAATCGTGAACAGATTAACTCAGAGAAAATGAAAACAGTTGTAAATACCAGGGGGATATAGAACAAATAGCACAATGTCCAAATGGGGTAGAACATGTTATCAAACTATAGTTTGATATCCTCATTTGTTTAAACTAATCACAATTAAAGCATACCACAGTTTCCCAAGTTTGGACATAACAAGGAACTGTGGCAGATTCAAAGTGAAAGCAGAATCTCGTGTGCACAAAGGAGGGCGTGCATGTTAGCCGAAGGGTTGTGCAGACTTCCTCTCATAATGACAAGCCATGATCCAGCCTTTACTTAATACAGTTCTTTAGAATAAACATTGCAAGGTCTTCAATGGAAGCTTCTCCACAAAGCATTTGAATATTATTGAATATCTGAAAGTTAATGGGAAGGATAGTGGAGGTCAAACTTTTGCCTCCAATGTGTAAGCAGAACGGAACTTGAATAAGCCTTTGGAACCACTCATGCAACAGCTGAATGCAATTCCTTCTCAGCATGCAAACCAGACACTCCCCTGCTCATTGTCTGATTCTGCAGTTCATAACCAAAGAATTAAATAACAAATGGCAGAGCAAAGCATGCCTTTTCCTCCATTTATCAGCCTTTTTTTTGCAGGAGGAGGGGGGAAAGACCAATAAAAACTGAACAAAAATATAGCAGTTATATTCTTAGATTTTGCAGCCTTAACACTGGAAACACAAGACAACCATGCTTGCTCTGATTTTTACTACATTAGAAAGATGTATCAACATGGCTGAACACAGCTCCACCAAGCTGCATATTGTTTGGTAGTGATATCAAAAACACAAGACAGACTTACACAATGTTCTGGAAGCCCAGGACAGCCTCTAAGGCAAGTGTGGGGAACTTGTGGCCCCCTGACACTTTTTAACCCCAGCTCCCACCAACCTCAGATGGCATGGCCAATGGTGAAGCATGATGGGAGTTGTAGTCCAACAACGTCTGCATCCCTGACTCCAAAGAAACCATGCCTCAAAGTAGGACAACTCAACATCTGAAGGTCTGTTTGCCTGCTCTTTCTGAACTGCTTTGCTGGAAAGGGTGGAAGAGGTGACAATGGAAAACTGAGAGGCAGAAGACAATGGACTGAATTTGGCAGATCTGTAACACTACCCAAGAAAAAATTCCTTCCAGTAGCAGCTTAGAGACCAACTAAGTTTGTTCTTGGTATGAGCTTTCGTGTGCATGCACACTTCTTCAGATACACTGAAACAGAAGTCACCAGACCCTTATATCCACACCTATCAGCTAATCACCCATTCCCACCACCCTTCTGAGTAATACCCCTCCCCACCCTCTCACTATATATAGGAGTCTGGTGACTTCTGTTTCAGTGTATCTGAAGAAGTGTGCATGCACACGAAAGCTCATACCAAGAACAAACAAACAAACCTAATGGTCAGGGGTCCCTTTACCTTTAACAACATAAAATTCAGTTACAGGTAGGTAGCCGTGTTGGTCTGCCGTAGTCAACTTAGTTGGTTGCCGTAGTCAACTTAGTTGGTCTCTAAGGTGCTACTGGAAGGATTTTTTTATTTTTTTATTTTTTTTTACTATGGCAGACCAACACGGCTACCTACCTGTAACTGGAACTACCCAGGAAAGAAATCAAGGAGAAGCCCAATCCACTTAAAATTTGCAAATTGGGATTTGCACCCACGAGGCTTTCTCATGGTGTAGAATGAAATGCCTATGTTACATCAACCTCTGGTGGACTCCAAAAATTACCTCCAGTATATTAAGATTTGTATCTAAAGGGAGAAAGAGGAATCCAGGGAGGCTATGAAAGGGAAAACCAGCTAGAGGCTAAGAAAAGAGATGGAGGCAGCAGAGGGAACTAAGGAAAGGGTAAATAAAGGAACCCAAGAAGCTGAGGCAGACCATTGGTCCCTCTAGCTCAGTATTATCTGCATCAAGGATGGAGAGAACCTATGGCCCTCACAATGCCGTGGGAAGACAATTCTCATCACTCAAGACCATTAGGCCATTCTGGTTGGGGCTGATGTGCGTTGACGTCCTAGTAACATAACCTAAGGTTTAGTAGTGTTTGGCATGTGCGTTGAAGTCCAGCAACATCTGGAGGGCTGCAGGTTCCCATCCCTGTTCTATGACAACCAGCAGAAGCTGGTCCAGAATTTCAGACATTGGCTGCCCTCAGCCCTACCTAGGGATGTCAAGGACGGAACCTGGGGCCTTCTGCATGCAAGGCACGCGCTCTACCATTGAGCCACAGCCCTTTCTGCTAAGGTGGGTCAATATGAGCAGGAGACAAGGAAAAGAGGATACATCAACGCTTGTATATTTCAATATCTGCTAAGCTAGACTCTAATCTTCCTCAAGTGAGTAAGAGGAAGGATAGTTAATAAATAATATATCCTATCCTTCCTTCCAAACCCATCCCATCGTGGGCTAGACTGCTCTCCTTCAAAATTTCCCAATTCCTCAATGGCAGTTGATGTTACCCTGTTCTACAACAGAATCCAGATTTCTTCCAGGTTTGCTCACCTCAAGTCCCACCATTATTCTGATGGTAAGGAAAGGGAGCATTGTCCTGCAGTTTATAATGCAATCTGGGTTGGGCGAGAGAGAGAGAGAGAGAGAGAGATGAAACAGGCCAGTTCATCACCACCTTCTCTGTGCTAGAAGTTGGAGGCTGGAGGAGAAGGAGACTCAGGGGATTCCTTCTCTCCCAGAGAATCCTGTGCCTTCTCGTGTAACACAGCAAGGGAAATATTTTACTTGTGAGCTGCCCTAGCAGTAGGGAATGAGGCCAGATTGCCTGTGTGTGTTGTGCTACACCTTGCTTCTCCTGTGGGTGCAATAATCTGGGGGTGGGAGCACCTTCTGGGCTTCACATCACCCCTCACTAAGAGTGAGTGACTGGCTTCATGGATGAGTGGAGATTTGAACCCTGGTCTCCCATGGTTCAGATGCATGGCTCATAGCTACCAGGAGCTGCGTGTCCGGTATTGTTGGCCCAATTTTATGGAACTCCCTTCCAGCTGAGATCTGACAGGTCCCCTCCCTGTTGAACTTCCGGCATCTACTGATTTATTTATTTTTTATTCCAGCAAACATTTTTAATTGAAGTCTGGTTTTACAGTTCTAACTTCTGTATTGCATTTCTTGCACACTGGTTAGAGACGGCTGTAGTTCAGCGGTCTGCACAAATTGTTTTTAAAAAAGAAGCAAAGAAAGATACTGTGGCCAAGGTAACACTCCATTGCTCCGCCCACTTTCTGCCCATGGCTCCGCCCACCACTGCATGTGGCCCTCAGGTGGTTGTCCAAAATGAAATGTGGCCCCCAAGCTGTAAAAAAAAGCTTCCTCATCCCTGCTTTATAGTATATATTAGACATTTATGCTGAAAATGGAATTTGTATGTTCGATGCTAGACAACTCGCTCCCACTTCAATCCCTTCTCCACGTTTGGGTTTGATAAACTACTGTAGTAAAAATGATTATTCAAAAATTAAAATAAAGGAGGAGATAGCTATCGCAGGCAAGAACGGCATGCAGTATATAAAAAAGATTTGGTTGTTACTCAGATGCATGTACCTAAGTTTTCTGGTGACGCTTGATCCAAAGAAAGCCTCCCTACTAAACATGACATTACTGCAAAGTGAAAAAGATGTCATTGTGAGTGGTTAATGTTCACTTATGAGAATCTACGTGGAATTAATTAAAAGAGTATGGAAACAGGATTACTGGAGCGTCTGGTCCTTCAGCCCTGACCCAGTTTCTCTTCTCAGGAAGGAAGGCTAAAAATAATAACATTTTTACACTTACACCGTTGCTTGCTATATTGCTATCCTCCTTTTGCAACCTACACCTCATTGAACAAAGGAACACAGATGACATAGACAAAATATTGGGAAGAGATGCAACGTTAAGAATAACAGGCGTTGTGACATTGGGTTGTGTTCAGCAGAGGCCTCCCATTACCTCAAAGACTTCTGTTCGCATGAGGAACCTCCCCCAGCTCTGTCCTGAAGCAGATTTTGGGGAGCAATGGGAGAGCAGACTGAAGGGAGGGTTCGCTGCCCAAGCAGAAGTCCATTGCACACAGCCCTTTATCATAAATTTAAAAAGGTTTTGTCATGGTGTGCTTTTGGAGCAACTAGCTACCTCCTGAGATATTTGCAATAGCAAGCCATAGCAATGGTTCCGAACCATGATCTCTCTCTTTCATCATTAGCACAGAAATCTTGTAACACAACACAGAAAGACAGGGTGAGCCTGCCTGATAGCCCTGAGCTGGATCAAACGATCCTTCTGGAATATGATCTCATAGAATTGTAGAGTTGGAAGGGACCATGAAATTCATCCAGTCAAACAGCCTGCAACACAGGAACACGCAGCTGTCCCATATGGCGATGATTACTCACATGTGGACAGCTCCGTTGGCTAGAGCATGGTGCTGATAATGCCAAGGTTGCAGGTTCGATCCCTATACTGACTCCCTTCGAATGCTACAATTCTATGATTTGAGATACCTTCCCGGCTGAGAACTGGCTATGTGACTGAGCCAAGAGGTATCCCAGTCACAGATCCTCATGACACAGATCCTATGCCATGACATAGCTAGTTGCTGCTTGGAGACTTGGGCTGGACCCAACGGATTTCTTGCTCCTGTGGAAAGAATCTTTCTACAACAGATGGACTCTATTCTATTGCTGCAAGGACACCTTTGGATCTAACCACATGCTGTTGATGCAGTAAATGGCTTGTTCGGCTTGTTTTCTAAGTATAAGAATCTATTATTTAACATTCTGCCAATACATCTTACATGAACTAAAGCAGATCATTGCAAATTGTCTCAGGTCCCATTTAAAAACAGGTACATGTCAGACACCAACAGTCAATGAAAAACAGCACACTAGGGGCTGGTTTTTGTACCCAATGTGGGAATGGATGGAAGTGCGGTCATGGTGCCATAACATTTAGGGCTGCTTACCATATAGGTCACCCTCACCTTGACCAGAAATGTGCACAGGTGACATGAAAATTCCACATCCCCTAAGGGCTAGTCCATTTGGTAAGTGCTCTCATGCATTACAGCTGCTATGCTGTCTCGTGATCTAAGAATCAGTCCTTGATGCTGCTTATGAAAGTGGCCAGGGGCGTAGCAAGGGGGCGGGCTGCCCCGGGCAGCGCCCTGCTGGGGGTGAAAATTTGGGCGGTGGCACTGGGCTTTAAAAAATAATAATAATAATATATATTTTTAGGCTATTTTCGGCACTGCCGAGGTGGAGCCGCAGGGGCGGCCAGCAAGGGGGCTGGAAGGGGGGGCAGCGCCGAAAATAGCCCCCCCTTCCAGCGGCTTCTTTCCGCCGCTGGCTGACGTGCGGAGCCGGGGAATGGAGAGGGGCGGGCCAGCAAGGAGGGGTAACACCCCTCCTCGCTGGCCCGCCCCTCTCCCTGCCCCGACTTGCGCTCCGTCGATGGAGCCCGGGCGGAGACTCCCGAAGCCGCCGCCCGCCCGGCACCCCTTCGTGCGAAGGCACATGCAGCCGCCACACCAAGGGGTGCCGGGCAGCGGCATCAGGAGACTCTGCAGCCTGCAGAGACTCCCGAAGCCGCTGCCTGTCCGGCACCCCTTCGTGCGCAGGCACATGCAGCTGCTGCACCAAGGGGTGCCGGGCAGCGGCTTCAGGAGACTCTGCTGTGCTCGTGCGTCATGACGTCATGGCACATGGGTGACGCCCTGCCCCCGGGGGTGCCTCTTGGCTTCCCGCCCCGGGCAGCCAAGGGGCTAGAAACGCCCCTGAAAGTGGCCATAGAGTTAAATACATCTGGAAAGAAATTCAGCAGGTCTAGTCCTGAGGTGCTAGTTTTCTAAGTCTGGGGAAAATTTAAATGAGCGATTCCACCTAGAATCTGAAATGGTATTGCCCAGGAAGGTTGGAAGACAAATGTGATACTATTGATATATTTATACAAAGAAGTAGGAGCTGTAACAGAATATTGCAGTATGGAGTGGTTCTGTTCAGGGTTCTCCATTCTGTCCTCCGCTCTGACATGGTTTCTTATTACTCCACCCCAACAATACATCTGGCCACTAAGCTTGATCCATCCTGACTGGTCAGCTTTTTGGAGGGTCCTCACCTCACTATCCTGCTGAGGCTTCTCTCTCACACACACCCAATATTCATATTTACTTTACCCAGGGTTCCTCTAAGCCTACTGTTGCATCGTTCTCATGCACAAATGGTGCGGTTTTGCCAGCACTCGGAGAACTGAGATTGCAATTGGCGGCTTTGATTTGTTCTCTTTTGCTTATTAATTTTTCTCACTATGAACACGACAAACAATGATAAATCAATTACGCTGTTGCCCTTTTTGAGAATTATTAGCACGAGCCGATTCATAAAAGCCTGCGCATGTAGCAAATTAAGACCATTCTGATATCAGATCAAAGGTACTGATGTCCCTTTTGCTTAAAATAATTACTGCAACAACAGGTCAAATGCTAATCCGTGATTATGCTACCCATACAGTCCTTTTTCTGTCATCTGGACAAACAAACAGACTTAGACTACTCAAAATTACTTAGCCCATTACAAACCAGTTAAAAGTCACAATAGTGGGGCTGGATTTGCGTTCCTCCATTTGAACATACAACAAATGAACACACAACCATAGGAAGCTGAAGATATTGATTACATACCTGGTCCCATCCACTGGCTCTTTCCTTTTGGAGAATTGAAAGCAATGGGAGAAAAGGAGAAAGGAGGTAGGTGTTAAATTTAGCAGGAAATGCCAAGCATTAGCTTCAAGCCATGCAAAGGCATTTAAGTGCTTTTGGTCCTGCCACCTGTCCCATAAGAAGCCTACATTTGCTTCTCAGGGGACATATTAGTAAGCGATAATGTTTCTTTATCATGCGGATGTGGAACCTCATTCCTCTCCAGGTGATGTTGGACTCCAGCTCCCATCAGCCCGAGCCAACATGGCCGATGACCAGGGATAATGGGAGTTGTAGTTCAACCAAAGTCAGAGGTTTCCACACACGTGCCCACACACCGCATGTTTCTCCACCCTCCATCCCGGTGAACACAGTCACTTCCAGTCATGATCACAGATCACAGTTCAAGGAGGCATTGCAGTCAGGCAAAAGCAGTCCGCGAGGGTGTGGCCTAGGAAGATTTCCAAGGCCCAGATAGGCCTGGAGGGGCCAGGAAGTTCCCCGCCCCCTGGTATGCATACATTACAGGGTACACAATCTTCTCTGCCTGCTCTCAACAAAGCTGCCCCTTCCGTAACACTCTTGTCTCTTGTTCCATAACCATGAAACAGGCCGTGCTGATTGAACTGGGATGGTGTCTCGCAGCAGAAGACTTGCCTGAAACACGGGAATGATACAATTGATTCATAAAACCTCCAAGTGGCAACGAGGTCCATCCTATTGGGATTAGTAGCATAGTACCTCCAGGCAGCCTAAAGGGACACAAGAGGAGCAACACAGTCAGGAGAAGGGGAACGACTGGGGCACATGTTGTGCCTACGAGCAAACGCAACAGGTGAACAAATGCTTTTGCGCCTAGGAGCTGGACGACGAGGCAAGATGTAAGAGGTGATTGCGGTGCAGGAAATGGGTAGGGAAGGAAGATGTGAATGGTTCCTCGCCCTGCATCCTAAGGCTTGTCAGAACGGCCCCTACCCTGACCCAGCCAATCAGTCTAAGGTTTTAGGGCTGTTTGGGGTCACGTAGGACAGAGACGGGACGTGGGTGGCACTGTGGGTTAAACCACAGAGCCTAGGGCTTGGCGATCAGAAGGTCAGCCGTTCAAATCCCTGCGACGGGGTGAGTTCCCATTGCTCAGTCCCTGTTCCTGCCAACCTAGCAGTTCGAAAGCACGTCAAAGTGCAAGTAGATAAATAGGTACCGCTCCAGCGGGAAGGTAAACGGCGTTTCCGTGCGCTGCTCTGGTTCGCCAGAAGTGGCTTAGTCATGCTGGCCACATGATCCAGAAGCTGTACGATGACTCCCTCGGCCAATAAAGCGAGATGAGCACGCAACCCCAGAGTCTATGGTCAGGGGTCCCTTTACCTTTACCTTTAGGACAGATCTGTCTAACTCTGTAGATCACAATGTATTATCATTCCATGATATTCTGGTAAGAACATAGGAATATAGGGAACTCTCCCTTGACCCATTTAGCTCACGCTGATTGGCAGAGGCTCTCTAGGGTTTCAGGCAGGGCGCATGCCACTGAACCCAATAACTTGTGCATGCTAAGAAGATGCTCTACCACTGCAATGCTGCCCTTGCCACACACAAAAAACCCAACCCATGACCACTAGGTTCCAAGAGGGGCACTGGTGAGTTTTGTCCCTGCCCCCTCCACCCCAAAACATGCAAAAGAAGGAAGGCAACTCCTACCCCGCTTTTGCCCTCCAAATACCCCCTTCCCCAAATTTGCCCCAAAGTTCTCATTGGAGAAGCTGGAAGGGTTTCATAAAGAAATATGTGAAAGGCCAGCCCCTCCACGGGACCTGGAAGCGGGCAGCCTTCAAAGAGCTGCGAACTATGTGTGTTTCAAAGCGGGCACGGGGAATCCAAACCTGTATGAGTTCCGCTGCAGGCTTTCTTCTTTTCTCAAAATGTTTCTGGCGGTGTTGCTCCTGCACTTTCAGAGCCAGTCCTGAACCCAAAATGCCCTGAAAGCAAAGTTGGGCAAATCATCATCATCGTCATCATCCTGTTGAAAATGGAAATGTCAGACCGAGGGCAAAACGGGAGACAGCTTCTCCCTGGGGTTCGAAAATGGTGGGGAAGTTGGAACCAAGATGGTCCTGGGCAGTGTCTCAAAGCTCTAGCCTCTGTTGAGGTGCTCCTCCCCAGTGGTGGCTGGTGCATGGGGTGGAAGGAAGAGGAGCCCCCATTGGTGGAACTAGCAGGGGTCGGCAACCTTTTTCAGCCGTGGGCCGGTCCACCATCCCTCAGACCATGTGGTGGGCCAGACTATATTTTTTGGGGCGGGGGGGGGGGAATGAACAAATTCCTATGCCCCTCAAATAACCCAGAGATGTAGGCCTACCGTATTTTTCGCTCCATAACGCGCATCTCGTTTTTAGAGGAGGAAAACCAGAAAAACATTTTTTTCTGGTTTTCCTCCTCTAAAAGGCTGGGGGAGGGAGGGAAGGAGGGAGAGAGGGAATAGAGAAGGAAGGAAGGAAGGAAGGAAGGAAGGAAGGAAGGAAGGAAGGAAGGAAGGAAGGAAGGAAGGAAGGAAGGAAGGAAGGAAGGAAGGAAGGAAGGAAGGAAGGAAAGAAAGAAAGAAAGAAAGAAAGAAAGAAAGAAAGAAAGAAAGAAAGAAAGAAAGAAAGAAAGAAAGGGTGAGAAGGAAGGGAGGGAGGGAGGGAGGGAGGGAGGGAGGGAGGGAGGGAGGGGAGGGAGGGAGGGAGGGAGGGAGGGAGGGAGGGAGGGGTGAGAGAGAGTGGAAGAAAGAGGGAGCAGGAAGGAAGGGAGGACGGATCTCCCTCCCTCCCTCCTTGTGCTCTCCAGGGGCGGGGGAGGAACGGACATCCCGAAAGGGCTGCTTTTGGGCTGTCCATTTCTCTCCCACCCCCTTTGCCACTGTGCGGCGTCGGCGGAGGGGGGGGGGAGAAATGGACAGGGGGGCGTCGGCGGAGGGGGGGAGATCCCTGCTCTGGCGAGCGTCAGAGGCAGGCAGCTGCAGAAGCAGCGCCCAGTGCCTTCGCTCCATAACGCGCAGACTTTTCCCCTTCCTTTTTAGGAGGAAAAAAGTGCGCGTTATGGAGCGAAAAATACATTTAAATAAAAGGACACATTCTACTCATGTAAAATCACGCTGATTCCTGGATCGTCCATGGGCCGGATTTAGAAGGCAATTGGGCAGCATCCGGCCCACGGGACTTAGGTTGCCTACTCCTGAACTAGAGCGTATTCTGAGGAAGGGAGAGGATGAGGTTGATATCTGCACTGGGTGGGGTTTTTTGTTGGATTGGGGGCTTTGATTGGAACACTTGAAATACCTAGCTCCCTTTAAGGGTCACCAGGAGTGACGTCACACCCGCCCCATTTCCAACCTGTTGACCCACGCCTTCTCTCACGAGGCCATCGGCAGAACTTACAGCTGGGAGAGCAAAGAAGGAAACTCCAACGAGAGAGAAGGTTGCTGCTATGAGGCGTCCCTCCCACGTTTTGGGCGTCTTGTCGCCATAGCCGATGGTTGCTAGCGTAATCTGTGGGGAGAAGGTTTGGGACAGTCTGTAAGAAAGACAAATGGGCAAGGACAATGATTTCTTGCACTTTCCACCTCCATAATGCCACTCCTCAGTCCTGTACACACCCTGTGTTTAAGGCAGTATCATACCATTTAAACAGGCATGGCTCTCTCCCCCCGCCCCCCCAGCAAATAATCCTGGGAACTGTAGTTTGTTAAGGTGCCGAGAGTTGTTCCGAGACCCCTGTTTCCCCTCAGAGAGCTACAGTTCTCAGAGTTCCCTGTGAAGAAAGATGGAATGTTAAACCACTCTAGGAACTGTGACTCTGGAAGGGGTCTCCCAACAAACCTCAGAACCCTTAACTACAGTTCCCAGAATCCTTTGGGAGAATCTGCAACAATTTAAAGCGGTATGATGCTGCTTTAAATGTCGTGCGGATGGGGCCTCCATTGCTGCATCTTTTCAAGTTGGACTTCTCTTTACTTGACGGCCTCCACCATTTCCCCCATGCATGTGCAATAACATTTTCAATTATAAATAATAATAATAATAATAATAATAATAATTTATTATTTGTACCCCGCCCATCTGGCTGTATGGGCCCAGCCACTCTGGGCGGCCTCCAACAGATATTAAAATACATTAAAATATTTTTTACATTAAAATTAACTTGGAAGGTGTTGCAGGAAACACCTTTTGGTTCATTTAAGGTTCATTTGGTTCATTTCAGGATCAGCAACCTGTGGCCACAAGTAGCCCCTAGCTAGCCCCCAACCTCATTTTACATATCTCCCCATCTCTGGTTTTCATCCCACCCTAGCTAGCCCCCAACCTCATTTTATGTACAGTGGTACCTTGACTTACAAGTAACTCGACTTACGTTTTTTTCGAGTTACGAGTGACTTCCGGTAAAACAAAATGGCCGCCGCATCTGAATTTTTTCGACTTACGAAAAGACGTCGCGGCTGCTTTTAATAGGATTTTTTCGACTTACGAATTTTTGACCCGGATTTTTCGACTTACGAATTCCCCCCCCCCCAATGCATTCCTATGGGGATTCGACTTACGGATTTTTTTGACTTATGAAAATCGCGTCGGAACGCATTATCGTCGTAAGTCGAGGTACCACTGTATCTCCCCATCTCTGGTTTTCATCCCACCCAATGCCAGCATGCGGCCCCCGAAAGGTTACTCCAATGGAATCTGGCCCTCAGGAATTGGATGCTGCAAGCTTCCACCCTCCTCCCTTCCTTTCCCTTCCCTCTTCCCAATGCAACCCAAGCTCAATAACAGCTAGCATTAAAATGCTAAAGGATCCCAGAACATTCAGATGAACCACCCCAAAGCAACCTCAGTCAGCACAACCCCTGTGGATACTGACCAGTCCCCACCAAAGGGCATCGGCATAGGTTTCAAACTCCCTTTTTTCCTTCCCTTCCTCGTTTTTTTCAGGCACATCTTTCTCCACCAGGTAAACCAGGAATGAGGAGAGGATAAGGGTCAGGAACCCGATGTACCAGGCAGTGATGAGTTCCTAAGAGGGAAATGCACTGCTGTAAGACAGAAAGCAAAGTTCCTGACTGGGCCAGGTCTTGGCCTCAAACCATGACGTTCCTAGTTCAGGAGACCCAATAGTTATTGCTCACCAGGGCAAGATGGTCTGAGCATATAATAGGGTTGCCATACGGCCAGAATTTCCCGGACATATCCAGAATACTGCAGGCACAGACTGCAGTGTCTGGGCAGAAATCGGCGAAATGTCAGGGAAAATCTGGACGCATGGCAGCCCATGTAGGCGGTGTCATTTTTGCCATTTTTTCTCAGAAATAGCTCTCAAAAATATCAATTTTTTTGGGTGAAAGAAAACAACTTTTCTGCCCAGATTTTCACTTTTTGAAAAATGGCAGCCCTAAATGTTTGAATGATTATTTAAAGAAATCAGGTCTAGGAGAAAATGCATGGCTGTGTTTACATTAACCTGACAGGATGTGAACAAAAATATTAAAATAGAGAATACTCAGGAGGCAGAATAAAGGGGAAAATTTTATTGATTGCTGTGTGGAATGCAGTGGAAATGTTCTGTTACTTTTATTCTTCATGTTCTTTTCTTTTTTTCTTTTCTTTTCTTCTTTTTTTCTTTTTCTATCCTTTAATTCTTATTTCTTTTCTTTTTGATAAGTGATTTAATTGTACTGACTAAATTAGTATTAAGTTTAACGTTAAACTTATAATGTATTTTTTTTTCTTGTATTTATCTAGTGTACAAAATGTGAATTATGTATTATCAATTAAAAAAAAAAGAAAAAAAAAGAAAAATGGCAGCCCTAGCATATAACCAGGACCGGTGCTGGCAATTTTGGCGCCCTAGGCGAGGGGGCGGGCCACGTGATGTCATTGCGTATGACGCACATTGCGGAGCGGTGCCCTGCCCCCTGGCCGGCCGGGCGCCCCCTGCCGCCGCGGTTTGCTTGCTCCGCCGCTGGTTGGGGCGGCACCAGGCGGCGGCGGGCAGGCTGGCCAGCGCCCCCTCCATTTTGGCGCCGTAGGCAATTGCCTAGTTCACCTAAATGGACGCGCCGCGGCCCTGCATATAACACCAATTCTGGCCCGGCTGCCAATTAGCTTCTGGGCCCAATTCAAAGTGTTGGTTTTTACCTAAACAGCCTTCAAAGCTTCAGGACTGCAATACTTCAAAGACCACTTCTCCCCATATAAACTGACCCAGACCTTGCGTTCATAATCTGAGGCCCTTCTTGCTCCAGCCCCCCAGTCCTTTCTTACTTTGCTGTGTGCACAAATGGCAGAGCCCAGGAGCTTCCAGGTGCCTCCTCTCCTGTCCATCCGCAACATTCGCAGGATCTGAAGGAAGCGGAGGCTTCTCAGCGACGTGGCCAGGACGTTGCCCTGGTTGCCAACAGCCACTACCGGCACAGAGGCGATCAGTACAAAGATATCTGTGGAGGAAAACATTGAAATTAAAGTAAGATCTTGCTCAGATAAGGGAGAAAACCTGACTCTTGTCTCCTAAAAAACAGAGATGGGAAGGCTTGAGCATTTTGCAAGAACCTCAAGAACCAAGTAGAGACAGGTACGAGAATTGGTAGATATTGAAAGCCTTGGGAGTGAGGAATTGCCTTCCGTGATTTGTTTGACCCAGTCCCCAGCCCTGCTGGACCCTTCAAAGCAATAAGAAACCACAAAGGAAAGGGAACCTGCAATGGAAAGGCTTGTGGTTAAAAGAAAGGTAAAGGACCCCCGGATGGTTAAGTCCAGTCAAAAGCGACTATGGGGTTGTGGTGCTCATCTTGCTTTGAGGCCGAGGGAGCTGGCGTTTGTCCACAGACAGCTTTCCGGGTCATGTGGCCTAAACCACTAAACCTGTTATGTACTGAATTGATTAGGATCCAAAATGCAGCAGTCTGATTGGTCCTAGAACAATAGGATTCAGAATGCAGCAGTCTGATTGGTCCTAGAACAATAGGATTCAGAATGCAGCAGTCTGAATGGTCCGCAGGAGCCACCCAATCCAGCTCCAGGTGGAAGTGAATCCCCAACCTGATTGGCCTACAGGAGTATCCTGGAATTAGCCAATCACGTGGGGCCTATTGTGTAAATAATGTATATAAAGCAGACGTTTTGGAGGAACATTCATTCCTCGCTACTATGAGCTGAATAAAGAGCATGAAATCCACACTCGACTCCGAGTATATTTCAAAACCGTTTCTGGCGCAATGGGACACCGTGATGGAAAGCAGAGCGCACGGAAACGCCATTTACCTTCCCGCCACAGTGGTACCTATTTATCTACTTGCACTGGAGTGCTTTCGAAGTGCTAGGTTGCCAGGAGCTGGGACAGAGCAATAGGAGCTCATCCCGTCGCCGGGATTCGAACCACCGACCTTCTGATCAGCAGGCCCAAGAGGCTCAGTGGTTTAGATCACACCGCCACTCGCATCCTCTGGAAAGGCTTGTACTTACCCAACATACACAAAGGTTTCCGGGCGAACTTCAACCTCCCTCGCCATCCTTTGTACCGACAGCAGCAGCCGGCAGCCCAGATCCGTAAGGCAAACTCTGCTCCAAAGATGAAGATGGCAAAGGTTTCCTACGCAGAATGGGAAACAAGTAACAAAACAGTGTATATTACCAAATACACACCGCAGGGTTGCAAAAAGTCGTAGCTTCTGAAAGAAATCATTGGAAGGAGAAATTTGCTGAGAGCAAGTAAGGTCAGGTAGGGATGGGGGAACCTTGGGCTGGGGGTGTGTGCAAAGGTATCCCTTGTGATGGCCTGGGAGTCAGACTCTGACGCTGAACCTGAGGGATCCCAGCCTGCTCAGGATTCACTGCCTTCAGAACCAGCAGAGCCAGGGATGGGGCCTGAGTCTCAAGGGGACTCACCTGTGCTGGATCCCCAGGTGCAGGCTTCGGCTGAGGTTGATCTGGCTCCTAATGGGATGGAGGACTTACTGCCTACAGGTGCTCCACTCCCCACCCAGTCAGGAGAAGCTGAGGTTGCCTCTGGGTCCGGTAACCCTCCAGCTTCTCCTGAGCTGCATAGGCTCAGGGCAGAGAGGCGAAGGGAACTAAGTTCTCGCAGGAGGAGTGCTCGCCTCCAAGCCAGGAGAGGCGAGGCACCTGGGGATCGGAGCCGCCCTTCGCCTCGGGACAGATAAAGCCGGCCAGTCCCAGTCCCAAGTCGCAGGAGCAACATCGTTGCTGGAGAGGTCTGCTTGCTCCCTGCCCGGTCGTTCTGCCTGAACCCTTGCCCTGCCTTGGTTTCCTGTTTATGCTTCCGTTCCTGACCTCGCCGGACTCCTTGCCCTGACCCTGCTCCTGCTTATTCGGACTGCCTTCACGTACCTCAGACCTCGGACCGGACTTTGACCTCGCTTCCTGGATACCCCTCGGGACCAGCACATCCCTATATCTGGCACTGCAGGCCATACAACTTCCCAAGTCACAACACTTACCACCCCTGCTTTGCACCCTCTAGAATGATGGTTCTCAAACTTTTATTCTCTGGGCCACACTTTCAGAATAAAAATTTGTTTGCGTCACACTGAATTTTTTTTATTGGAAAACAAAAAGAAGCAACTTCTAGAAGTCCTTGATTTATAACATAGAACACGGCTACTTTATAATATGGTTGTGGGACACCCAGAAAGTATAAAACAATGCAGCTACATAAGAACATTAACCATTCCCAAAATATAATTATAAATGAGCCTCTTACATGTGTACCTTAAGTATGTATACAGACTCCGTGAGAGGTACGAGTTCACTTTTGCCATGTAATCTTATGGCAATTTTGGGAGAAACTCTCATCTCCTCATCAACACAAAGAAACCATTCTCTTTTCTGATCTTTCATGATTGTCGGAGTTGAAAATCCCTGTTCCCAACAATATGTCGTGGAGAACTGCAGAGGAATGGCCAATGCTCTTGAAGAGAGGTGTGAACACTGCTTTTGATTGGTAGATGATAGATGATAGATTAGATAGATATAGATAGATAGATTAGATAGATAGATAGATAGATGATAGATAGTTGATAGAGATAGATAAATAGATAGATAGGTAGATAGATAGGTAGGTAGGTAGATGATAGATAGATAGATAGATAGATAGATAGATAGATAGATAGATAGATGATAGATAGATGATAGATCGATATAGATATAGATAGATAGATAGATAGATAGATGATAGATTAGATGATAGATAGATGATAGATTAGATAGATGATAGATAGATAGATAGATAGATAGATAGATAGATAGATAGATTAGATAGATAGATAGATGTTAGATATAGATAGATAGATAGATCCTTTCCACCACCCCAGGTAAGCACCTGAACTTACCAACAGCAGAAGCCAGTTTCCTGAAACAGTTTCGTATTCCTTGAATGTTGTCAGAACAGCTAAAATCAAGCAACCCAGGACAATCAGAAACCTAGAACAAGAGATATATATAAAAAAAGGAAAACGGAATATTAGGAGATGTTCATTCAGGCAGGGGTCAGCAACCTTTTTCAACCGTGGGCCGGTCCACCATCCCTCAGACCATGTGGTGGGCCGGACTATATTTTTGGGGGGGGAAATGAACGAATACCTATGTCCCACAAATAACCCAGAGATGCATTTTAAATAAAAGCACACATTCTACTCATGTAAAAACACCAGGCAGGCCCCACAAATAACCCAGAGATGCATTTTAAATAAAAGGACATATTCTGCTCATGTAAAAGCATGCTGATTCCTGGACTGTCTGCGGGCCGGATTGAGAAGGCGATTGGGCCTCATCTAGCCCACAGACCTTAGGTTGCCTACTCCTGATTCAGTGGGTAGTCCTCTAGAAGGCTCTTGTTCCAAGAATGTAGGGTGCCTTTGATTTGGGATGCGGAGGCAATTAAAGGGATTGGCCTGCAGAACAAGTGGGCATCCGCTGCCCCAAGAGATGCCCACAAGCCAGGCACTCAATTCTTTCCCCAAGGAAATGGGTCACTTCACAGAGGAGAGTAGTGCTGGGAACAGCCTTCCCTGCTGATCTTAACACCCAGGCAGGTCAATGTGAGAGTTCGCACTCCTTCGGCTATAGATCTTAAATTTTACTCTAGCACTATAGAATTGTGCCAGTAAAGAACACCAAGGGCATTTCAAAACATCCCTCATTATGCCATACTTTCTTCATGCATGGGCTCTAGTGGTCAGTAATAGCAGTTTGAGTTTTCACCCATAGATTTGTGTATCTATGGAAAAAGAGAAAGATGCTGGTAGGGAAAGGGGCAAGAGAGAGATATTAGTGAATCTTTAGACTTCCTCCTTCTCCAGTCCACACAAGGAAAAGAGGACGTGCTGTGCTTTGCCCACAGGGAGGCAGCAAATGTCTGTGCACATAAGGAACAAAGTGATTTTCCAGCTCTGTCTGCCTTGGCCAAGAAAAGAAATATAAGATAAGTGAGGGGGGGGGAAGTATCAAATCCAAAGAATTACAAAGAATGTTTTTAAAAAGTAACTTTCAGCTAAACCTGCCGATCTCCCATTTCTGCTGGTCAACATTTTAAATCAAGAACCATAATTGTTTTTACCTCCTTATGATCCATGTACATGTTATGACTGTTCGTTGTGGAGTCACCTTAATGTGACTGATGCATGGGGGGGTGTTGGAAATTTGGGGGGCAACACATGAGCACATTGCCCACTCTGGAGCTCCTTGTGGTTGCTGTTGGATGAGCACAATTCTTCCATCAGGAACTACTTCCAAAATGACATTACATCATCATTGCTCCTGATGGCTGTTGTTGTTAATATTGTTCATATGCCACCCTTCTTTTTCAGCGGAGGGAGTTCTGACTTCAAGAAGGAACTTCAGAAGCAGTTAATCTCCCCCACCCCAATCCCTGAATTTTGCTGGGAGTACTGGCCCCCCCATCAAAAATTCAAGCTGAAATCTTACGGCTCAGGATGAAAGTACATCAGTCGTAACATATATAGTTGGCCATTATATGGATTGCCACTATTGCTTGGTGAGTTTCCAAAAATGCTGATAACTGATAAGGCAAAACACAGCAATCCAACCCTGGCCCTGCTTTGCCTTGTAGTTACCTGTGGGCCAATTTCCCAATTTTTCTGTCTGGGTAAAACCCAGGAATTTGACCATGTGAGCAGACTTTGAGGATGCAAAAAGTCAGTAGCATCATATTGCACTCTATGGGTGTCATGGCCCCAACTGTCAATAGCTCAGACAAAGAGGGTGGGGGATCAGTGGAGCAGACTGAGGAAACAACCCCTGATTCTGCAATAACCCGTGACTGCAGTCCTCATCCTTAGTCACACTGGAGGACTGTCATTTTCACTCAACAGACCCACGCCTCACAGATCCTGTTTGCCAAACCAGGAAAATATGGTGGGTGAGAAAATACGAAGAGGCCACAGAGTGCTGCGCTGCCCCTTTAAGGCTTTGCAGTCCTCAACAAGTGGGTGGAGCTAGAGTCGGGTCCAGAAGGTATGAAAGGGCTCAGTTGGGACTGAGCTTTTATTGGAACAATGTCTTTACTTGCTGAGCCCTGTCCATGGTTCTGAAAAGCCTGCCTCAAACTGCTTTTGCCTAATGGGAGGTAAGGTCTGAAACTCAAACGCCACAGAGACTTCCGGTTTTGACCGCGACCGGCAAGGACGCGCTCCGGGAGAGCTCTCCCGAGAAGCGGTTGTCAAGGGGGAACTGTGGGGCGACACCAAGGCTACGTGACCCCAAAAAACACCCAGAGGGGGCCTCTGGGTGGAAGATATCCAGTGGCGCCAGGACGGGCTCCAGACCCCATCGCTCAATCCGTAGCGGAGAGGGTAAGGAGAACGCGGCGCGTGGAGTCAGCAAACCCCGACAACAAGCCTCAATAACGAGCCGGTAAGAGTTGCGGCAGGATTTCCAAGAATATTATACCCTAACAAAATTCATCTGGCCGATAAAAAAAAAAAAACAAACTGGATATAATATAAAACTCCAAACACAAGTTTTAAGAACTATAGAAGGAAAAGGAATAATCGGGAAAGCAAAGGATAGATGCAAGCGCCCGGAAAGAGGGTAGCGGCATATGAAGATTTTACAAGGATAAAGCTACCCCGTCTGCCAGATAAAGTATAAAGAGGATAAGATAAAGGGAAAAATACCTGGATTACTACGTGGAACTTTTTTACATTGTATTTGGCAAATATACACAGCGATACAAAGTCTCAACTTAAGGAAAAGACTACTATATTTTACAAAAAACTCCGTTGGCAACCTTTGTGGCGCTCTATGGATACAAACTTTCCGCAAATAAAGACATAACACAAACGGAAGGCGGCAAAGGAAATAGGGCGAACAAGAGGAGTATGTGACCAACTATAAGAAATTAAAATAAATATCCAAGCAGCCAAATTGCCACAACAACAGTGGGACAAATAAGCAACAAATAAGAAATAAATAAAGGACTAAAACAAAAGGAGGAAGGCAAGATAGACCATGGTGAGAAAGAGCCTCGGTGGAAAGTAAAAAGATTGGATGCTTTTTCTTTTACCTGAATTCAAGGGATTACAAAAAAGCGATATGAACATGGCGCAGCGTTCTCCGTAAAGGGGACGGAAAGGGGGAGGGGTTTGAAAGATAACAAGGAAAGCAGACAACGAGCTGAGAACTGAGAACAAAGAGAAGAGGGGAACTAATAAAGAAGGTGGTGAAGGTACTGGGTGAATACGAGCAGCAGCGCCATCTAGCAGTGAATGAGAAGAAAGACAGCCCTATATATAAAAATATACAAAAACTTATAAGTTAACAAAGGGCTTTAAGGGAGAGGAAAAGGGAAGGAGGAATTGGGGAAATTGCTATTTTGTTAAGTTAAGACAGAAGGTTAGGGAAATACTGTCTTGTATTGTCTTTAATGCAACTTCAGTGTCTACTTCATAGAATATAATTGTGAAATTGAACTGAATTACCCCCTACCTCCCAATCCTTCTCCATTTTGTGTATAAGTAGTGAAATTGCAAAAACAGAATGTCAGTAAATAAGAAACCAAACTCAGGGGCCACCCATAATCTACAAGGTAGGAAACCCTCCCTATTAGACCAAGACATGGATTTAAAGGAACTGATATTGAGTTTGAAAGGAGATATCGGGGAAATGAGGAAAGAATTTTCAGATTTTAGCTTAGAAATAAGCAACAAAGTACAAGGGCTGGACGAAAAAATGGAAAGAATGACTGGAAAAACTGAGGAAAATACCAAAGCTATTACAGAATTGCAAACGCAAACCAAAGAATTGCAGGAAGAAAATAAAGAGAATAAAAAATTGATAGCAGAATTAGAAAATAAAATTAAACAAATTGAAGAACAGTCAAAAAAAATGGCCAAAGAATTAAAGGACAATAAAAAAGAATGTGAAAAGCTAAAAAGAGTCAGCGATGAGTTCCAAATTACTCAAGAGGCCACATGGGATGCCATGTCCATCCTGCAGATGCAGGCTAAGGAGAACATTCTGAGAATACGGGGGATCCCGGAGATACTTGAGGAAAATATCCAAGATATTGTTATTAAAGGATTGACAGAATGGCTAGGACTAAGGGAGGAAGATGTAGCAGAAAATGTGGACAATATATTCAGAGTAAATTCTAAAAAAGCAAAAGCTAACAAGTGGCCAGGAGACTGCCTGATGACAGTTAACTCAGTCAAATTAAGGAATCTAATTCTGCAACAGAGGAGGAGGAAGGTATTTAGAATACACGGAGAAGAGGTAGAAGTCCTTAAAGAAATTCCCCCGAGATTGTTAAAAAAGAGAGGAAAATACCAGTTCCTAACGAGACCCCTTAAGGCCAAAGGTATTCGGTTTAAATGGGAATATCCGGAAGGAATTTCCTTCACATTTAAGGGGAAAAGAAGAAGATTCGAAACGGTAAAAGATGCGGATAGATTCCACAGGACATATAAAGTGGAATTAGGAGCAGAGAGTCAAATGACTGAGGATGAAACAAACCCAAATAATATCCCATTGGAGACTGTGAATGAGTAAGAACAATGAAACCACAATAAGGATGTTTTTCCGAGTATAGAATACAGTAGCCAATTTTAATGATACACTTTTAACCCCCCCTCTACCACTATTATTATTGTTTATATCATTTTTGTTGGAGAATTGAATAAATTTTTGAATAAAGTAAAATTGAAATGGCATTAAAAATATTGTCATGGAATATTAACGGTTTAAATGACAAAAAGAAAAGGAATAAAGCCCATCATATATTGTTAAACCAGAAATTAGACATCATCTGTTTACAGGAAACACATGTCAATAAGGAGCATAAAAGAGTGTTAATTAATCCTAAACTTGGACAAGAATTTGTCTCAGCAGATCAAACAAAAAAAAAGGAGTGGTATTTTATGTTAAACCTAGATTAGAACCCAAATTCATATTTGCAGACCCAGAGGGAAGAATAATAATAATTAGGATAACAAACCAAGGAGAAAATACCATCTTGGTGGGAATATATGCACCAAATGACCAAAAAGCGGCTTTTTACAAGAAACTGGAAAATAAACTATTAGAGTTCCTCGGAAATAGAATAATTTTACTAGGCGACCTTAATGGCGTGATAGATCCAATAAATGATAGATCGGACGGGAAAAAGGGTCAAGGAAAATTACCAAAGAGTTTTATAGATCTGACAGAAAATCTAGATTTAATTGACACCTGGAGGTACAAGAACAGGACAGAAAAAGATTATACCTATTTTTCTGAACCGAACCAGTCAGCAAGTAGGATTGATGCCATATGGGCAACAAAAGATTTATTAAGAAAGGTTCAAAAAGTAGAAATTCTTCCAAAAACTATATCTGATCACAACCCGGTCTTCCTATCACTAGGAATTGAATGGAATACAGGAAGAAAAAGATGGAGGCTAAATGAATCACTACTAAATGATGAAAAGATTGTAACAGAGGCAAGAACGGTAATGAAAGAATACTGGGAAATTAACAGCCAATATGATACTGATTTACGAACACTATGGGACGCCAGTAAGGCAGTTATCAGAGGATTTTTTATAAATCAAAATGTTCGGATGAGGAAGGAAAAGGAAAAAGAAAAAGCCAATTTATTGGATGAAATAAGGAAAAAAGAAAAAGAACTAAATAAATCCCCAAATAACGATAAAATTAGCAAAGAGATTAAAATGCTGAGGGCAGAATATAGCACTAAATTAGATCAAGAATTAGAATGGAATTTGAAAATGTTAAAATGTAAAAATTTTGAATCAGGAAATAAAATTGGGAAATATTTAGCTTGGCAATTAAAAAAAAGAAAAAATGAAAAGCAAATCAATAGATTAAAAACAGATGAAGGAATTCTAGATGATCCCAAGGAAATAATTAAAAAATTTGTAAAATATTACGAAGATATATATAAAAAGAATATAGAAAACGAGGAAGAAATAGAAACATTTATAAAGAAATACAAGCTTCCAGAAATAGACTCAAATAAAATAACTAAATTGAATGAAATAATATCAATACAGGAGGTTAGTAATACAATAAAAAAAAGCCCCAACAGGAAAATCACCAGGACCTGATGGTCTGCCAGCGGAATTCTATAAAAAGATGGAGGATACAATTATTGAACCACTAACTAATATAATGAATGAGATCCTTAAACTAAAGAAATTTCCAAATTCATGGAAAGAAGCGTATATCACACTAATCCCCAAAAAAGGCGATACAGAATTAATATCTAATTTTAGACCGATATCACTATTGAATAGTGATTACAAACTGTTCGCCAATATTATCGCAAATAGACTAAAGGAAATCCTCCAAGAAATAATACACCCAAATCAATCTGGTTTCCTACCACAAAGACAAATTTCTGGAAATACAAGGAACATCATTGATATTATAGAATATCTAAAGATAAGAAACGAGATAAAAGCAGCAATGCTACTATTAGATGCGGAGAAGGCATTTGACTACGTTTCCTGGGGATTCATGAAAAAACAAATAGAATTAATGGAGATGGGGGACCAATTCAAAAATGGTATTGAAGCTATATACAACCAACAATCTGCACGGCTTATTATAAATGGTAATATATCAGATAATATCAAAATAGAACGAGGAACAAGGCAGGGATGCCCTCTGTCCCCACTATTATTTATATTGGCCATGGAAGTGTTATTACACAGTATTAGAGAAGAAAAAAAGATAAAAGGGATTGTAATAGGGAGGAAAGCCCACAAGGTAAGGGCTTTTGCAGACGATTTAATCGTCACAACCCAAGACCCATTAACAGGTATACAAACATCACTGGAAACAATTAAAGAATACGGAAAAGTAGCAGGTCAAAAGGTAAATTATGAAAAAACTAAAATATTGACAAAAAACCTAACAGCTGAGGAGAAAAAAGAATTGGAAGTAGTAACAGGATTAGAAATAAAAAAGAAAGTGAAATATTTGGGGATTTGGCTATCGGAAAAGAATATCAATTTGTATGAGGATAACTACGCAAAAACTTGGAATGAAATAAAAAAAAATATGGAAACTTGGAATAAGCTCCACCTCTCTCTGCTGGGTAGAATAGCGGTGGTGAAAATGAACATTTTGCCAAAATTTATGTTTCTATTCCAAACAATCCCAATCCTTGGAGGCATGAAATGCTTCCAGGATTGGAGGAAGGAATTGGCAAAATTTGTTTGGAACGGAAAAAAACCGCGAATAAAACATCAGATTTTGATCGACAGCAGAGAGAGGGGGGGATTTTCTTTACCGGACCTAGAACTTTACCATGCAGCATCAGCTTTAGTCTGGATTAAAGACTGGATCACCTTGGAGGACTCGGACCTGCTTGATCTAGAAGGCCACGACAACCAATTTGGGTGGCACGCTTACCTGGTATATGAAAAAGGAAAACAACATAAAAGGTTCCTGCACCACATAGTGAGAAGATCATTATATAAAATATGGGATAAAAATAAGAAAATACTAGAACCCAAAATACCATTATGGACCTCCCCAGCAGAAGCTATAGCTGTCAAAAGGAAAAATATGGGTGACAATTGGCCAACTTACCGAATGTTATTGGAAAATCCAGAAAAACAACCAGTGTTAAAAAAATACGAATTGATTAAAGATAAATTAAATAGCTGGATTCAATACTTTCAAATAAATGAAAAATTAAATTTGGATAAGAAAGAAGGATTGGCTGGTGAGAGCTCTAAATTTGAGAAAATACTAATGAATAAAAATAGGAAATATATATCACAAATCTATAGCTATCTGCTGGAGTGGGAAGTAATGGACGAACAGGTAAAGGGAACTATGATCAGATGGGCCCAAGATTTCGGCCATAACATTTTAAGGACTCAATGGGAAAGGCTATTACAGAGAGACATTAAGTTTACACTATGCAGCAACCTAAAAGAAAATATAATGAAAATGTTGTATAGGTGGCATCACACTCCAGAAAAATTGGCTAAAATGTACAGAGGTGTGTCACCAATATGTTGGAGATGCAGGAAAGATAAGGGAACGTATCTCCATATGTGGTGGAGCTGCATAGCGATAGCTAATTTCTGGGACAAATTATATAACGAGATGAAAAAGCTGCTTAAAATAACATTTAAGAAAAAACCAGAGTTTTTTCTCTTGGGAATTTTGCCAGAAGAAACAAAAAAGGAATTAAGGCCACTGTGTATGTACGGAACAACCGCTGCCAGGATATTGATAGCTAGAAATTGGAAATCAGAAACAGCCCCAACAATAGAGGATTGGCAAGTATTGATGATAGAATATTTAGAGCTGGCAAAAATGTCAGGAAAAATAAGAGGATTATCGAACCAGAAAATATACAAGGAATGGAATTTATTTAAGATATACTTAAATACTAACTATCCAAATAACAAATTATTAACGGACCTGAAGTGAGATTTGAAAAAGGAATGAAAAGAAAAAATTTTGATATAAGAGAATAAGTTAAAAAAACAAAGAGAAGTTGAAATAGAGTGTGTAAAAACGGAATACAAAACGACAATATAAATACAATGCAAGAAAAATTGGAAGTCTTTTTTATTATTGTTTATTTATGTTTGTTTAGTTTAAGGAAGTTAGTACAGATAAAGGAAAAATAGAGGGAAGATAAACAATTGTAAAAAGCAAGCACTGTACCAAAACAAAGAGACTTATGATATAATTTTGATTTGTTATTGTTTATGTTTGTTTGTGATATTTTGTTGTAATTGTTGTTTATTCGTTTATTTGTTTGTCAGTTTCTATTTGTGAATTGTTTTTAAAATCAAATAAAAAATTTAATTAAAAAAAAAAAAAGAAACTCAAACGCCACCTGTTGGTTTCCTGCTCATCTTTCCCTCCATCCCTAACTGCTTGCTGGACCTGCATCATCCCAACCTGTCCACAGGCTCCACCTTGTGAGAACCGAGCAATGAGCATGCTTAGATTACGTACCCATCACATGCAAGCTAGAGTGCCAAATCGTTGAGCCAAGTGGCAGCATGTCATTTCCAGATTGCTCCCTAGAATCACAGAACTCTAGATTTGGAAGTGCCTTGAAGGGTCACTTAGATGGGACATGGGTGGCACTGTGGGTTAAAGCCTAGGGGTTGCCAATCAGAAGGTCAGCAGTTCGAATCCCTGCGACGGGGTGAGCTCCCGTTGCTCGGTCCCTGCTCCTGCCAACCTAGCAGTTCGAAAGCACAAAGTGAAAGTAGATAAATAGGTACCGCTCCTGCGGGAAGGTAAACGGCATTTCCGTGCGCTGCTCTGGTTCACCTGAAGCGGCTTAGTCATGCTGGCCACATGACTCGGAAGCTGTACGCCAGCTCCCTCGGCCAGTAAAGCAAGATGAGCGCCGCAACCCCAGAGTCAGTCATGACTGGACCTAATGGTCAGGGGTCCCTTTACCTTAACCTTTAAAGGGTCACTTAGCCCTCACTTTGATCTGAGGGAAGGGTGTGTGGGTCGCACAACAGCACTGGTGAGGTGGCAGGGGAGGCTGTGTGGAGTCTGCCCTGCCACCCGCTTCCTTTGCATAGCCTTGTCCCCTGACCTGCCACAAGCTCTTTTCACTGACCACACTCTGCAAGAACTTTAGAAGTTGGTGATGGTATTTCTATACCATGATCAAGAGCAAAGAAACTTCCCATACAATGACAACGATCACCAAGATTCTTTGCGCATTGTAGCTTCTCCCCACTTTACCATCAGGGGGGAAGGGCTATGCTTTGCATGTAGTCTCTTCCCATCCTCATGCCATTTTCAATTTGTACACCATCTTTCTATGTTAAACTGCGCTCAGGGCAGTTTACAACCCATTGGCATGACAAGATGCAGGGGAGGGGAAGCTACACAGCCATCTGTCCTGTTCTGGTCCTGCAGAGAAGTCCGGGGAGCAAGGAAGGCTGGCTATATCAGTACCATGGACAGCTCTTAGTGAACAACCAGTCATATAGCCAATGGTGATTACACTGTCAATCACAAAACAGCAGAAGAAAAAGACAACCCAAGAGAAAACTAAAACATATTGACTTTCAGAACTGCAAATTATCAAAAGCTAAAATGATGTAGTTACCACAAATCACTTAGGTTAAAAAAAAACAAAACCCTTGTCTGTTGACACTATTGAGTCAAAAAAGTAGTCTGTAACTTTCTATTTGCTAGAGCATAAAAAACTACCCAATAGAAAACAAACTTCTCTCCATCAGATAATTTTGAAATCATCCGAATTACCTTCTTAGAAAGAGAAAAGAAACTCTGTAAAGTATATAGGAATATATCCCAAGGGAAATGAAGAGTGATAAAGAGAACATTACACTGCACAATGTCTTCAAACTGGTCTGATCCACAAAAGACAAGAAAATGGTCATTAGTTGGCCTGTTAAATAATTTACTGGTCAGATATGGGATAGTTTGAAACGTGAGCTGAGTAAATCCATCCAATTTCATTGTATTGTATTTGTACAATGACAATAAAGAAATCTTACATCTCTAAAAGGAATGTAGTAGATGATAGATAGATAGATAGATAGATAGATAGATAGATAGATAGATAGATAGATAGATGATAGATTAGATGGATATAGATAGAAGATAGATAGATGATAGATATAGATAGATAGATGATAGATAGATAGATAGATAGATGATAGATAGATAGATAGATAGATGATAGATAGATAGATGATAGATAGAGATAGATAGATAGATAGATAGATAGATAGATAGATAGATAGATAGATAGATATAGATGATAGATAGATAGATAGATAGATAGATAAATAGATAGATACCGGTAGATAGATAGATGATAGATAGATAGATAGATAGATAGATAGATAGATAGATAGATAGATAGATAACAACAACAAACAAGCTTTATTTGCGTAGCCTACAGGCCATTGCATCAAAAGACACATATTACAAATGCTGGTAAAAAGTCCTATATAAAACAATAAAATGAGCTGAATCAGGATTCAGCACAACACAATTAAAACAAAACAGATGAGATCTTAATTAAGGATTCAAGCAGGACACTATTGTCATTCAGCTGGCGGCCCTCAGTCTCATGGCCCTCTCAATGAATCTGGCTACCTTCTCTGTTGTCTGGGTATTCTGGTCTGCTAGGAGGAAAAACAGTATGTCCTCGGATGAGCGGCCCGGAATGGCGGATATGAGCGGCGTGACGATCTCATCCCTCAGGTCTTTATATAAGGGGCAAGACAGGAGTACATGTGACACAGTCTCCACAATGCCAACTCCGCAGGGACAGAGTCGATTCTGGTATGGTGTTTTTGAGAATCGGCCTTCAAGGACAGCGGAGGGTAGCATATCCAGTCTGGCCAGCGTGAAAGCTCGCCTGTATTTTGGAATGGTTAAATTGGACAGGTATGATGCCCGGGAGTCCAGGTGGGAAGGGGGAAGATGAATGTACCATGCACTAAATTTCTTGATGATGGCCAGATTATTTTGCTGTTCGATATTCTTCAGGCGGATAGATAGATAGATAGATGATAGATAGATAGATAAATAGATAGATACCGGTAGATAGATAGATGATAGATAGATAGATGATAGATAGATATAGATATAGATAGATAGATAGATAGATAGATAGATAGATAGATAGATATAGAGATAGATAGATATAGATAGATAGATAGAGATAGAGATAGATAGATAGATAGATGATAGATAGATAGATAGATAGATAGATAGATAGATAGATAGATAGATAGATAGACGATAGATAGCTATTCCCACAGATTAAAAGGTTGGATTTAATTTGTATCTACCAAACTGGACCTCTTCGTATATTCAAAGTTCATTTTGGCATCTTCAGTAAAAATTACATTGTAGATCTTACGCTAAAAAATATGGTGAGATAACATTTGAGCAAATTGCCCTGATGAGAGATGGAGATTGTTAAATCAGTTATCCTAGAAAAGGAGGGCTTTAACTGGGGTGACAGTAAAAATGCCCTGCATGTGAGTGGGAACCATCAGCTTTCCTGGGTAAACAGAGGCTGTATGGCCATCTGTCAGGGATCCTTTAGCTGTGATTCCTACACTGCAGAGGGTTGGACTAGATAACCCTTGGATGCATTCCAACCCTACAATTCTACAGTATATGTGTCAAAGACAGCAGCTGCATTTGGGTTGTGATCTCTCCTGCAAACTCAACACAGGGAACTCAGCACTCAGCCCAATCATCATTTCTCATCTGGCTTCCAGCTGCTGACTTCCAACATCCTTGTCTCTATTTGCTAAACTTTTCAAATGAGCCCAGGCACACTGTTTCAGATTTCACAGCAAGATTACAAGGTCCATTTGTTTGATATCTTCAATATTAAATGGCAAAAAGGCGGCACAAATGCATTTTTCATGGTCCTTTTCTTCTTATTTTTATCCATACCTCGCAAATATGATAGCAATGCAATCAACACAGGCTATTGCACACAAACAAATCTCTCTCTCTCTCTCTCTCTCTCTCTCTCTCTCTCTCTCTCTCTCTCAAAAAAAAAAAAAAAAAAAAGCAACAGGATTTGTGCATTTGGCATGCACACCTAGACCCATTTGATTGATTGTGACAATGTCAATCATGGTGTAAAACCAGATAGTCAGACGGAGATATAAGAGCCCCCAGGGAGTAAGCTCATGTGATCTAAAGTATGGAGGGAGCTATCCCTCTTTCCCACCACCCTAAATAAGTGGCCTTCCAGGTGGTGTTGCACTCTGAGTCCCTTCAGCGCCTGCCAGCATAAGTTTTCTATACCTCCTGTGTATATTCTGGACCCACCAGCCCTCTTCAAGCATCCATAAAGGAACAAAGACTGTCAATGCCCATTCTCCACACTTAGGATTCCCAGCAAATATCATTCAGAAGTTTACTGCCTCCAACATAGGAGGTAGCATTGAAAGGGTTTCACTTTGTTTGTCTTGTTGTAAGAATTCTAAGGTCTCAAATATAAATTAAATATTCATAAATGTACAAAGCAAACACATACATAAGTACATAAACCACGTGTCTGAAATAGTACAGGAGAGCAATCCTGAAGCCATTTTGACTCTCCCAATGGCCTCAAATATTCCTTTCGTTTTTGCTTAAGGCTGCATTTGTGTACGAATGGGGTGAGCCTGTGACCTGGATTCAAGTACTAAAGTATTAACCATCAGACTGCCCAGGTAATGCAATCAGTGACCATTATCAGGTATCCTGGCAAACAGGATTTTTGCTGTAGACCACCTCCTCTGCTGTAGACTGCCTCCTTCTGTGATGTATGTATGATGTTTCGGGGGGGGGGGCTGATCACAGGCTACAGGGTGGGCAATTTCAAAAGTCTATATAAGGGCTTGCACACCATTGTTCTCCCCCCTCCTGTGTGTGGTGAGCAGGGACCCTGTTGCAACAGTTTAATAAAGATCAGGCTTACTAGCTGCTTTGCTTCTCAATATACTCTGGTTGACCTCTGTTATTTTCTCCTACCAATAGGGGGACTATTTAAGGACTCTATACGGGCTCTTGGATACCCCAAAAGGGGAAAGGAGTAGTGTTTGTTTTTTCTTGTAAGCATTGTGGGGATGAGCAGAGCTTGCAGAAGGCCAACTGGGGAATTCATGATGGAGGTGAGATTTGCACCAAGGACTTGCATCTGATTTGTAGCTCTGTGCCACACATTCGGCAATTATTCATTTTTCTGAATGTGAACTGCGAGCGATGGATATGCAGCTGATGATTCATGCCCTTCCTGAAGGTGAACTTTGGATTAGCCACGCACCGCTTTCCACGTCATCGGGACTCTGATTTACAATTCAGCAACATAAACCCGTGTATTGTACCTGTGTAAAAATGTCTCCCATCCTATATTTCCGTAAGTAATTAATCAGCATCAGAGAAGCTGGAACGAGCATCTGTAAACAAGCAATATTTCAGAAGAAGTCTGAAGTTGAAATCTTCGGAGGAGACTATCAGCCTCCTCCAGAGCCGCTTTGATTATATTCCTGAAACATTTCGCTGGGGTGGGCAACAATGATTTCCAACAGAATATACAACACTTCTATTCACTCTGCTGACATGTTAATATTTCAAAAGGCATTCTTCCTCTTTAACGTGACATTTGAAAATGCGGACAGTTTTATCAAACTTCCAACAGAGAGTATCATTGCAGAATGCTAGGCTGCTTTATTAATTTTGTAGTCTAAATTCCCACTAAATCTTGTCTGTCGCCCTCAACGGGGGACATGGGATTTCGAATGTTAAAAGCTAAGGCAAACAATGAATGCAGATGACCACTTACCAGGTGGTTAACTTACTGCAGGGTGGATGTAATCATTTGGTAAGTGAAACATCCTCCGCATCCAGCTATGAATGAAATGAGGTTTTCTCTAAGCATAGGAAAAAGAACCACTTGGTTTCACTACAGAAACTTTGGACAGACTGAGGAACCATAGCTGTCAACCCTCCCCTTTTTTTGCGGGAAACTCCCTTATTCCAATGCCGTTTCCCGCTGCTATCCCAGATTGTTGATATCCCTTAAATTTCCCGGATTTCAAAGGAAGCAGCTCCTCTCCCTCCCTGCCGGCCAGGGAGGCTTCTCAGCTGCGTTGCTTGGCTGCCAATAAGGAGCCTGAGACCGACTGGGGGTGGAGCTTGCATGCCTTGTGCATCCAGACCCTCATGCCCAACCAGACAGCCAGCCTGCCTGCCGTCTATGCACTCGCTCTTTCGCTCACCCGTACTTGGTGCCATTGCACCGCCCTCGCGGCATCCCTTATTTTCAAATCCGAAAGTTTTTAAAAATCCCTTATTTTCAAATCTGAAAGTTGACAGCTATGCGAGGAACAGATCTATTCCTCTCCAGCCAAACTCTTCTCGGTTCCACAATCAGTTCCAAGCATGCACAGAGATGAGCAGCATGACTCTTCTACAAACCTTTTAATTTTCAATAAAGCAAGAACAGGCAACGAGATAATTAAGTGTATGTTGGGGGAGGAGAAATTTGATTCAGTTTGCATTTACAGGTGAGCCTTCCTAATTTACACTTTCCTAAGTGGCGCTGTGGTCTAAACCACAGAGCCTAGAGCTTGCCGATCGGAAGGTCGGTGGTTCGAATCCCCGCGACGGGGTGAGCTCCCGTTGCTCAGTCCCAGCTCCTGCCAACCTACCACGTTCAAAAGCACGTCAAAGTGCAAGTAGATAAATAGGTACCGCTCCAGCGGGAAGGTAAATGGCATTTCCGTGCGCTGTTCTGGTTCGCCAGAAGCGGCTTAGTCATGCTGGCCACATGACCCGGAAAAACTGTCTGCGGACAAACGTTGGCTCCCTCGGCCAGTAAAGCAAGATGAGCGCCGCAACCCAGAGTCGTTCGTGACTGGACTTAACTGTCAGAGGTCCTTTACCTTTACCTTTAAGGAATGTGTGATCCAGAACATAGCCGACTTTAGAATTTTGCACTTCCCTGAATTTTGCTCTGCAGTTTTCCAACCAAGTAATATATAAAGATATTGTGAATACTATGGCCCCTGAGGTTTGGACTTTACTAGGGACCGAGCCTTTAGCATGGCAGGCCCTGCCCAGTGGAACTTCCTGCCAGTAGAGGTTTGGCAGGAATCATTCCTGCCTTCTTTTAGCTGTCTTCGAAAATCAGTGTTCTTCAGGCACTGTGGACTTTCAACAGACCAGTAATTATTGATTCATTTCTGGATTTTTTTGTGTGTGTTTTTATTCCTCTTATTGTAAGATATTGCTTGTTTTTCTTCATAGCTCCTAGAGAAGGAGGATTATCACCAAAACCGAGCAAATTAAACACTTTATTACAAAATAAAAAAATTCCTTCCAGTAGCAGGTATATTTTATTTTATTTTATTTTATTTTATTTTATTTTATTTTATTTTATTTTATTTTATTTTATTTTATTTTATTATTTTATTTTATTTTATTTTATTTTATTTTATTTTATTTTATTTTATTTTATTTTATTTTATTTTATTTTATTTTATTTTATTTTGTTTCAACTTCGGCAGACCAACACGGCTACCTACCTGTAACTTTATTACAAGAAGCATCAGAGGTTGTCTCTTTTCTGGCATAGATATTAGCCTTGCACCAACTCAGACCATTAACCCATCTGGTCCACCCTCGCAATTCTGGTTGGCAGCAGTTCTTCAGGGTGCAAAATACCAGCCCTGCTGCCTATGAGCCTTTTAACTGTCATGGATCCTTTGGCTGTGATCCCCACATTGCAGAAGGTTGGACTTCGATGACCATTCCAACTCTACAATTCTGTGATTCCATGATTCCAACCAGCAACATCAAGGATTGAATCTGGGTACGTATGCATGCAAAGTGCGCGATCTGCCACTGGGTTATAGAGATCAGAAGTGATTAAGTGATGCCATACACCAGAGCATGAGTTATCGCTGCAGCTAGGGAATAAATATTAAGACTCTCCCGCCGCCGCCATGTTCTCTGCCCTTGGTTTTTAAAACATCATGTCAATGTTAAAAAATTAGGAGGTTAGAGGTGGGAAAAATAGCTTAAAAGTTTGAGACCAGAGGGAGGAAAGTGTGTAAAAAGAAGAAATTTAGGAGTTTAAAATTAGGTTGGAGTAAGAGATATTGATAAGGATTTAGGAAAGTATCAGAAGTAGTTAGGAGCCGAGGTATGAAAAAAAAGGAGTTAGTTTAAGTAAAAATAGGATTGGTATAGTAAGAAGGAAAATGTTTTTGGTATTTTATGATTTTGTGAAAAAGGATAAGTTTAGGAATCTGGAAAGCTGATAAAGAGGATAAACAATGAATTCAACAGGGGGGGACTTGAGGAAGTCAACCGAAAAATGAAATTGAGGAAAGGAAGAATATCTGGCCCACAGAAATGGGCCAGACCTAAGCAATGATATTGAATATGTTAATTGCGTTAAATGTGTAATGTGTATTGCCTTTCCCGGTGTGAGAGTGGATTGGAAATTTGCTTCCCTCAGTGAGGGGGGGGGAGGATGGAAGTTTAACAGTGTTGTAAAGTGCTTAAAATTGTTAAAATCAATTTTAAAAAAATGAAAAAAATAAATAAAACATCATGTCGGAGGGCTAGCAAAGCACACAGAGCTCTTCCGTGCTGAAACATACAGTCGTGCTATGCATTCTGAATCACTCCATCGGAAAGTAATGGCTTCTACTCTGCCTACCTGTCATTGTGTATACAGGGGTGAGAGGGGCTCTGTTTTGGCTTTTCCCACCTGCCTTGCCCCATCCTCCAGCCCTAGGAACCTTCAGAAGGGATCTGTTTCAAGAGAAAGAACTGTGAGGGAGGAGAGACCCTCACCATCCCTGACCATTGGCCTTCCTGAATGAGGTCGATTGCCACCGGAGGCCAACATCTGTTTAAGGCCAAAACTTCCTCAGCTTCCCAAATGTCTGCATTCATAGGGGATATTTGGCCCAGCCTTGTCTTGTGTCCTTCTGTGGTGTGCTGAGTTTCCTTGGCAGGCAAATTTGCATGCATAGGATTCCCTGGAGGCAAAAAAGTCTGAACACTGGATGTGATACAAAAACAGGGGCTTGATTTATAGCGTGTGAAAACCGGCTGTTAAGTAAAATACAAACCGGTGATTTTTTTTTTTTTTTAACACTTTAGATGCATTTTCCTAGCTCGAAATAAACACTGCCTTGGGAAACTCATGATGTGTGAAGTAGCCCTTAAGTGCATCCCAAGAATTCCAGCTCCAACACCCAGAAGGAGTTGATGGGTTGGTAGCTTCTGCCCTGTGAATATCAGCTAGAGGTGAGCTGCTTTGGAAGAGGCTGACAGCAGATCTTAAAGGAGCACAGAGTGTGCTGAATCAGAGACACGACAGTGGGTGTTTTTGTGCTGCTCGGTTTAGCCCAATCTGTCAGGATTCTCTCCCCCCCACCCTTTTCCTTCTTTTTTTTTGCTCAAGTGGGGTATGTCACACATTCCACAAAGCACTCTCGCCTCTAAAGGTGGGAAGACGAAGTTCTCCTGTTTTAAGTCACTCACCCAGAAGAATATTTGAATACACGCAGAGAGAGAGAGAGAGCTGAAAGGGACATGCAAACGTGGAGAAAAGGGAATGGGCAGTGTCAGGATGAGACCCCTGGTAATTTGCCCCCAACCTCCTCACAGATCCTCCCAACACTTGTCTGGTCCCCACAGTTGTGGATATTCACTACCCTGAGGTTCCAGAGAATGTATACAGCAGGCACGTCCAATAGGTAGATCGTGATCTACTGGTAGATCACTGGATGTCTATGGTAGATCACTACTGGTAGATCAGCGGCTCGCCCAAAAAAGCTGAACAACTTTGGCTCCCCTAAAAAAAGCTCAACATTTTGGCCCTTCACCCCCCCCCCAAAACGGGCCTTCCTTCCTCCCTCAAACACCTGAACACCCAAGAAACTGGTTTCCCTCTTCCCTAAAAAAAGCTTAACAACCTTGACCTGTGTAGATCCCTGCCAGTCTTTAACTCTGTGAGTAGATCACAGTCTCTTGGGAGTTGGCCACCCCTGGTATACAGGATCAGCCCCTCAGGACAGCAAAAATGCATTTATTTACTTTATTTAAATTTTTAAATTATGTCTATATTGCTTTATATTTTCCTAATAATAATAGTCTTAAACCATCAAATAGAACATTCCAAAAGGAGGTCAAGTATAGACATTGCCTGCTCCTCTCTAGACTTGTAAGAACATTTCGATTACTGGGGGGAATTCTACTCATAGCACCGCACCCTGCAGACTACTGTAGGGCAGCAACTCAAAAATTGGGCATTTCCCATTATTGCCACTCTACTATGGAATGCCCTTCCCCCTGTCATACGTTGAAGCAGGTACATCCATTGTTCCACCCACTTACACCTTTCATCTCCTGCTGGTATATGGCCCCCAGAAGGCTGTTCATGTGGCCCTTAGGGGGGGAAAAGGCTGCCTACCCTTGCCTGAAAGTTCTTCTCCACTTGAACTTGAAAAGGAGCTCCCACACATGAGCACAGCGTATTTCTAAAGGGAAATCTATTCGACACCCAAGCCCATGTCCTGCCCTCGGCCAGCCCTCAACAGCCTGCCTCCACATTTACACCCAAGTCCAGGGGGTGTACCTGGCCGTCAGGTTCCTCCTCCTCAGCGTCAGTGGGGACTGAGAACTCGGCAGGGAGGAGAACGAAGAGAAAGCTAGAATGAGTTGGCTTGGCTCATCATCAACATTGTGGCTCCACCTATTCTAGGCCACCAGCCCTACCAGTTCCAATGGACTCCATCCATCACTGCTTTGGGCATAAAGAAGCTGTGAAACTCTGGTTAACGTTTGCATCCAGGCCCTTCAAAACTCAACTAGCCCATAGCACATGCCTTGGCATTTATTACAGGCTCTGACAGCTCTCCTGTGATTTCATGACCTCTTCAACTTAGAACGAGACGAAACAATGTCTTCCCAACAAATGCTTTGGTGTTTAGTGCAAATGCTATCACTTGCCCAAATCGGGGGGGTTCAATTTTGATATAGACCGCCTAATGCATGGCACCGCAGCGTCCCTGAGTCCTTCACTTTGTAGACAGAGGGTGACCTGGACAACTCAGAGTTCACCCTTCTGCTTGTCCATCTTTCCATTTAGACTAGTGGTTCACAAGGTGGGCAGTATCTCCTATGGGGCGCTAAGAGGCAGGGGGTGGCAGGGGGCACTGGAGGTGCAAATGACTATCAGACTTTGAGAAGCTGGTATCACGGCATCAAGATCATCAGTTTTGTTGAATTAATCAAACTAAACAGTTCTAATAGGATTTTGCATGAGTGTGCAATTAATTGTTATTGTTCTGAATCTTATTCAAAATAAAATAAAAAATAAAAAAATTCCTTCCAGTAGCACCTTAGAGACCAACTAAGTTGACTACGGGAGACCAACACGGCTATCCACCTGTAACTGAATTTTATGTTGTTAAAGGTAAAGGTAAATAATAATAATAATAATAATTTATTATTTATACCCCGCCCATCTGGCTGGGTTTCCCCAGCCACTCTGGGCGGCTTTCAACAAAGCATTAAAATACAATAATCTATAAAACATTAAAAGCCTCCCTAAACAGGGCTGCCTTCAGATGTCTTCTAAAGGTCTGGTAATTGTTGTTCTCTTTGACATCTGAAGGGAGGGTGTTCCACAGGGCGGGTGCCACTACCGAGAAAGCCCTCTGCCTGGTTCCCTGTAACTTGGCTTCACGCAGCGAGGGAACCGCCAGAAGGCCCTCGGCACCAGACCTCAGTGTCCGGGCTGACCGATGGGGGTGGAGACGCTCCTTCAGGTATACTGGACCGAAGCCATTTAGGGCTTTAAAGGTCAGCACCAACACTTTGAATTGTGCTCGGAAACGTACTGACCCCTGACCATTAGGTCCAGTCGTGTCCGACTCTGAGGTTGCGGTGCTCATCTCACTTTATTGGCCAACAGCCGGCATACAGCTTCCAGGTCATGTGCCCAGCATTACAAAGCCGCTTCTGGCAAACCAGAGCAGCGCACGGAAACGCCGTTTACCTTCCCGCAGGAGCGGTACCTATTTATCTACTTGCACTTTGATGTGCTTTCGAACTGCTAGGTTGGCAGGAGCAGGGACCGAGCAACGGGAGCTCACCCCGTCCGGGGATTCGAACCGCCGACCTTCTGATCAGCAAGCCCTAGGCTCTGTGGTTTAACCCACAGCGCCATTTAATGTTTGATTTTTATTATGCTTTTATATTCGTTGGAGCAACCCAGTCAGATGGGTGGGGTATAAATAATAAAACTGTTGTTATTGTTATCTTCCTTAGTGGGTTATGCAAACAACTATTCTGAATAATGCTCTTTATAGGGTAGGGTAGGAGGCACTGGGGTTGACTTTATAGAACCAAAGGGGGGGGTGGCGTGGAAAAAATTGAGAACGCAAATGAAGAGCTTTCCTGGTTGATCTCAAGGAGCCAGTCCTCTAAAAGCATCACTTTAAGCACATCCAGAAATGTTCGTAGGACAAATAAACAACGCCATCCATCTTTTCGGCGACAGCTTCAGCCATCATTCCTAAAACAGCTACACTTTCTTTTCCCAGAGGCCCGACAAGAAACAAAATCCAAGCCTGTGATTCATGCCAATTACTCATCCAGGTTTCTCTAGGCGGTGGGCCATGTTGTGATGTCGCTCCTTGGAGGGCAGGCAAATGAAATCGGCTTCTTCTTTGGGCTGGCATGACGTGATGGATGGTAATCTTGTAAGCACCCACCGAGACGCGGCAATCTGATTTGCACTTCATGGGCCCCTGCCCAGTTTGCAGCGTTATGGTTCTGCGCAAATTAGGTCCGCTAAGCAAGTTAGCAAGCTATAACGCTTCTCCAGCTCTTTTCCTACAGTTCAACCGCTTGAGAAAAGAGGTATTGCCAGGCTAAGAAATGGATGCTGATACCGTTTAACTTAATCATTGCAGCAATGTGTTTTTTGTTTGTTTGTTTTAAATGCATTTCCTAAAGGAGGAGGGGGAATTAAGAGTATGTGTCTCTCTGTCTAAAATCTCCCCTCCGGTCTAAACATCATTATGAGATTCCCTGTTTGAGCACTCAGTGAACATCTTGCCTCTATCAGCAGACAGAGGAACTAGAGATTAGCAAGGCCCTGTGAACACATTACTCTCAGCCCAGCACAGGAGATGTGACTCTGAAAAAACAGATATTTGGGACTCGGGCTCGGACTCAGAACCGGAGGAGGCTCAGTCCGCGTTGGATCCTCTGCTGCAGGTATCAGCTGTGCCTAGTCTGGGGGCTGATCCTGAAGAGCCTCAGTCTGCTCAGGTTCCCCTGCAACAAGCACCAGCTGGGCCGAGTCAGGGGCCTGAGCCTGTCCTAGCTCCAGGCGCTGAGGATACCTCAGCTGGGCCATCAGAGACTGAGGCGGCCCCTGGGTCTAGTAACCCTCTGGCGTGTCCTGAGCTGCAGAGACTCAGGGCTGAGAGAAGGAGGGATCTGAGTACTCGCAGGAGGAGTGCTCGCCTTCAGGCGAGGCAGGGTGATGAGTCATTGGGGGATTGGGACCGGCCATTACCTCAGCAGAGATAAAAGGGCGGTCAACCCCCCCCCCCAGGTTACGGGAGCAACATTGCTGCTTGCCAGATTCTGCCTGTGTTCCTGCTCCTGACCCTGCCTGGATTCCTGCCCTGCACCCTGCCTCGACTTTATCGGACTGACCCCTCGCCAACTCCTTGGACTTCAGACCAGACTTGGACCTTGCCTCTTGCATTACCCTCGGGACCAGCACATTAGGTCAGCAGAGGGGGCCCTCCTGGTTGTTCCACCATCCTCAGAAGCTTTGGGGGTGTGACAGCCTCTGTTGTAGATATTAATATTGTGAAGCTATTGGATGCATGAAAAGTGATTCCTTTTTGGAAATAAAAATATTGTCAAGGCCCATAAGTTTAAATAAAACTTTACTTGCAGGACTTTCTTCAAAACAAAACCCAAACATCAATGATACATCCAGATAGTTCCACAAATATGATATAATTCCAAACGACCTAGAAGCAGAGGTCTGTCCACCCCCCACCCCACCCCACCCCAGCCTGCATTCCTGCCTGACCTGGAGAGCTTCATTTACACCCTTACCCTCACAGAGTCTGGGAACAAAGAACTGCAGCCACTACCCTTCCAAGATGGCAGATTTCAATTCAATACCTTAATTGCCTGATCTAAGGTTAAACACTCACGTCAGGGACAACAGAAAACAACAGTAGTTAATTATCAGCTAAAGCTCAGAGAGCCCTTTTTGCTCTCAAGTTATCTGCAAGGGAATAGTCCAGTTAAACTCTGTCACCAATACACACTGCAATTCCCATTTCAGTGCCAATTAAAAAATTATACTTAACAGCCCCAACTTTGGCTCAGCTGGAAGATACACTGGCATAACTTGCTGATCCTGGCTCAGCTGGCTAAGCCAAGGCTGGTGCTATGTCCCCAAAGGGGTGTGTTCCAGGGGTGTGGTGCAAGCATGACCGAGCAGGGATCCTAACTGTGTTCAGCTCAGACATGTGATCCGGCAACCCAGCAAAGAAGAGTGCGAGTCAAACTCTAAAGTCTTCTTTTGCTTCTGATAGGTTCGGGCCAGCTCAGCCCACAGCGGCCTTGCTCCTGAACAGGGATTGGATTGGGCATAACTTTATGCCTGCTTAACTTTAACGCAGTATAAATTACACTGGCCTCCCATAAGCTTGGACTGCTTCCCCAAAACATGATAAACAGTGGTAAAAGGTTGCACTTGGCCCCTTGACTCAAATTTTATAAATGCATATGCAGCCTCTGTTCCCTGGAGCAAGGCCTGCGTTGGACTGTCATTTGGCATTTCCATCTTCCGCCAGGCCTCCAGCCGCCATTTATGGGTCAGTCTTTTCAGATTTGTAGCTGTGGGCTTTGCCAGGAAATGAACAGGCAGAAAACAGGACGCGTATTCATTGCCCTCACAACTTATCTGACAGTTCCAAATACCCCCCCTCCCGCTGCAATAAACATGCAACTGGTACCCAGGACTTATTTTGTGTTTTCTTTTAAGAAATAGGTCCAGCAAGGAAAGTTCCCGATTCGCAAAAGGGCACTCATCCGGCGTCTCTCCTGAGGAAGGTACCTCCAAATTCACCATCAGCATTTGGCTTTGGGAGACATGTTCTCCCTCTCCTGGTCCTTTGGTGGCAATTTCTTTCCCTCTGTGAATCAATCCTACTCAAGTCATCTCAGCCAATCTGGGTGATAGATGATATTGTATCAAAACACTATACAGAAAATCAAGTTTAGCTATGCATTGCTGTTACCGAGGGTAACTGAAACGCACTAGAATGAGAGGAAATTTAATTATTTAACAGAATTTGCAAATCACTTGATTGCAAAAAAAAAAAAAAAAACCCACCCACCTCTAAGCTGTTTGCAACACAGGCAAAACATTAAAATTATTGATAAAAACAGTTAAGAACAGGTCTTAGAAATTATGTTTGCTCAAGGACTCATGTGGGAAATCCTAGACACTCCAATGTAGCAAAGTCACCAAGGACAGCTCAGTCAGTAGAGCATGAGGCTCTTAATCTCAGAGTTGTGGGTTCGAGCCCCACTTTGGGCAAAATAATTCTGCATTGCAGAGGGTTGGACTAGATGACCCTTTGGGGCCCTTCCATCTCAACAATCCTATGATTCTAAAATGAAGCCCCTTCTCTATGACTCAATAAGATCGAGGCTCCTGCTACTAATTCCTCCGACCATTGCCATGGAAGATGACCGCTTGAAATATCTATTGGTGGATGCCAATCCCATAGTCACTCGTGGCATGGCCATCTATATCCTGCAGGCCCTGAAACTCAGGGCCACCTCGATAGGTTAACCTCCTTTAGCCCTGGACTTGTAAACTTTCCAATAGTTTACATAATTGTTATTGTTTTTAATCATACCTGTTTTACTTACTATGATTTTATACTTGATGTTTGCAAATGTATAAGAATGGCAGGCTACTGCCGGGACTTCTTACTTGTGCTATGGCCAAATGGCTAACACAATAAACTTTGATTTGATTTGAAAATGAAGCCTATATGAATGAAGGTTATGGTTTCCTCATGTGAGCAATCTAGTGAATCAAGGATCCTTCTAATAGTTTCTTGGAACATTTGAAATGTTCCATGCCAGGGGGTCTCTCCCAAATGGGATTGTGTTCACCTTTCAGTTCTCATGAATTGAAACTGCCCTTCCTTCCTCTAGTTTGGGCTCAGCACCAATATCATGTGATCTGCTGCCAGAAAGAAAAAATATATTGTGTTGCGAAGCAATATGAAACATCTATCTGACCTTTCATGGCTTTTATATATCACTTGCAAGTCTGTTTGAAATTAAATTCCTTTCTTCCACAAGCAGACTGAATGCTAAACAGCTTCCCAAGCACACAAAAAGTATGGGATCATGGGAATTGTAGGCCAAAAAGCACACACACTATTTTAAATCTGCACCTGTCAGGGGACTGCAAACCCCTCCTGCCTCTCCAGCTTTGTCTGAGTACCGTGAACAGCCACCTGTTTTGGAGACAGATTCCAGCGGGACGTCTGGAGGAAGCTCCGAGGAAGGGGAAGCAATGAGAGGGCTTTCGTCAGCCTCTCAGAGCCATCGCAACGTGCCAGGGGGAAGAATAGGCAGATGCACAAGCTGCTTCCGTCTCCCGAGATGCCTTGGAGGGAGGCGGGAGAAGACGTTTCAGGCAGTTGGAGCAACTGAGTCCGAGGAAGACTGACGCATTTACGATGTGCTCGGAGTTGTAAACCAATTAGTTAGATTAAAGCTTTGATAGCTTAATGGCTCGGAGTCTGTTTGAAAGCCTAGCTAAAAAGGGGCCCAGCGGGGTCTGACAGCACCTATACAAAGTAAAACCAAGAACATGTAGGGCAAAGTTCTTGCTCCCCAAAAGTTTCCAAGTGGGTCAGTTTCATTTTGGTCCCAACTGAGTGATGCATATTTCAGAACGTCAGGTGAGATTGTGAAATTGAAGCCATGAAAACTGCTGTCACTTCTTCTTTTTCTGATCCATCCTGGACATATATATATATATATATTAATGCATTGCTCTGTCTGAATATTCAATTTCCAGTTAAAGCCAACAGTATAGAATTAATCAAGACCCAATGCATGAATTAATAATTGCTATCCACTGCAATACAGTAATTGTGATCTTTTCTGCAAGTTACCACTCTCCCTATCTGAAGGTTCATCTTACATTATTTACATCTTCTCAGAAAGACGATTGCAGCCAGAGAAAGTGTAAAATAATTTCCAGTGTTAAAAAATAAAACTTGCTTCCTCAGAGACTAAAGCAAGGAAGTTCTTAGGCAAGGGAGGGGAACCACCTTGAAACCATGAAAATAATCTCACTAGAAGTGATTTATATGAGGGCTAGGCAAAAATGCCTCCCTTGATTGCCGCTCTTTTCACAGACTGTGAAATAAAGGAGGGTGGTCTTGTCTACTTTGGGAGTGGGAAGATCTGGTGAAGGGCAAAAATTTAGCAGAGCTCCCTCACACTTCCGATTGGCAGGTAAGCTCAATTGGTGCTGATAACGCCAAGGCTGAGGATCAATCCCAATATGGGGCAACTGCATATTCCTGCATTGCAGAGAGTTTGGACTAGATCAGGCTTCCTCAACCTACAAGACTACAATTCCCATCATCCCTGACCACTGGTCCTGCTAGCTAGGGATCATGGGAGTTGTAGGCCAAAAACATATGGAGGGCAGAGGTTGAAGAAGACTGGACTAGATGATCCTCAGGTTCCCTTCCAACTCTATGATTCTATGATTTTATTTATCATTAAATAATTCATTCGAATAATGTATTATTATTTTAATTTTATTTTTCCATATATTTCTATACAGTAGTACCTCGGTTTAAGAACAGCCTTGTTTATGAACTATTCAGTTTACGAACTCCACAAAACCGGGAGTAGTGTCCCGGTTTGCAAACTTTACCTCAGTCTAAAAACGGAATCCGAACGGTGGAAGGGCACCGGCGGCGGGAGACGTCATTAGGGAAAGCGCCCCTCAGTTTAAGAACAGTTTCGGTTTAAGAACGGACTTCCGGAACGGATTAAGTTCGTAAACCGAGGTACCACTGTGCTGTTGAATACTTAAAGACGGTCTTTTAAGCAGTTTACAAACTAACAAATGCTACAGAGGCAGATAGATTTATACAGTACCGAGGGCCTTCTGGCGGTTCCCTCACTGCGAGAAGCAAAGCTACAGGGAACCAGGCAGAGGGCCTTCTCGGTAGTGGCGCCCGCCCTGTGGAACACCCTACCACAGAGGTTAAAGGGATCAACAACTACATGACATTTAGAAAATACCTGAAGGCAGCCCTGTTTTTAATTTGTGATGTGTTAATATATTTTAATGTTTGCTGGAAGCAGCCCAGAGTGGCTGGGGAGACCCAGCCAGATGGGCGGGGTACAAAAAACAAATTATTATTATTATTATTATTATTATTATGCAGTGCAATGGAATATTGAGCAAAACTACAACACGATGCAAAAAAGCGATGAAAACCCCCCAAACAAGCAACGGTTTCAGCATCTTTGGTGCCAAGGCTTCCCTCCCTCTTCTGCCCTCCTCTTCCCAAGGCATGCATTGACTCATAAAAAAACAACACTCATCCCACTAGCACATACGCATCACGCCCAAATCTGTCTTAGATCTACACGATTCATTCAGTATCTACTCCTCATTCAGTATCATTCATCCCATTCAGCCCTCACATCCAACACACATCAGACAAACTAACCATCCACCAAATCAGTCCAATATTGCCCACTCAACCACTCCTTCCGCTCAGTAAAAAAAAGAAGGTTCCACTCAGAAATAAAAGAAGAATGGGAATGTGTTGAAATATATATGGGGAAATTTGGAACAGTAAATTAAATAAGAACAAACATTACTAGCTGTATATCGCAAGGTGATTGAATAATAATAAGAAAGGAATGAATATAATGAAAGAACGCAAATAACACAGCAGAATAAGATAATACTAGCACAATAAGATCGCAGGTAGGTGAGGGAAGTTGGGTAGGCAGGCGGGGGGGAGGGAAGAAAGAATATTAAGGGTTAAAATAAGATAAGATGTAGTAGGGATTTGTCTGATGATTTTATGGTTTGATTATGTATGTATGTTTTGATTATGTATATATGTTTGATTTATTTCTCAATAAAGTCTTTTTAATAATAATAATAATAATAATAACACTGAGATCCAGCGCCAAGGGCCTTCTGGTGGTTCCCTCGCTGCGAGAAGCGAAGCTACAGGGAACCAGGCAGAGGGCCTTCTCGGTGGTGGCACCCGCCCTGTGGAACGCCCTCCCATCAGAGGTTAAAGCAATAAACAACCACATGACCTTTCGAAAACACCTGAAGGCAGCCCTGTTCAGGGAGGTTTTTAATCTGTGATATTTTAATGTATCTTTATATTTGTTGGAAGCCGCCCAGAGTGGCTGGGGAGACCCGGCCAGATGGGTGGGGTACAAATAATAATTTATTATTATTATTATTATTATTATTATTATTATTGTTGTTGTTGTTGTTGTTGTTGTACCGCAAAAGCACCAAGGAGACAATGAAACTATCCACTGATAGTACAAATTGTCATCCACCCGTCACAGAGATGTATTGTTCCCCATAGCCATCTGGCCTCTCACCCAGGTTGCTGTCTCCCACCCGGGATTCTCACCTGAGGATGGGAGGAACTGAACCCTCCATCCCTGGTACTTCTTCCTCTCACCAAGGAATGTCCTCAGAGCATTCAACCCACACAAGAAGCACCACCCCCCCCCAAAAAAAGAGGAGGGCACCCCCTCATAATCCTAGAATCCTAGAGTGGAAGGGAACCAGAGGGTCATCTATTTCAACCTCCTGCAATGCAGGAATGTTTCCCCCACCGTGGGGCTCAAACCCACAACCATGAGATTAAAAGTCCCATGCTTTACTGACTGAGCTGTGTGTTGTGATGTTATGCATTTATTTATTTTTTTGGCGTTTTTATGTTGTAAACTGCCCTGGCATCCTTGGATGAAGGGCAGTATAGAAATTTAATTGATTGATTGATTAATAGTGATACTGAGCGACATGGACCAATGGTCTGAGCCCCTTTTGCTTCAGTTGTGCTGGTTTTGTAGTTCCCTGGATGACTTTCTCTGTAGTTTTGGCAGTGGGGGGTCAGGTGTCCTTATCTCTCTCCTCCATCCTTTAATGCATGTGTAATGCATCAGTTTTAAAAAACCCAGGCTTCTAGCCCATATGATTGTGAGGCCATGTAGAGCTACTGCCAGTCAAGAGTACTTCCAGGGTAGGGAACCAGTTGCCCTCCAGATTTTGCTAGTGTGGTGTAGTGGTTAAGAGGGGTAGTCTCGTAATCTGGTGAACCAGGTTCGTGTCTCCACTCCTCTACATGCAGCTGCTGGGTGACCTTGGGCTAGTCACACTTCTCTGAAGTCTCTCAGCCCCACTCACCTCACAGTGTGTTGTGGGGGAGGAAGGGAAAGGAGAATGTGAGCCGCTTTGAGACTCCTTCGGGTAGTGATAAAGCGGGATATCAAATCCAAACTCCTCCTCCTCCTCCTCCTCCTCCTTCTCCTCCTCCTCCTCCTCCTCCTCCTCCTCCTCTTCTATGATCCATAAAGATTGGCCACGTTGGCTGGGGCTGATGGGAGTTGGAGTCCACCAACATTAGTAGGACCACAGGATCTCACCCCTAGGATAGACAAAACTGGGCTAGACCTGAGCTGACCCAGCAGCATCAGTCTGTTCCTGCTCCAGACACTTTGATTTGCCTCTCCTAATTGCTTCCAATTTGGCGTTTCACTGCCAACTAACACTTGATAAAGCACTCGCGAGATGCTTCTCCGAAATGGGGGGCCATGACATCTGGCTTACGTTTCCTACATGGTGCTCTATGTGCTTTGGGGTCCCAGGTTCCATCTAAGCCTCACTCTTTCCTGCCCCCTCTGCTAAAGATGAAACATTTAGCGAGCTCGCCTGGGTGCCGAGGGGCTTTCTTAATTAACGGGTGGCAATTGCTCAGAGAGACCTAAGCCAAGAGGTGCTGTTAGTGAATCATTACTATGCAAGATAAAGGCCTCAGACACGTCCCATGTGGCGCGCACACACAGCCACATGCCTGAGTTAATTGCCTCTGTTAATTACAGGCAGAGTGTTTTTGATGACGCTCATGCATTCTTCTTTTTAGGAAGCCTCCTTGTTGCCAAACAGTCCCACCTCTCAGCGCCAATCACCTCACAGACATTGGGCCTTGTCAAGAATCTTCCCCTCAACGCTCATCAATTCGCGACTGCTGGATCCTTCAGAGGTACCGCAAATCATCCCATTAACTCAAACCCTGCCATATAAACAATCTCTGGCAGTCAGTCACTGTTGCAGATATTAATATTGCTCAGTTTGGAATGACTGGAAGCATAAGAACTGACTCCTTTTGGAAATAAAGCATTGCCCAAGCCCCTAGGAAGATTATTCAGACTTTTACTGGCAATATGCTTCAAAACAGAATTAAAACATCAAATGGACATAAAAAATAGTCATACAATGTCTGGAGCTGTCCAGCACAGGTTCAGCATCTTAGAAAATATGAAATAATCCAAACAGACCTATTAGCAAAGGTTTCTCTCTCTCTTCACAGTCTTCATTGCCCTTAGGCTGTTTACTTTCCCTTCATTTCACATCCTCATTCCACTGAGTTTGGGAGACAACGACTCAAAGGCAACTCCCTTCAAAATGGAGATTTTGCAACCCAAGACCTTCCTCACATTATCTAAGGTTACAACAAGTTAGAGCTCTAACCGAGTACAGTAGGCTACATTGTAGCTGCAGGAATAAAACACTGCACATCTGTCTCCATCCTCTATCAAAGCAGAGAGCTACAAATGCACTATTACGGTACTTATTCTGCCCCATCTCTGTGTAACAGAGCCTGTGTTGAACACGGGGCGTCGTTTTGTTTTACAGTGAGGAAGGTCTGAGTCAGATTCCAAACCACCAAATGTTCGTCAGTGAAACCAGATGACCAATGAGCTGACTATGGTTGCAAGCTGTGGCAAGGGGAAAGGAGATGTCAGCAGCAAGAAGGTTTTCCTTTTTTCTAATGAGGCTGAAAGAAAAACCCAGCTGAATGCATCTGAACATAACACATCGTAACATTAGAACCCTTCTGAGTTCTAACCTGAGGCCGCAACTGCCAAGTCTTTGTCCCACTTTTCATTTCAAAACCACTTCTGTGTACCAGAAATCTGTGCTATTTATCTTCACGCTCTTTTTTTCTTCTTATCTAGGCAGCCATCCTTTAATAACAAGGGGTGGCAAATGAGAGGGAAAGCATGAGAGAGGGTGGAGTGGAGTCTAATGGATTGCAGAAAGGAGGAAAAACAACTCTGCAGATGACACATGGCTCCCATTACAATTTGGACAGTCTAATCACATTTACTAATTGCCCTAGGTACTAATTCGCTAGGTAAGAAAGGAGGGATTCATAAAAAGATACACTTTAAAAAAAAAATTCCCACAAACCACTACTATAATGAATGTTGGATACATCATGTTCTGGTAGGTCTGTTCCCCCAAATTGCATGCTTTTCCAAAAGGAGGAACACATGGAAACAAATAATGGATTCATGAACTATTAATGAATAACAAATTCAGTTCTCGCTCTGTAGGAAAGGATGATGGTCTCGAATCCACTTTGGCATTGTCCAGGAAAATCTATGAAATGGCGATCAATAGTGCTTGTCTATAAAAAAAAAATTCAAAATTGAAACAGATGGTGCTAAATCTGAATCACAAGGCTGTGGAGCAGAACTACTGGAAAATGGGCTCCTTGTTGCTTTGAGCTATGTAGTTTCTCTTTTTAATCTTTGTGTACCGGATTACTCCGGGAAACCCACAAACAGCGCACAAGAGGGACAGGCCAATCCTGTGCATGCTTTCCTTCAAAGTAAGACCTTCTGAAGTTGAACTGCAGCCATGAATTCAACTATACCTTGACCTAGGGACACAGGTGGCCCTATGGTGTAAACCACTGAGCCTCTTGGGCTTGCCGAGCAGAAGGTTGGTGGTTTGAATTCCCGCAACAGGGTGAGCTCCCGTTGCTCTGTACCAGCTTCTGCCAACCTAGCAGTTCGAAAGCACACCAGCACAAGTAGATAAATAGGTACCACTGTGGCGGGAAGGTAAACAGCCTTTCCGTGCGCTCTGGTTTCCGTCACGGTGTTCCACTGCGCCAGAAGCTGTTTAGTCATGCTGGCCACATGACCCGGAAAGCTGTCCGTGGACAAACGCCGGCTCCCTTGGCCTGAAAGTGAGATAACTGGACTTAACTATCCGGGGTCCTTTACCTTTAACTTTTTATAAAAAGGACCCCTGACCATTAGGTCCAGTCGCAGATGACTCTGAGGTTGTGGCGCTCATTTCACTTTATTGGCCGAGGGAACCTGCGTACAGCTTCCGGGTCATGTGGCCAGCATGACTAAGCCGCTTCTGGCGAACCAGAGCAGCACACGGAAACGCCATTTACCTTCCCACCAGAGCGGTACCTATTTATCTACTTTCACTTTGACATGCTTTCGAACTGCTAGGTTGGCAGGAACAGGGACCAAGCTACGGGAGCTCATCCCATCGCGTGGATTCAAATCATGGAGTTGGAAGAGACCACAAGGGCCATCAAGTCCAACCCCCTGCCAAGCAGGAAACCGCTGACCTTCTGATCGGCAAGCCCTAGGGCTCTGTGGTTTAACCCACAGCGCCACCCGCATCCCTTTACCTTTTTATACCTTGACCTAAAAAATCACAATAACCTCACAATTGCTTACACAACAGTCCAAAGGCCGTTATCTACTGATTTGCACTTGACCCGCTGAAGTTTATTGTTAAATCACTCCCGGAGGATGCAGTCGGAAAATGCTACATGGGGAGTGTAAGACGTAAAAATTGGGGCAAGAGGTTAGTTATCACTGCTAAGTGATAACTGAATGGGGTGGGGAATGTTTTAGATAAGAACATGAGAAGAACCCTGTTAGATCCAGCCAAAGGCTCATCTAGTTCTAGCTTTTTGTTCTCACCTTGGAATAGATCGCTTTAACTTCGATTATTACTCTTCTGTAATAATTCTTTGATTCTGAACTTTCTTGGTCTCTCACCTAGCTACTAAATCTCCCTGGTATAACATCATATGCCATGATAACTCTGAGTTATAAATCCCCGACATATATTCTGTTTATATGTGTGCATTTGCCCGGTATGTTTGGACAAGGACACACACTAAAAGCACGCCAGAGTGGGAGAAAGAATGTATTAGTGCAATTATTATTGTGCGGGCATTAAAAAAAATTGAGGGGGCGGCGGCTATGAAGTGCTTGCAACAAAACAAGATAAAATGCAGAATAATAAAGCAGAATAATAAAACCAGAGACAAACGATGAGATAAAACAACAGCACAAAGCATGAAAACAGCACAAAAATGTAGTAAAAGTGGTCATAAAAACATTTCCTTAGGAAGAAATGGTACTATTCCAAAGCATTTCAGCCTTCTAAGACATTCTGTAAATAATAATAATAATAATAATAATAATAATAATAATAATAATAATTTATTATTTGTACCCTGCCCATCTGGCTGGGTCTCCCCAGCCACTCTGGGCGGCTTCCAGCAACATTAAAATACATTAACACATCACAGATTAAAAACTTCCCTAAACAGGGCTGCCTTCAGGTGTTTTCTAAATGTCATGTAGTTGTTGATCCTTCTAACCTCTGCTGGGAGGGCGTTCCACAGGGCGGGCGCCACTACCGAGAAGGCCCTCTGCCTGGTTCCCTGTAGCTTTGCTTCTCGCAGGGAGGGAACCGCCAGAAGGCCCTCAGCGCTGGATCTCAGTGTCCGGGCTGAACGATGGGGGTGGAGACGCTCCTTCAGGTATACAGGACCCAGGCCGTTTAGGGCTTTAAAGGTCAGCACCAACACTTTGAATTGTGCTTGGAAACGTACTGGGAGCTGACCTCAGAGTGTCCTTTCTGGAGCTGAAGAACCTCAAAGGGAGTCTTTGAATGTCAGACAGCCTACATGTTACTATACAGCAAGGGATCCAATGTTATAAATTATGGGCTGGACTGAGGCAATGGGTTTTTATCACATTACATATGTCAATCAGTTTACCCCTGCCAGGGCATCAACGTTACCATCAGCTGTTTTATTAACGTCAACTGTTAATTATGTACCGTATTTTTCCATGTATAAGACGCCCCCATGTATAAGACGACCCCTATTTTTTTTAACCCAAAATTAAGAAATTAAGTTGTTTAGCTTTGGGGTGGGGGTTGGGGAGGTCACTTCTGCCAATTGCTCACCTGCCTGCCCACCACTGCCGATCGCTTGCCACAGCCACTGCCGATCGCACACCTCACCGCAGCTGCCAATTGTCTGCCTGCTCGCCGCCACCAGCAGCCCACCCGCCCACTTGCTGCAGCCGCCAATCGCCTGCCTGTCTCGCCACAGCCACCAATCACCCGTCCAATCGCCGCTGCCAATCTCCTGCTTGCTGCTGCCATTAATCGCATGTCTCTCCCCCCCCCCATTCACTATCTGTGTATAAGACGACACCCAATTTTTGCCTTTAAAAAGCAAAAAGCATACGGTAATTATCTTTACCTGAATTTCTCTGCATTCCATTTCCCTCTGACCTCGCAGTTTACAACCCCCTCTTCTCCTGCCACCAAACACACACACACACACACACACACACACACACACAAATGTGCACCTGTAACTCAGCATAACACTAACACTCATAAACTGGACTGCCAAAAACTTACGGCATAGTAAATTTGGTTGTCTTTAAAATGCCACAAGGTTCTGCTGTTGTCGCTCTTTGCTGCAAAAGGCTAACAGAGCTACCCATCAAGGAATTTCTTTAAAAGGAAGGTTTTGATCAGCCTCCCAAATACCTGGAAGTACCGGTAAGTCCTTTCAAACTCAATAGGACTTCCTTCAGAGTAGAAATGCAGGTCCAGAATGTTGCCCCGAATTCAGTGGCAGCTGCTTCTTTTCCTGCAATGCTTGGCCCACCAAGGAGATGTTTTGCAATGCATCAGGTTCAAGCTAGCTCTGACATTTGTACGAGAATTTGGCTAAGCAATAGTAAGGCTGTATTTATAAACTGCCTTTTCATTCTGGGGGCCTTGGAGACCCAGTGCTTTCGGCAGATATGAATGGTTCAGCTGTAGCTTTCTGCACAACTTAAGGGAGATTTGTACTGTCAAGTCCCAGAGAAACCATTATTTTATCATTTTGTCAAAGAACATCTGCTTTTCCTCACGCGAAAAAGCCCCCACATGAGATTAAAGGCTGGCGTTCCACCAGCTCAACTCGTGCCACCAACTTGGCTAATCGGAGCTGTTAGTGTTCTTACTCTAGAGAAGCCTTATATTCTCCAGTGGGATTGTAGAGAGGCACCCCGAGAATAACTTGCCCTGTAGTAAGCCTGCTTAGCGTGGCTGCCTTATTTTAATTTCTGCTTCATGAACCACAGTACAATCTCAGAAATTAGACCCACTGCCATCAATGGGAGTATTTGGGTCATGTGTGTGCAAGTTACTGGAGAAATGTACTGGAGAAAGCACCTGATCCGAAAGAAGAAGGCAGTAATGTGCAAAAGAGAAAAGTGTTCTGAACGTCTCCAGACAAGAACAATATGTGAGAAAGGAATTTTCCTCGGGGGGAAATGAAACCCTATGACATGTTAATTGCTACTTTGACTGACTTCCAACTTGGATAGCAGCCTCGAGAACAATCCAATGGTGGAAGGAGATGAGAGAAAGGATGGACAAATACAGGACAGTGGGGATGCATCTTCATAAAAGTCAAGTTCGCTTATGTGCTGGTCCCATGGGTTATCCGAAAGGCGAGATCCAAGTCCGGTCCGTGGTCAGAGGGGTAACGTAAAGGCAGTCCGTAATAACTGGAGCTGGGTGCAGGGCAGGGAGTCAGGCGAAGTCAGGAACAGGTAGGCAAGCAGGGAACCGGGGCGGGTCAGGAGCTCAGGCAGGAGAACAGGACAGGTTTCAAGCAGGAACTGGTATCCAACAATGTTGCTCCTGCAACTTGGGGCTGGCCGGCTTTTATCTGCCCTGAGGCATAGGGCGGCCCCGATCCTCTGGTGACTCGCCTCTCCTGGCTTGGAGGCGAGCACTCCTCCTGCGGGAACTCAGTTCCCTTCGCCTCTCTGCCCTGAGCCTCTGCAGCTCAGGAGAGGCTGGAGGGTTACCGGACCCAGAGGCAACCTCAGCTTCCCCTGACGGGGCTGGGAGTGGAGCACCTGCAGGCAATGAGTCCTCCATCCCATCAGGGGCCAGAGCAGACTCAGCCAATGCCTGTACCTGAGGATCCAGCACAGGTGAAGACCCTTCTGACTCAGGCCCTAGCCCAGGCTCTGCTGGTTCTGGAGGCGGGGAATACTGTGCAGGCTGGGATCCCTCAGGTTCAGCATCTGAGTCTGAATCCCAGGCCATCACAGCTTAGTTGCTAAATTCACTTTGTGGGGAAACTCAATTTTTATTTAAAAGAAGATGGTACTATGGAAAAACTGGATGGAAGCAGGTATACTGACTTTGAACCAACTGATAGGTGAGGCAGATGAATTTTACATGTACAGTCGTACCTTGGATCCTGAAGGCCTTGCGTTTTGACTCCCAAACACTGCAAACCCAGAAATGAGTGTTCCGGTTTGCGAATATTCTTTGTAACCTGAACATCCGTCACGGCTTCCACAGCTTCCGATTGGCTGCAGGAGCTTCCTGCAGCCAATCAGAAGGCGCATCTTGGTTTCCAAATGTTTTGGAAGCAGAACGGACTTCCGGAACGGATTCTGTTCGACTTCCGAGGTACGACTGTACATTGCCTTAAGAGATAAATATCATCTATCAAATGCAGCTCAATTTGCAGTTGCAACATTTACTTTGTTTGGACTGGCAGCTTTTACAGCTTCTGAGATATCAGAGATATTGGAACAATTGGTCAAATCTTTTGAAACTAAAAAGCCTATGATTACTTGTTATAGATATTTGGTATCAACGAATCAATTCAATTTGCAGATTTTAAGAAATGAGTGGAACAAAGAATTGGAGGTTCCTTTGTCAACTAGACAGTGGGAAAGTGTTTTAGCTTCTGTAACAAAGGCATCTATAGATCTTAAATTATGACCTCTACAACAGAAAATAACATTTAGAATTTACTGGATTCCATTATGTTTATATAGAAAAGGACTGTCTAAGACAGCATATGGTTGGAGATATAATGAGGATAATGCTTCTTTGAAAGTTCTTTGAAATACATGTTTTTACAATTAAAGGTAGATAGCCGTGTTGGTCTGTCATAGTCAAAACAAAATAAAATAAAAAAAATTCTTCCAGTAGCACCTTAGAGACCAACTAAGTTTGTTCTTGGTATGAGCTTTCGTGTGCATGCACACTTCTTCAGATACACTGAAACAGAAGTCACCAGACCCTTATATATAGTGAGAGGGTGGGGAGGGGTATTACTCAGAGGGGTGGTGGAAATGGGTGAAAGGTTGATAGCTGTGGTAAACCTGTTGACGACTGTTAACGGCTGCAATTAGTCTTACAGAAAAAAGCAAGGGGTGAGAAGGTTAAAAAAGCTTTGTCATGTATAATGAGATAAGAATCCAATGTCTTTGTTCAGACCAGGTCTCTCCATGGTTTTAAGCTTGGTAATGAGTTGCAATTCAGCAACTTCTCTTTCCAGTCTATTTCTGAAATTCCTTTGCAATAAGATAGCTACTTTGAGATCTTGTATAGAGTGTCCTGGGAGATTGAAGTGCTCTCCTACTGGTTTCTCTGTCTTGTGATTCCTGATGTCAGATTTATGTCCATTTATCCTTTGGCGTAGGGTTTGGCCTGTTTGTCCAATATAGAGAGCTGAAGGGCACTGTTGGCATTTGATGGCATACACAATGTTAGACGATGAGCAATTAAATGTTTTTACAATGTCCTTCACTCACTAAGTTTTGGGAGAAAGTATTGGATTCTGTAAATGCGACTGTGCAGAAAAAGTTAAACATTTCAGAGGAAAATATTATTTTGAATTACTTACATACTATTACTATATGGAATCTGACAACTGGATAACGTAGATGGATCCTTCATGCCTTTACTATAGTCAAAAGACTGATATTGATGCACTAGAAAGATAAATCTGTGGTCCTCTTCAGTCAATGGATTGAGGTTATGACAACACTTGAAGCTTATGAACAGATTGCTTATAGATGTAGACTTTGTACAGACAAGTTAAGCGATACTTGGAATGCATTCATAAAAAATATAGTAGGTTATAAATAATCATATATGTATTTCAATAATAATAATGTTTTATATACCTACAGTATATACTAGACAAGCACATATGGAGTTTTGCATATATAGTGATATAATATACTTTCCTACTTCATTATATTTTATTGTTTAATCACTTTTCATTTCCATTTTATTTTGCTCAATTGAAATATTCTCTCTCTCTCTCTCTCCTTCTCTCTCTCTCTCTCTCTCTCTCTCTCTCTCTCTCTCTCTCTCTCTCTCTCTAATTCACTTAGATATTGAGGACTGAGAGACCAGCATCCCTAGACCAGACTGGGAAATCTGTGGTCCTGCAGATTTTGGTAGACTACAACTCCCCTCTGACCATAATGTCTGCAACATGGCATTTAGCAAGAGTGTCATCTTGGCCCCACGACCGTGAGTCCCTGAGGCTGTGGGTGCCATGCAGCGTGCATGGCCCTGGCATCAAAATTTGTGGGTGCCCGGCCCCTGTCAGCAAATACCCCGCCTGGGGCAGTTTGTGAGACTGCCCCAAAGCCAGAGCAAAGCCGTGTGCGCACATCCCCGGCTACTGGAGTAGTCCGGTGGCGCAGTCATATGTGATTGTTCCCCAGCATGAAGAACAACACACACAAGCCATGATTAAGGCTAAACTATTTATTGTAGGAAAAGTGCAGAGAGAATCTCTGCTGCCATCTCAGTAAGACAGAGCTGGCATAAAGCACGTCCTTTCAGCATCGTAGCAAGCCAGGAGAGAGAGCACAAAGGCTAATATTATAATAGTACAGTGAAACATAAACATTCCATGTAGGAAAACAGATAAGGCAGCTTTCTCACGGCTTAGTGAGACAGGCAAAAGTCAGACCAGGCCTTGGCTTGGACAAAAATCATAACAGCCCCTTCATGGGAATTTTGTGGGTGCTCGGGCACCCAGGGCCCCAGGGAGTTGGCACCTATGGCAACTAGCCACAATGACGGTCTTCTACCCACGCTGCTCTCCAAGTTACAGGGAACCAGGCAGAGGGCCTTCTTGGTAGTGGCACCCGCCCTGTGGAACGCCCTCCCTTCAGATGTCAAAGAGAACAACTACCAGACCTTTAGAAGACATCTGAAGGCAGCCCTGTTTAGGGAGGCTTTTAATGGTTAATAGATTATTGTATGTTAATGTTCTGTTGAAAGCCACCCAGAGTGGCTGGGGAAACCCAGCCAGATGGGTGGGGTATAAATAATAAATTATTATTATTATTATTATTATTATTATTATTATTATTATTATTTCTCAGGCAGTGTGCACCTCTGAATGCCAGTTGCTGGAATTCACAAATGGATCTAAGTAGGACTAGGACTGAACAGCACCCAAATATTATCCCCCTTCCCAATGCGTTGTGGGTGGGCAAGGAGGCACAATGTCACCTTCCTCCCATGCGCTAGAACTCCAACCGAACCACTAAATGAGCAAAAAGAACTGTGATGTTGCAGCGCTCGAGATGCAAGTATGGATCAGTCTAGAGAACCTCCCCTCCCCTCGTTCTGACAAAAGAAAAACAGTCTCCCTAAAGTATTGTCCAGATGCAAATACAGCATCAGGTCATTTTCTTGGATCTGATTGCTGGAGATAACAGCAGGGGCTAGAAAATAATAAGTACAGTCACACAGGCAAGGCAAAGACAACCAGTTCGTCTTTAGGGCTGTTGCTGTTGTTTTAATTAAGGAAGCCCAACTCTGTAGAAGAATCACATTAACCCCCTGCTGAGAGCCTCAGAAGAGACGGAAGACAAACAAAAATTCAGAACATAAGAAATGAAAGTCGGAAGATGCAACAGAGGCGGGACAATGGGCTTTTATGGGCTTGGAGCGTGCAATATCTGTATGGAATATTGTGGAGCTCATTCGCTCACTGAAGGCTTCTGCCAAACTCAAAGCTTGTGCGCGCAGCAAAAGCTTCAACTATGGAACTCTCTTCTGCAGGAGGCCACCAACTTGGAAGGCTTAAAAAAGAGGGTTGGAAAAATTAATGTAGGATAAAGATAACAATGGCTACTAATCAGGATGGCTCTGCACAGTCGGAGACAACAATGCTTCTGAATACCAGTTGCTGGAAACCACAGAAGGGGAGACTGGTTCTGTGTTCGAGTCCTGCTTGTGGTTTCCCACAGGCATCTGGTTGTGCACTGTGAGGAAAGGAGGCTGGAGTAGATGGGCCATGGGTCTGATCCTGCAGGCTCCCCATATGTCTTTGCACATCCCCTGTAAGAGATGCTCTATTACTAACTTTGTATTTTAAGTGAGTTTCCCCCCCTGATACTACTGGTATGGTTAATCTTAACTGATTTCATGATCCATGCTGCATCCTTGTTGTACACAGCTTAGAAACTATAGCATTAAGCGATATATAAATTCAAAGAAATGAATACACACCCAATCAGGTTGAGATGCGAAAGTGGATTGGTCCACTTCTGATACAGGTGACAGAATACCATTTTTGAATTCTCCCTGGGTTGTTGCTTTTAATAATAATAATAATAATAATAATAATAATAATTTATTATTTGTACCCCGCCCATCTGGCCGGGTCCCCCCAGCCACTCTGGGCGGCTTTCAACAAACATTAAAATACATCAAATAACCCCTCCAAACTCTCTACAGGCATAAAGGTAGCACATCCGTGGGGAAACACAGCTGAACTTGCTCCCTCCTCTCTTCTTCTACTTGCCAGGAGCTACTGTTCATCTGTGTGGGGGTTTTTTTTTGGGGGGGGGGTTCAAATCAGAGGAGCATTCAAAAACATGATTCCCCCACCTGCAGTCTGAAGTGGAACTGTCCGTTCTACTGTTTGTTTATTTACCATCGTTTTCAGCCCAATTTAGAGGGGAAATAGGAGTGAAGAGTTTCATGTTGGCAAATGCCGTAGGCTACTAAGACTCCAGCACTGAAGTTGGTTGAATAATACAGTATTTGTTAAATTTGGAAGGGCAGTTCAGGGATCTCTGGGGAGACTGATATGGGTCCTGGGCAATATTACTCGACAGCTCTGGCTTATAACTTTCCCTTGTGAAAGCGGCCCATGAAATTGAAGTGCTCACTGCACTGGAAAACCTCTTATTGCTTTTTTCCAGCTGTGTGAAGGTCCCTAATTGAAGGCCCGCTTTGGCAGGCCAATGCCCGGAAATCTATTTTCAATGCTAGATGCAGCATTCTGTAGAACAAGGCTTTTGACAATGGCAGGATACTGGACTGCGAAAAGGCTGTCAATGCAAGATGGCTGCTAATCTGTTGTAACTCAGAACTGCTTTTGAACAATTTTTTTTTAAAAAGGACCCCTGGACGGTTAAGTCCAGTCAAAAGCAACTATGCGGTTGCGGCACTCATCTCGCTTTTCGGGCCGAGGGAGCCAGCGTTTGTCCACGGACAGCTTTCTGGGTCATGTGGCCAGCATGACTAAGCCGCTTCTGGTGCAACAGGACACCATGACGAGTGCCAGAGTGCGTAGAAATGCCATTTACCTTCCCGCCACAGTGATACCTACCCTATATACTCGAGTATAAGCCTAGTTTTTCAGCACATTTTTTGTGCTGAAAAAGCCGCCCTCGGCTTATACTCGAGTGAGGCAGGCAGTGGCTCCTATGAAGCTTTCCTAGGTTTTTTGTGGTAAAGTTGGGTGCCTCGGCTTATATTCGGGTCGGCTTATACTTGAGTATATACGGTATTTATCTACTTGCACTGGTGTGCTATCGAAGTGCTAGGTTAGCAGGAGCTGGGACAGAGCAACAGGAGCTTACTCCATCATATATCAAGATATAGATAGATGATGATAGATAGATAGATGATAGATAGATAGATAGATAGATAGATAGATAGATAGATAGATAGATAGATAGAGATAGATAGATGACGATAGACAGACAGACAGACAGACAGACAGATAGATATAGATAGATGATAGATAGATATCAGATCTTCCGATCAGCAAGCCCAAGAGGCTCAGCAGCTTAGACCACAGCGCCACCCGCGTCCCATTGATATGAAGCAATATAACCCATTTCAGACAACCATTTAGGACAAATTATTATTATTAACAAAATATAAACTTTTTTTGACTCAAAGGCCTCCAGAGCAATGAACAGCATTATTAAAACAAAACATGCAACAGAGTAAATGGAAATGCCAGCAGTCAATCATCAAGCAAAGCAATATAAAACAGGAAACCCGTTTGTTTATTTTGTTGCATTTGCATCCCACCTTCTTCTCCAAGGAGCTCAAAAGGTGTGTATGATTCTCCCCTTCTTCATTTAATCCCCACAACAGCCCTGTGAGGTAGGTTAGCCAGAGAGGAGGCAGTGACTGGCCCAAAGTCACCCGGTGAGTTTTGTGGCCAAGGAGGGATTTGAACCTTGGTCTTCCAGGTCCTAGTTCAACACTCTAACCACTACACCACACTGGCTCTCATAGGTGGAAGAGGCTGTTGGGAATACAAAGGCTGAGCCCCATCCCCCTTAATGCTGTGGTGTGTGCCAGCAACACACCTCAGCCAATGTGCAATTGGTGTTGATCTGAAGGGTCTGCCTTACTCGTTCACAGCTTCCAACATGGGGATGGGGAATACTAGTCAATCAGGTTTCCTGTCCGTCTCTTGAGAATCATACACAGTTCACGCATCAGCTGGGAAATGTGTTTGGCATGCACAGCATCACGGAGCCAGTGGGGCTGACCCCTGACATTTTCACTTGCCCCCTTTGTGCATTCAGATGGGAGATCTGCAGAAGAACATAGGAAGCTGCCTACTGACTCAAACCATTTGGTCCTTCTAGCTCACCATCCGCACCAGAGTTTCCCAAACCTGGGTCTCTAGCTGTTGTTGGACTGCAACTCCCATCATCCCTAGCTAGCAGGACCAGTGGTCAGGGATGGTGGGACTTGTAGTCCCCAAACAGCTGGATACCCAAGTTTGGGAAACCCTGGTCTACACTGACTGGTAGTGGTTCTCCAGGGGCATGCCGGAGATTGAACCTGAGATCTTCTGCATGCAAAGCAGATGTTCTAACACTGAGCTACAACCCTTCTCCCGGCTTACGATCCCCAGGCAGATGTGCAGGCTGAGAAACCTGGAACTGTGTTTGCATGCCCACAGTCAAACTGGGCGTAGCTATGCTAAAGCTAAAACATTTTTGTTAATGCGCATATTGCTGGACGTTTATCGAGAAACGCCCAGCAACATTGCAAAACTCTTGCTGCAGCACGGAAAAGTTTGGAACGGAAAAATAAAAAATAATCCAGAGGTCTAAGCAAGTTGGAAATTATTTGACTGGCTGGGGCACTGGAGCAGAGGCTTGCTGCGTCCTTGACTGAAAGATCAGTAAATCTGAGACAGCTCAGCTCTGATGGCATTAATGCTGCTGTGACAGATCAGGCACATCAGGGAATCTCTCCAACAGCGTAACTTGCCACAAAGGGCTGCCTCAAACCAACAGTAGCAGAGGGACTGGGCAAGCCAGCTGATTGGCCAGCAGCCAGCCAGCAGGAGCTCCAACAATGTGTCAATGCCAATAATAATTTGGCTTTCCAGATACTTTGATGCTCTTAGATTTCAGCCAATGGATGTTATGTTCTAAGAACATAAGATGAGAAGAGCTTAGCCTGGCCACCCCCAAAGGTCCTCCTGGTATATACTGTTTCCAAGAGTGGCTAGCTGAGATGTCACTTTTTGATTAGCCATGGAAGCTGCATTTGCTGGAGGAGACTCAAAACAAAACCTGAAATGGCTATGCATTTATTGCAATAGATAACCCCAGGTGCCCACCATTCCAGGATCGAATCAGAAACTGGGACAGCTTCTGTAACTATGGGGCTGTCCCTGGAAAACAGGGACACTTGGAGAGTGTGCTCCAGTTAGGTCTGGAGCACCACATTTTAAGAAGGATCTTGACAAGCTGGAATGTGTTCAGAGGAGGGCGACCAAGATGATCAAGGGTCTGGAAACCAAGCCTTATGAGGAACGGTTGAAGGAGTTGGGTATGTTTAGCCTGGAGAAGAGGAGGCTGAGAGGTGATATGACAGCCATCTTCAAATATCTTAAGGGCTGTCACATGGAAGATGGAGCAAGCTTGTTTTCTGCTGCTGCAGAGGATAGGATCTGAGCCATTGGATGCAAATTACATAAAAAGGACGATTCTGACTAAACATGAGGAAGAATGTTCTGATGGTAAGAGCTGTTCCACAGTGGATCAGACTCCCTCAAAAGGTTGTGGACTCTCCTTCACTGGAACTTTTTAAGCAGAGGTTGGATGCCCATCTGCCGTGGATGCTTTAGCTGAGATTACTCCATTGCAGGGGGTTGGACTAGATGACCCTTGGGATCCCTTCCAACTCTATGATTCTATAGTACTGCTGATTATAAATAATATAAATAAATGATATAAATAGAATATCATGATTAAAAGGGTTCAGAGTATTCCAACTCTACAATTCTATTACAGTGGTACCTCTGGTTAAGAACTTAATTCGTTCCGGAGGTCCGTTCTTAACCTGAAACTGTTCTTAACCTGAGGTACCACTTTAGCTAATGGGGCCTCCCGCCATTGCCGTGCCGCTGCCGTGCAATTTCTGTTCTCATCCTGAAGTAAAGTTCTCAACCTGAGGTACTATTTCTGGGTTAGCGGAGTCTGTAACCTGAAGCGTTTGTAACCCAAAGTGTTTGTAACCCGAGGTACCACTGTATTCTGTGAATTTGTTGGACACAAGAAACCACCCATGCCCAGTGCTTCCAACTTGCCAGCATTCAAGCTCAGATCATGTTCTCCCATCCATCCCAGGCACCAGCCCAGAGCCCACATGGCCCCTCCTGAGTCAGCTGTTACGGAGAAATGGAACTGAGTGTCACCAGCATACTGGAGTCTGACTTTCACACAATGGCACATGGTCCTGGAAAGATGGTTGAAGGTGGGGGGGGGCGGCAGGAGGAGAGAACCCATTAAATATAATTGTGCCACTGGTAATAGCAACTGGCCTCCACAGAAGCAAGGAGAAGAAAATTAAAACCAGGAAATTGCAGGCTGCGCATCACGAACTAGATAGGTCATGGATGGTCTCTATCATTAGAAAGTTTTAAAAAAAGAAAATAAGTTAGACTAAGACTTTCAGAGGGAAGAACAGGAAGGAACCATCAAGCCTAGATGACAAGATGTAATTAAGAGCGCATTGCTGTCTTTCTCCCCGGTTCCTGTGGTGACGTCATCCCTCTCCTTGAATCACTCTTCTCCAACCTGGTGCCCTCGAGATGTTTTGAACCCCAACTCCCATTACTGCTAGCCGGCAGAGCTGTGCAGCCACCAGAACATCTGGAAGGCATCAGGTTTGGGAATCCCCTGCATAAGCTCATACAAGAGTCGGTTCCTGTATTGCCTGCACGTTGTGGGTGCTGCTGATAATTGGCCCTATGTCCCTCTAGTAATGTTCACAACAGGAAACATGGACAGGCCTGCAACTGAGAAGGGTCCAATATGCAGATAGGGGCACAGGCATGCACAGAGCCCTCCCCACACACACCTGTGTGGGAATCCTGGACATTCATGGATCCTGACTGGGCAGAGCAGTGGTTCACAAGGTCCCTTTCTCCTCAATGCTGAACATGCTCTACTGGGAGGTGTGATCAGTGAGCACATCGTAAGAGCATAAAAAGAGCTGGCTGGATCAGGCCAGTGGCCCATCTAGTCCAGCACCTTGCTCCCACAGTGGTCAACCAGATGGGCAGCCTGTGATAAAAAACCAGAGGTATTTTTGTTGGGTATAATTAGAGAGGAACTTCCTAACAAAGACTTAAATTTGTTTATGTATGCTACGACGGTGGCGAGGATATTGTTGGCACAGAAATGGAAACAGCAGGAAGTACCAACAGTGGAAGAATGGCAAGTTAAAATGATGGAATATGCAGAACTGGCTAAGCTGATGGGGAAGATCCGAAACCAGCGCGATGAACTGTTTGAAAGTGACTGGAGCAAATTTACACAATATATGAAAGATCATTGTAAACACTTGAAAACGTTTGTAGGATTGAGTTAAAATATTTTGTAATGTTAAAGTAGGGAACTAATTTAACTAATGGTTAATATTATTAAGATAGAAAGAAGGTAAATAAGTGGCGAGTGGAATGCTAAGACTTAAGTGAATTATTAGGAAAGCCAGAGAATGGGAAGGAGGGAAGTCATAGCTCAGTATGAGTAAAGTTTTTGGTAATGTGAACAATTGATGGAATAAAATGTAAACTTAATAAATATTATAATAATAAAAACCCAGATAGGAAGCCTGAAAGCACAAGGGCACTATCCTCTCCTGTGGCTTCTAGCAGCTGGTCTTCAGAAACATTACTGTCTCTCTCGCTGTGCAGGCAGAGCAAAGCCCTCATGGCTAGTAGTCACTGGGAGCCTTGGTCTCGTCATCTTCTAAAGCCATCTAGGTTGTTGGCCATCGCTGTCTCCTGTGCGAATTAGCTCCATAGTTTAAGTATGAACTGATTAAAGAAGAACATTCCTTCATGTGTCCTGAATCTTCATCCCACAAATGTTCATGGCAGGGTGGGGAGGAGGTTGTCTGGCTGTCTTGCCAAAGGCAAGGTGGTTCTTTTAAATGAGATTCAGAAGCAATACAAAATACACAAATGGGTGAGAAGATTGAAGGTTTTGTTCCAAAACAGCAGGCAATACGTACATACCAAGCAAGCACTTCCATCTGCCACTTGGAAGCCCTCAAGAAGCAGCAAAGTGGCTCCCCCCAGGTAGCCTCAGTTTGCACAGCCCTGCAGCCGATCAGTCCGTGCACGAGCTTCAAAGAAACTCTGCCCAAACCATCCGATAGCCTGTGTGGCTTCCGACTGGCTACATGCAGATCATCCATTAGCCACCCCCTCCCAATGCCTCACTTTCTCAAAACAATGTCCAACATCAAAGAAGGTACCCTGCATTATCCTCTACAGCTGATTAAGGCAGCTGGGGGGGGGGGCTTCACCTCCTCCCAATGTTCTCAGGACATTGAAGACTGTTCTCACGCCATCCAAAAACTTAGCAAGAGTGAGGGAGGGAGAAGGAACAGAGGCAGGGAAAGCTCCATGTTAGATCACTAACTCCTCAACACAGCTTTCGGTCTTCCCAGTGCATTTCCCATACACCGGCTTTTGTTGCGCTATAGGGCAAAAGATCCCCTCCAGATGGCAATAATTGGGGCTTTTTCTTAGCTGGAACTCACCGAAACTCAGTTCTAGCATCTCTCAGGTGGGTGCCGTTGCCATTATAAGAGAACATGGGAGGCGTTCATGGTGAGTTCTGACACCTCTTTTTCTCGAAAAATCACCAGCAATAATACAGCAGCACTGGGAAGCATCATGGAATGACTAATGAAGCAGAATAATCCAGTATAAACCCACCACTTAAGCACTATTATTGCATCAACTCTAGAGTTGGAAGGGACCACGAGGGTCATCTAGTCCAACCCCTGCAATGTTTGATGTTTTATTACGTTTTTATATCAGCCAGAAGCCTCCCAGAGTGGCTGGGGAAACCCAGACAGATGGGCGGGCTATAAATAATAAAATTATTATTGTTATTAATGCATGAATCTTTTACCCTATGTGGGGCTCGAACCCATGACAAGAAGATTAAGAGTCTCATGCTCTACCAAGCTGAGCTACTACAATGTTCAGTTGTTGCAGAACACACACACACACACACACACACACACACACACACACACACACACACACACAGAAAGTGTCTGGTGGGGCCCTAAATGTTTCCAGGGTTCACAGATTGCTGACTGCTGTGACGGAAACATAAAACTGGGGAGGAGGGATGGAGCGGAGCCCCTGGAACCCTGAACTACAGGGCTCCACGCTGCAACAAAATGTTGCAAGTTTTTATACCCCGAAAACTCCAGTGACAGCACAGCAGTCAGCTACCGTGTGCCTGACTGCCAAGTCCCCAGGAGCAGATTAGGTAATCACCCTCCTCAATATTTCATTAGCTGTAAATTTCTACTATTCCCTCTTGGTGTATTGAAATGTGCTGGGAATTGCAGTTTCGATATTATACCAGGGAAGGAAAAAAGGTTGACCCGTTAAGTAAGCCATTTAGAGTATTTTATTACAAATCCCATAAAATGGGCTGGCGGAGGGGAGGGAGAAAGAGAGAGAGAAATGTCCGCACAGGAAAGACTCTCAGGGACTTTAAATCTCCGACACGGAGCCATCTTTGAAATGCACCCCTTTAGGAGACAAAGAGATAAAACAAAAGCTTTAATCATATGCTGATATGTATCTGCAGGTTCAAAATGTAGCAATGTAGCTGCCACAAGGAATCACTGGAGAACGGGGCACACCCTCCAACACCACAGTAGCGAGAGGCACCCTCAGTTGCCCCCAGCATTCTGTGAAACCCAGAGGCCAACAAGCATGGTTAGCCTCATTCAGTTTCATATCTTCCCTTTTTTAACGGGGCATGCATGTTCTTCAATCCACCAGAGCCTGTCTTGCATTCAGGGAAAGAGTCACTAACTCACTGAGGGTTTGAGACCCATCGGCTACCCTCACTTGGTGTCAGGCTTCAGGGAATCAGACCCCTCCCTTGGTAGCAGTAAATAAGCAGATGTACAGAAAAGGCTCCTCCAGCACCATAATTCAAAAGCATCAATTCTTCGGCGATCAGCTTTCTTTATAGTGAGAGTCGGACCATAAAGAAGGCTGATCGCTGAAGAATGGATGCTTTTGAATTATGGTGCTGGAGGAAACTCTTGAGAGTCCCATGGACTGTAAGAAGATAAAACCTATCAATTCTTAAGGAAATCAGCCCTGAGTGCTCACTGGAAGGACAGGTCCTGAAGCTGAGGCTCCAATACTTTGGCCACCTCATGAGAAGAGAAGACTCCCTGGAAAAGACCCTGATGTTGGGAAAGATGGAGGGCATAAGGAGAAGGGGACGACAGAGGACAAGATGGTTGGACAGTGTTCTCAAAGCTACCAACATGAGTCTGACCAAACTGTGGGAGGCAGTGGAAGACAGGAGTGCCTGGCGTGCTCTGGTCCATGGGGTCACGAAGAGTCGGACATGACTAAACGACTAAACAACAACAACAACAACAACAGAAATGGCTGGAAGATACTGTATCTTGAGGCTGGAGAGCCTCTGCCAATCAGTGTAGTCAATACCGAGCAGAATGGACCAAAAGTCTGACTCAGTATAAAGTGGCTTCCTAAACTAGCCTACTCCAGAAGCTTTCATACAGGTCAGGGATTATCAGATAACCTGTTGCAGCCTGTTGCTGCAAGGGATCTTTGCTGGCTATTTGTCCCTGGTGTCTGGAGCCGGCCCAGCCATTAGGTAGTGTGAGGTCAAAGCCTCAAGTGGCAGAAGTCCCTGAGGCAGCGCTTTGTGTGTGCCTTGCCTGCCCTGCCACCTCTACCAGTGGTGTACAAGCACCACCACAATCAGCACTGGTTTGGGGCGAGATTGCATCCATTCACGACGAGATCTTGCAGTGCGTGCGAGACATCATGCGATCTGGGGAAAGATCTCACCCCCAGATCGGTGCATCTTTGCCTGATATCCGCCCTGCTCCAGTGGTGGATGTGGCAGGGTGCATGGCAGCCGCAGAGTGGGCAGTGCAGCTGTTAGAGGCAGCAGGTATGGTGGCAGTGGGAGTGCTGGCAGCAGTGGAACTGTGTCAGGCTTCGGGGAATCGGATCCCTCCCCCGGTGGCAGTGACTAGGCAGATCAAACGAAAGGAGCGTTCTTACCAGTTCGTTTCTTTAATAATCACAGCGCGAGACAAAGGAATGCATATATCTTCTAGGAATGGCGTTGTTCCCAGTACATGCTCACCCCCTCTGTCCCCATTAATCTACGCCACTCCTACATTGGAGACCAAACTTAGTTGGTCTCTAAGGTGCTACTGGAAGGAATTTTTTTATTTTGTTTCGACTACGGCAGACCAACACGGCTACCTACCTGTAACTGATACTTACTAGAAAGCAGCCTCCCTTAGCCTCCATACGATTTGCTTCTGAGTAGAAGAAGAAGAGAAGAGTTTGGATTTGATATCCCGCTTTATCACTACCCGAAGGAGTTTCAAAGCGGCTAACATTCTCCTTTCCCTTCCTCCCCCACAACAAGCACTCTGAGGTGAGTGGGGCTGAGAGACTTCAGAGAAGTGTGACTAGCCCAAGGTCACCCAGCAGCTGCATGTGGAGGAGCGGAGACGCGAACCCGGTTCACCAGATTACAAGTCTACCGCTCTTAACCACTACACCACACTGTAAAATATGCTCAGGACTGTATTCCTTTTTTAAAAAATTTTCTTTATTTACACATTAAAAATTACACATAATAAAACACATCTTTCTGTTATGAAAGAAAGAAATTACAAAAAAAGAAAATAGAAAAGGAAAAAGGGGGAAAGGAAAAGTAGAAAAGAGAAGAAAAAATAGAAAGTTAAACGAAAAATCTTATCAAAGACATACAGTTTTTTAAGAAATACGAACCGTCATCGACATCATTATAAACATATATTTACAGTAAGAAGTCCTTTTATCTTCGCCTTATTGATTTATCCTCGCTACTCTTACTTTCTTATCTATGCCTAATCTCTGGTTTTATTCCCTGATTTATTCAATGACTTCCTTCTACCTCTATGTGGTTCCTAATTTCTCACATCTTAAAATTTCTGCATCCAGAATGCAGGAATTTGGATTGCATTCCAAGTTACCGGCACGTGTGCAGAACTAAAACTCACTCTTCAAAGCTCAACCGTCACGGCAAGGCTGAGTGTGCCTGTCCTTATCTGGAGTTGCCAGCTGGCAACTAGGACTAGAACTGGATCAAGGCCATCATTTTTTTTCCTGTACAACCCAAGTGCTTGACATTGTGCCAAGTGTCTGATATCCAAAGGTCAGCAAGAAGCATCTGTTCCTACAGAGCTACCAATCTCTTCGTCACCCCCCAAAAAGTGTAAGTTGCAGAAGCCACCAGAAATCTCTTCCCCCAGACAGGAACATTTCTCCTCCTCTTCTTCTTCTTCTTCTTTGCTTGTTCCTGAGCCAAGACATTCTGCCTGTGTGACATCATGTCTAGCACCTGGGACAGCCAGGGAGCACTTGCCTGTGTTGCTGAATTCATTCGCCACCTGAACAGCAAAGTACCCTTGCGAGCACAAAGAAAGCTTGCCAAAAAAACCTCCCATCTGTCAGGGCACCGGTTAGAAAGAAAACGTTCTGCTTGTTCCAGCTTCACCTGCACCCATAGGGTTGTGTTGGCATCACTTATACATCTTTGGATTTTCCCCAGGGCAGTTTATATCTCATGCAGCTTTGGGGATCACATTGTGTAAGTATAATGGAGAATATCAGCTTTAATTCAGAGCAAAAACAAAACCCAGACAACAAGGGTGGAATCTAACCGAAACAAGGGGTTGCCATATTTCAAAAAGTGAAAATCCGGACACAAAAGTTGCTGGGCTTTTTGTGTGTGCAAAATCTCAAAGAAAATATTAGTTTTTGAGCTATTTTTAATGAAATTCGTCAAAATCTACATTTTCCTGGACATTCCAGCAATTTCTCCCTGGCCACTGCTTAAGAGGGCTATGTCCGGGAAGTTCCGGACGTATAGCAACCCTAATTAAGTCCCTTGTTCCATCACTGCAAGCAAAACATTGTTCTGGTATTAACATTGTTCTGGTATTAATATATCAATATGCAATGAATGAAACTTATAGAGTAAAAAATTAAGAAGAAATGGGTATAAGATGAGATAGTCAAAAATAATATTGATAACACAGCGAAAAGAAGAAGAAAAAATAAAGGAAGCCACTCATAGGTGGAGGAAAGTCAAGATTTATGTTTGCATGTTTAGTTTGCCTGTTCATTTTCTTTTTTTGTAATCTAAGTTGAGAAGTGTATGTATGTATAATAAGCTTGTTTTGTGTTTTGTTTTGTGTCTGTAAGTATTGTATTTATCAATAAAAGTAAAAAAAAAAAAAAGTTATCACAGTTCGGATCGTGCCGCAGATTGTGCAAAACAAGCAAACTAGCATAAACATGCTTGCTTTGCATGACCTGGGCTGAGCCCACTTGCCAGTTCCTGGCTCAAATGTGTTGTTTTAAAACAGGGTTTTAGGCTATGTGCTCTTTGCAGTATATGCTACAATGAGTTATGCAGCTGCTTGTTTAACAAACAAGAGTTTCCTTTAAACCACACCATGTCCTTCTGTACCCACAGAGCATGGGTTCAGTCCTCACAGAGATTTGGAGAAGGGTCTTCTCCTTAGGAGTTTTCTTTCTCTAACTTTTTTTTTTAAAAAAAAATACTCCTGCAAAACCTGAGTTACCTGCACATATGAATGGTGATGTTTTGACTACATGAAGATCCACAAGTGGAGATTAAGGATGCAATTCTATGCACAAGAAGCTGGCATAAATTCATCCCACACACAGCCCAACAAGACAATGACAAAAATCTACCGACAGCATACAAATCAATATGGCTAACCTGATCAAACACACACACACACCCCACTCACACAGGAAAACAAAGACCACCACAGCCAAACACAAATGAACCATCACACCCTATGCCAACCCCGACCTCTCTCACCACCAAAGGAGCACAAGCGAACAACAAAGGACCTGCACAAACAATGCTGACACCAAACCCTATGTGTCAGGGCTGCCCCCCTTCGCCGGTCATTCAATAAAGAGTCCGAGTCATCTGGTTTGAAAGCCTTTATCTAAGCTAATTACTTTACAATGCAGAGCAAGTCATAAACATGTCTAATCAATCACTAGCAGAATCCGGAAGTGCGGAGTTCCGATTTTCCCGCCAACAGAGCCATCGGGGGAAGCGAAAGCGTCGTTTCCTTTTCCTCCGTCTCTCCCCGGGACCTCCTCTCTGAAAGCTCCCAGGTCTCTCCCTGCATAACTCAAGCCCTGGCAACACCTCCCCTTCTGGCCCACTGCCGCTCCCAGAAGCAGAGGAGGAGTCCGTTGTTAAAGTCAGCAGCTGTTCTCTGTAAACACTCAGAGCTGGGCTGGAAGGGGGATGGAGCTCCCTGACACTACATATACTAAGTAAAATAAAAACATCGTCATCCCACCCCACCCATCTCCCCATCCCGCCCACCTCTTTCCCCCTTTTCTTCCTAATGTCTCAACAAACAAAACTGATTTGTAAAAATGTTGCATGGAAAAAATACAAGAGAGACATTACACATACCTTTGTAAATCAAGAAAATCTTTAATAAAAATATTTTTTAAAAAGAAGAAGAAGAAGAAGCTGGCATAAAGCATGCCTCTGTAAATTAAGCTGGCATAAAGTCACACCAGATCCAAAACCCATTCAGTAGTGGGGTGGCTGCTCTGCCTAAGCCCCACTGCTGGATTGTTTGGGACTTACAGCAGCCTCAGTTCAGCCACTGAGCCCCAGCTGTACAAATTACCCTGGCATATGCAAGAAGATCAAACCTATCCATTCTTAAAGAAATCAGCCCTGAGTGCTCATTAGAAGGACAGATCCTGAAGTTGAGGCTCCAGTACTTTGGCCACCTCATGAGAAGAGAAGACTCCCTAGAAAAGACCCTGATGTTGGGAAAGATGGAGGGCACAAGGAGAAGGGGACGACAGAGGATGAGATGGTTGGACAGTGTTCTCGAAGCTACTAACATGAGTTTGGCCAAACTGCGAGAGGCAGTGAAGGATAGGCGTGCCTGGCGTGCTCTGGTCCATGGGGTCACGAAGAGTCGGACACGACTGAACGACTGAACAACAACAACCTATTTGACTAAGCCAGGGTTGGAGAGCCACAGCATCCTAAACTGCCAACAACTGTTGCCATAGGATTGCCCATTTAGGCAGCTGTTTGCATGTATGATAAATACGGCTAGATCCTTTTACTGTTTGCCTCCAAAACGATGCACTGGGCTTCTGCAGACGAGTTTGTTTGCCCAGATCAAACTTGCAGTTTACCCGAGAAAAACAGAAACTGGGCTTCTGGTTGTGCATTTGCACACATACACCTTTGCTGATCCTTCCCCCCCCCAAAAAAAAAGAGAGAGAGTTTCCTTTCGAGCCAGCCAAAACTCCATAATGCTCCATCAGGTCACTGTGTGAGCCAGTCTGGGCAGAAACCTCCAAGACCATCTGCTCCCCAAGAGAGAGAGAGAGATGATTCACTGCTCTATAATGACTTGGCGTTTTATGCCTCTCAGATTTATGTGGTCGATAGATCTAAAAAGTGTTAGCCGTGTTCCCATAAAATCCTTGCTTTATTTCTTGCAAGGCTCCCCACCACCACCCCAGTGCCATTCCGCAGGTCAGCATATTGCTTTGGTGCCCTAGTTTTGGCAACACAGGAAAGGTGAGCCCTAAAAACTCATTTGCAGGCGGCAAACTGGGGGTTTCTCTCTTTTATGGAATGGGTGAATGTTTCTCGAAGTTAGACAAAGGCAGGCACTTATCAGTTGGCAAACGCAACTTTTTAAGTTGAAAAATGAATCCTCTTCTCCCCTCTCATTTTTTGTGCCCACCGTGACTGTACGAGAGCACAGAATGTGGGATGTTGTGCTCAACTTTGCTTCCTCCCTGACAATCTAAGCCTTCTTTTTTAAAAAAGGAGAGAGAGCAGGTTTCTAGTCCTTATGGACACAAAGCTATGATTAAAGTTTCCAAAGTAAGAATCAGTCTAGCTCAGTCTGCAAAATTCAGAATTCGGTTGTTCTTGGCAGAGAATTTCAATTTTGAGAGGGGGGTGAGATACATACCATAATTTTAGTTTAGCACTCCATACTGCGTGAAATCTAGCACATGCTGTTCAATTACACTCTCCACTAAAATGAAGACGGATTATCCCAAGGGCAGTGGCTGCGTGAGACAGGCAGGAAACCCACCCCCAATTCAAATCTCATGCTAATCATGAGATCACTCCAGACTGTCATTAATTTATAGGAGAGATCTAAGCACGTACTGGGAATTTCAGTGGATGACAGTTTTCTGCCTCCCTAGAGCAACAAATCCACTTTTTAAAATAAAAAATGAACTTTTTGCAGTTAGGAAAGTGATGGGGGAATGGACAAAAAAGTGTGTGATTAATGAATAATAGAATTATAGGGTTGGAAGGGACCCTGAGGGTCATCTAGTCCAACCCCCTGCAATGCAGGAATCTCAACTAAAGCATCCATGACAGATGACCACCCAACCTCTGCTTAAAAACCTCCAAGGAAGGAGAGTCCATCACCTCCCGAGGGAGACCGTTCCACTGTCAAACAGCTCTTACTGTCAGAAAATTCTTCCTGGAGTTCAGCTGGAATCTCCTTTCTTGTAACTTGAATCTATTGGTTCAAGTCCTACTGCCCCAACCTGAAGAGCAGGAAAAAAACAAGCTTGATCCATCTTCCATGTGACAGCCCTTGAGATATTTGAAGACTGCTTTCATAGCTCCTCTCAGTCTCTTCTCTTCCAGGCTAAACATACTCAGCTCCCTCAATCGTTCCTCGTAAGGCTTGGTTTCCAGACCCTTGATCACCTTGGTCCTGAATCATTAACGGGAAGACAGGTACACACCCCTCAAGCAAATCAGGATGAATGCTCATTGTCATATATAACAAATCAGAATAGATGCTTGGTAAAGACCAGACCTCTGTGTGAGCAAGCAAATCAGGACAAATGCTCAACCAAAGGTCATCTGGAGGGAGCGACGTCGAAAGGAAGCGATTTCCATTCTGACCTCCATTAATCACAATCAGCGTCGTTTCTGCTCTGCTGCAATGTGGTTTCCACCTTATACTAAGTCCACTAATTAAAATAAATTACATAACTTCATTTCAATGTAAAACAAATGTCAAAACAGTGTGAAACGGCTTGTCATTAATTGCATATCGTTTGCAGAACAGCAATGAAGCCAATGAATACTCATCGTGTTGATTTGACCAATTTCCATTTCTGACCACACAAACTGCAGCAATTTCTGGAGATGTTTATGGTGGCCTTAGGCAAATTACTAATCTCTTGTCCTCGGATTTCCATCGCATACCCTTCTGAAATATGGACATAATAAATACAAGCATACCTTTCAGTGCTGGTGTGTATGTGAATGTGTTTTAACCTTTGAAGTCCTATTAATGTTTGTTATTATTACAGGGAGGAGAGTTTCCCCGGATTATATCCATTAGCTTCTGATGGGGTACCCTAGATGCTAAAAATGGGATTAAAACTGTGATTCTTTGTGAATTTACACACAAGTAAACATGTATTGGCTCACACCTTTGCTGTGTAATTTACTGGAACCAAAGAAATGCAAAAGGTAGGTCATAAACAATAAGCTGAAAAAAGGATCCCCACACAGCCTATTAACACATCCTTGTAATAATCAACTTTGCCGGATAAAAATCTGTGAGGAAAGATTTTTCCGCCTACACCAGACAGAAATTGACTTTGAATGCCTTTCGGAAAAATCGTTTACCAGGTTAGTATGTAGGTTAACAGTCACACGAGAGGTTCCGTTTTCACAAGCGCAGCAAAAAGCATAATTACGGACAGATCTGACCTATTTCAGTCAATAATCCATTAATGTACAAGCGAAACCGCAATGAATGTATGGCTCTTTATCAGATTTTGTGTTCCCCCCTCTCCCCGTTCAGTGCTATGGGATTATTAAATTTCCCGAGAAGTCAAACAAAACCCGCTGAAGAAATTAGTTACCACCAGCCAGGACATCCGAAAGGTCATGAGCGTCTCAGCGAAATACAACTTAGGTTCCAGGAAAGAACTTGGTTAAGATCCACAGAGGGAAGAAAACAAGGCCGGCTGCTCTGCTGATGGCTCGGAACCCAGGCCATTTCCCAGCAAAACATTTCACTCCCTTCTGCAATGGCTGAACTGAGGAATAGGCTGCATTCAAGCCATGTAAGGGCCAGAGGTTTTGTTATAGAAATTTTATGGCCTTAGATATATAATAAATGTTCACAAGTGTACCAAGCAAGCAGCTGACCAAGTATTTCTCTGCAAGGAGGAAGACAATAGGAAAAGCTTTCCAATTCTCTTTGGACTGTAGGGACTTACACCTCCCTGTAAATACAGTCTGCCAAGTATCTGTTAAGCTGAGCACACTATCAATATGCATAAGAGATTCAGGAACTATTTACCATCTCAAAGGAATGGCCAGGCTACCCAGAAAAGGCAATCAGATAAGACATTAACATATAACCTGGCAGACAGGAGATACGGTAAATAACACACTCAGATTTCTGTTTTAGACCGCCTCTTCTGTGATGTAGGTATGATGCATCTTGGGGGGTGGGGTCTTGGGCTACACCCCTTCTGTGATGTATGTATGATGTATGTATGGAGGGGTGGTCTTGGAGGGCCTTCTTGGTGGTGGCACCCGCCCTGTGGAATGCCCTCCCTTCAGATGTCAAGGAAATAAACAACTATCTGACTTTTAGAAGACATCTCAAGGCAGCCCTGTTTAGGGAAGTTTTTAGTGTTTGATGTTTTAGCGTGTTTTTAATATTTTTAATATTCTGTTGGGAGCCACCCAGAGTGGCCCAGAATATTTTTATTTATTTATTTATTTATTTATTTATTATTATTATTATTAATATCCTCTGGTCTTCCTGTAAAGAGAAGCCTTCACTCCCCTTTTTCAATTAACTGTGGTTAGTCTTAACTATGACTTATGAAACAAACCAAAGTCAAGACTACCAGAGTTTAAGGGATAGACGCAGTGCTAAACTGAAATTAGAAGTGAAGCTTTCAAACTCCGCACAACCACACTGGAACAGGGAGGGGAGGAGGAAGCTTGTGAGTCTGGGTAGAAGTTAGGTTCATCTCCTTATAATAAACCACAGCTCATCATGACACCCCAATGCAACCTGTAACATGATCTGAAAAAGCCAACATTTCCCACTTGTTTCTTTGTCCCTCTCCCCTTTCCAATCAAAAGGTTCTCATGCGTTTCTGAAGTGCCATGGGGAGAAAACTCAACAAATGTTGTCAGCAGAAATGATGGTGAGATAAGCATTCACAACACATCGTGTGCCAGCAATGCTTCCCCCCTCCCCATACTGCCTTCAGTTTTGAGAAAATACACAGCCTATTGTCCACCTCCAGGCTTTGAATCGCAGCCAAGCACAGCAAAGGTCTTTTTCCAATATAACTTTGAAATGCAAGCCTACCTCTGGTATTTTGCAGCAAAGAGACAGAACACCTTAGAGTGGAAGGATGCATTTTGCAAAAGTGAAGGGCAATGCTTACCATCAAACAATGCTTAATTTATTGCATGGATCTATATTGCATTATAGGGGACACGGGTGGCACTGTGGGTTAAACCACAGAGCCTAGGGCTTGCCGATCAGAAGGTTAGTGGTTCGAATTCCCGTGATGGGGTGAGTTCCCGTTGCTCGGTCCCAGCTCCTGCCAACCTAGCAGTTCAAAAGCATAGCGGTGCAAGTAGATAAATAGGTACCACTCTGGCAGGAAGGTAAACGGCATTTCCGTGCGCTGCTCTGGTTCGCCAGAAGCGGCTTAGTCATGCTGGCCACATGACCCGGAAGCTGTACGCCGGCTCCCTCAGCCAGTAAAGCGAGAGGAGCGCCGCAACCCCAGATTCGTCCACGAATGAACCTAATGGTCAGGGGTCCCTAGTTGTGGATGACTCTGTGGTTGCGGCACTCATCTCGCTTTATTGGCCGAGGGAGCCGGCGTACAGCTTCTGGGTCATGTGGCCACCATGACTAAGCTGCTTCTGGCGAACCAGAGCAGCACACGAAAATGCCGTTTACCTTCCCACTGGAGTGGTACCTGTTTATCTACTTGCACTTCATGCTTTCGAACTGCTAGGTTGGCAGGAGCTGGGACTGAGCAACGGGAGCTCACTCCATAGCGGGGATTTGAACTGCCAACCTTCCAATCGACAAGCCCTAGGCTCAGTGGTTTAACCCACAGGGCCACCAGCGTCCCCCCTTTACCTTTACTATCTTGCATCCTAATGTAGTGGGGGGGGGGGAGAAATGCCTGAAGTTTCACCATTTATCTCTCATTCTTTAAATGTCGACTACTAAATTGGCAAAGGACACATCCTCTGAGAGTCGTCTTAGTGATCCTAGTTACCGTAAAAGTAGAAGTCAGAAAATTTGTCCTCCTTTTTGCTCTTCAAAATATGGCAACCCTCCCCGTACCTTGCTACTGCAGGCTGAATAAATCCTCTCTTTTCCCACCCTGCTGTGATTATTGACTTGTCACCCCAGCACAGGACTTTTGCCCTCTCAGTGTGGCAGTGCCTGCCTTTTGGACCTCCCTCCCATTATATATCAGACAAGCACCTATCTTAAAGACCTTCCTTTTCCAACAAGGCTTTTAAGTGGAGACATTTGTCTCAGTCAGCAATACTCCCCGTATTGGATTTGAACAGAATTGTGGTGCCGTTGTTTTTTTGTTGAATTGCTTCGGGATGTTTCGTGGGAAGCGATTCATAAACGAGATGAAATGTGTAAAAATCATTTGCTTGGGTTTGCAAAACTTGGATTGATTAATAAAAATAATAACAATAGTGATGATAATAATAGTAATAGCAGGAATCAAATAATGGGACTTTGTTCAATAAAGATACGGTGCATGGTCATCCTGTCGCAGAGCAAGCCGCAGTGTTGAAATCTTCAGATAATTACTTTAAAGCGTTAGTCTAATCTGCTTAATAGACACCAGTCAAATAACTACTCTCCAGGCATGCAGATGACAAGGGAGAGAAAGCAGGCAAGGCAATTGACTGGCTATCCTTCTTGTGCTGCTATTTCCACGGTTGCACAGACTGGCATCACACGAATAGGAGCCTGAAAAAGCAGATATGTAGGTTTTTTTGCCAAAGACAGCCGGACCAAAGTGGCGAATGCATGCATGTTTATCTGCAATCACATATCATGTGCTCTCATCCAGAAGTAGTATAGATATGGATCCCTGCTGAACATCACACAGGCACCATTGGCTTCACCGTGCATCATGCACCCCATTTAAAAAGAGCGCCGTAAATCCGAACCACCTTTGAGCATTACGCACGCAAACAAGTTGTGGCGGGCTTCCCCCTCCGCTCTTGCAAACTCGCTTTTCTTTCGGGGACCCATTTATAACGCTGGCAAACGTGCTGCCTGCTCATGACACTTGCCCAAACAATGGACTTTTCAGTTAGGAATGATGGGAACAGCTATGATTTTACACACCCGAACAATAACCAAGAGTTGGAAGAAAATCTAGGGAAGACAGCTCTGACTTTTCAGCAGAACAGAGTCAATTTGCATCCGCCTTTGCATCTGGCAGCGATGTATAAAGTCTCCCCAGTTCAACCAGCCAACGAATTACCGTCACGACCTGCATAATAATAATAATCTGGGCGGCTCACAGCATATATCAGAACATACTAAAACATCAAACATTCAAAGCTTCCCAATACAGCTGTACGCTGGCTCCCTCGGCCAATAAAGCGAGATGAGCGCCGCAACCCCAGAGTTGGACACGACTGGACCTAATGGTCAGGGGTACCTTTACCTTTAATTTTAAGATGCATTTTAATTAATTGATTGCTTGTTTTTTATGTTTTTATGTTCTTTGTATACTGTGTTAGATTTATGATGTTAGCAGCCCTGAGCCTGGCTCCGGCCGGGGAGGGCGAGTTACAAATAAAGAAAATTATTTATTTATTTATTTATTTATTTATTTATTTATTTATTTATTTCCAGAGACGAATTTCCCCAGCCGTACCTGGAGATGCCAGGAACCGAACTTCGTGTTCTGTACCACAAAGCAACTGCCCTTCCCCAGAAATGCCATCAGGGGTATTTTCCTTCTCAACTGGTGGGGCTCAAAACCCCACTGGAGGCTGCAGCAATAGCAGAGACGGAACAGAATTCAAAACAGGTCTTATTAATAGGGATGTTGCTCATGGGACTGGCTCTCCATCTATGCTGCTTCATTTCCTCATGCCAGTTTGCGTTCGGATGCTTTTCAGAGGCAGAATCCCCAAACGCAGGAGTCTTCATTTGCATGATGCGAAGCCCTGTGTGTGTCCGTGTGCCTATATATTCACAACCGAGCCGAGTGGCGTGTCTTCGCACTGAATAGTTCTCGCATTTCTAATCAAAATATGCAAATGCTTCTGACGAAGCAGACTGTGGCTTATAAATCTGTTAGTCCCGAAGGTGCAAAGGGACTCTTAGCACTTTTGCTGTTTCTTTTTTAGCAGATTAGCAACACAGAAACATCACGCTGGAGGTATCTCATGTATTGCATGCAGGTAGGCTGGCACTGATAGTCATTTCCGGGGGTGGGGTGGGCCTCTGGGAGACTTTGCATATCACTTCCCTCCCTGTTGCTGTTGCAGGAAAGGGAGGGCATGGGGAAATTCTGAACGCATGCCTGTCTCATGTTCGAGCGACAAAATGCAAGTTTGACACACAGGACCTGACTCAGAAGGTTGGCAAGTCCCACGCATAAGAACTTCCTTGCTGGTTCAGATCCAAGGCTCATCTAGTTCCCCAGTCTAGGAGCTGCCTCATATTGAGTTCAATGATCAGTCGATTTAGCTCACTTCCGTCTATGGGCAGATCCACCCCATACAGTCAAAGCACATTCAATGCACATTTAGAACACATGGCTAGAGTGGCAGACCAAATGGATGGAATACGCAGAAATGGCAAGATTGACGGGAAAGATCAGAAACCAGGAAGATCAAGTATTCTTAAAAGATTGGAAGAACTTTGTTTTATATACACACACACACACACACACACACACACACACACACACACACACTGTATTTTTTCGCTCTATAAGGCACACCTGACCATAGGACGCACCTAGTTTTTAGAGGGGGAAAGCCCCAATTTTTTGAGGATCAGCTCAAATTTCTGCAGCTTCTTTTGCAAAGGAGAAAAGCCCCATTTTTTGAGGATCAGCTCAAAGTTGTTGAGCTTACTTTGCAAAGGGGAAAACCCCTGTTTTATGGGGTTTAACTCACAGTTCTGCAGCTTCAGGAAGCTATTTCTACAGTTTCTAGACAGATAATCTAATCAGCCAGTCACATGTCGCTGGGGAAACAGCCTCCCTCTGCAAGGGGGCGGGGCTGGAATCTCTCTCCCTTATCTCTCTCCCCGATCATTTGCTGGGCAGCTGCTCAGCGGGCTTCCTTTCAACACCCCCTTCTCTCTCTCTCTCTTTTTTAATAATAATAATAATAATAATAATAATAATAATAATTTATTATTTCTACCCCGCCCATCTGGCCGGGTCCCCCCAGCCACTCTGGGCGGCTTCCAGTAAACATTAAAATACATCAACACATCACAGATTAAAAGCTTCCCTAAAGAGGGCTGCCTTCAGGTATTTTCTAAAGGTCATATAGTCGTTGATCCCTTTGACCTCTGATGAGAGGGCGTTCCACAGGGCGGGCGCCACCACCGAGAAGGCCCTCTGCCTGGTTCCCTGTAGCTTTGCTTCTCGTAGTGAGGGAACCGCCAGAAGGCCCTCGGCGCTGGATCTCAGTGTCCGGGCTGAACGGTGGGGGTGGAGACGATCTGCTTTTGCCCCTGGGTAGTTCAGCTCCAAGGACCACACATTCGCTCCATAAGACACACAGACATTTCCCCTTACTTTTTAGGAGGGAAAAAGTGCGTATTATGGAGCGAAAAATACAGGCATATATATATTTAAGTGTATAGAAGATCAGGAAGTGAGGAGCCTCCACAGTTTCAGGCTTTCTGAGGCAGTGAAGCATTTTAGCGCTGATGTCAAAGTATGAGTAAGCCTGTGTTCTCCAACAGGGTGGGTGCAAAGAATACATTATTTAATGTATTCTTTGTGCCATCCAGAGCTTTCAGGATGAACAAGAGGGGCAGGAACGAATGCAAATGAAAGGCAGTGATTTATCACCATTGCCCAGAAGCTACATAAAAATAGGAGTCTTGTTCCACCATATGTTACAAATGGCTACTAAAAGGACAAGTTTCTCTGCATTTCTTTTAAACAAGGAAAGTTAGACAGATCACTGTTTCTATCTCATCCGTTAGGCTACTTCCCCTCCCACCAATCTAGTAAGAATAATGCCTGAAATTAATGTAGGGAGGGGGGAATGAGAAAAGCAAATCTACATTTATCCAGCCACATTAAACCTATAAATTTTATCGCATAAAGGCACATTATACTAGGTTAGAGGTTTCAGTTGCTCTTTGTTTGCTCAGACAAGAAGGTTCCCCGAAGGAATGAGAGAATCTGTCCGTTTTGGTTTCTCATTTTCCCCACTCTTCAGTTCAGATCTCCAGGTTTCCACATCAGTCTGCAAATTCCATTTTTTTTCTAAAAGATCTGCAGGATCTGATTTCTTTCCGCAGGGCCTGTAAGACAGAGTTATTCCACCTGGCCTTTGGCTTGGAATCAACTTGATCCCCTCCCCCCTCTTTCCTTTTTCCTTCTGTGATGGAACTCCTATTTGGGGACTTCCCTGGCTTTTTTCTGGCCCATGTAGGACCAGTCTGGATAGTTGGTGTCAGGGATCTGCCTCCCCCTTCCAGTCCAGCTCTGAGTGCTTACAGAGAACAGCCACCCATTCTGACGACGGACTCATCGAGGAGTGGGAGCAGCTGTTCTTCAGAAGGGAAGGGGGTGCCAGGGCCCGAGGGATGCAGAGAGAGACCTGGCAGCTCCCAGCAAACAGGTCCGGGGCAGAGATTACGTAGGAGGAAAAGACACTTCCATTTCCCTCAGCTATTCTGCTGGCGGGAAAATCGTCGTGCGCCACTTCCGGATTCCGCTAGTGACTGAGCAGACATGATATGATTAAGCTCTACACAGAAAATACTGAGCACAGATAAAAGCTACTGAAAAGGCAAATGACTTGACCTCCTTATTGAACGACCGATGGGGGGGAGGCCCTGACAGTTGGCCTTGGTGAAGATTTGACGGTTTCTTCCCCAAACAGTTTTTGATTTGAGCTTCTACTGAAATGAGGCTGCACTTTAATGTTGTATTTTAATCTTCTTTTTAAGTTGTATTTTAATCAATTTTTTTTATGCTTGGTGTTAGCCGCCCTGAGCCCGGTCTTGGCTGGGGAGGGCGGGGTATAAATAAAATTTATTTTTATTATTATTATTTATTATTAAAAGGCCCCATGGAAATTCACTCACACTTTACCTAGCATATGCATTCTGAACGCATTACTTGTCTGGAGAACTACTTTGCAAAATTCAGAGAAGTGCAAATTGAGGAAGATGGCTGCATTTTTGTTTGTGCATTGCAGGGGTGGAGAACCTGCAGGTTGTGAGGCTGTTTTTTGAGGAAGACCCACCCTACACCTGAGGTCATACATGACATCAGGTGTGGGGCAAGTATGGGCTTACTAGTCGTCTTCTGGTGGGGCAAGACATTCCCCCAACAGCAGATCAGATGATGGGCTGCAGGAATGTGCCTTGCTCAAAGAGGGGAAAGCAGTTTTCATTCAGCTGAAACGACGTCTCTCTCCCAGCACTGCTCTGTGAAGCAGTCCCAATGCAAACTGCTTTCTGCTGCTCCCTGTAACCTCCGGAATGGAAAGTTGAAGGGAGAAGCACAGGACGGCTTGCAAAGGGCTTTGTGCTGTTTGTTTGAAATTGGAGGTTGAAAGAATGGGCCTGGCAATACCCCTTGCACTGTGTTTCCCAATTTCGGGAACCCTACGAAAAAGGATTTTGACAGGCGGGTGGGGAAACACCACCTGTCAATCATGTGATGCCATAATGACATCATGAGAGCAACAGGTGGGTTGCCCCACCTAACTATCAGAGTTGGCCTGTGGAGTGGGGCAGATAAAGATTCCTCACCCTTCCTGTATTGTTTCAGGAAGTGCAAATTAGGTAATTTGCCTTACAATGCAAACGGAATCGCATTTCTCCCCCATCTCAAGTTCCCTGCAAACAAAGGCAAATGAATACAGGGGATGATGGAATGAGAGCCTTGAGCTGCGTACACATCAGATGTTTAAAGAACATTTAAAACACACACACACACACACACACACACACACACACACACCAAGAATCCAGGTAGCAGCAATTTCTTAATTGGAAATTACAACTCTGTGATAGGTATACTACAGTTCGCAGGATTCTTGCAGGGTGTGTACTTTAAATGCATGGTGTTTACCCAGCCTTCATCAAGGGACAGTTTCCCCCCCCCTCTGCCAAGAGAGCTCATAAACACAGCTAAAATAACCCTTGAAAAGTTACATAGAAGGCACCCCACCAATTCAAATTAACTTGGGACAGACCCAAAATCAGTGATCTCAGTGCTGCCAGGAATGTGTGGTTTTTTAAGCTGAGAATTGGGGAGGGAGGATGCTTGATCCTTCTCCACCCACCATTTCTCTCATCCTGAATAGACTTACTGGGCGTAGGGGGGGTCGATTGAAACACATGTATGCAAAAGGGGAAAGCAGTTGGAAGGGCATGGATTGGAAGAGCAGAAGGACGAAAGGTTATGCACCTCTCCTTGACACTTTTCAGCTTTACATCACTGCATCCCCAAAGCTGCTTTTCCTCTTTTTAAAATAAATAAATAATTAATTAATAGGGGAGGCTTCCAACGTTGGTTTGTAATGTCTCAAACCATGATGCTTTTGAATTATGGTGCTGGAGGAGACTCTTGAGAGTCCCATGGACTGCAAGAAGATCAAACCTATCCATTCTTAAAGAAATCAGCCCTGAGTGCTCATTAGAAGGACAGATCCTGAAGTTGAGGCTCCAGTACTTTGGACACCTCATGAGAAGAGAAGACTCCCTGGAAAAGACCCTGGTGTCGGGAAAGATGGAGGGCACAAGGAGAAGGGGACGACAGAGGACGAGATGGTTGGACAGTGTTCTCGAAGGTACCAACATGAGTCTGACCAAACTGCGGGAGACAGTGGAAGACAGGAGGGCCTGGCGTGCTCTGGTCCATGGGGTCACGAAGAGTCGGACACGACTAAACGACTAAACGACTAAACAACAAAAAGGTGAGGGGAGACTTCAGGGTAGATTTATAGGGCAAGTTTCATTTGGATAAAAGAAAGCTCCAGGCATAGTTCCTTGTATGCACACTACATTAGAGGCAATTTGCCCCTTCATCCATGGACTACAACTTAGGAAGGACTTGGAGGGAAGATCTGTCACTCATGATATATGGGCTTGAACATCTCTCAATCCATCTCCCCAAGATGCTTAATCAATAGCTACACAGCTGGAATTCATCTTGTCAGTCTTAATAACTAAAAAATTGAATTAAAAACATTTTGCAACAGAACTTGGATATGGATTGTCCTGTGTTTTCTCAAACCTAATCATGTCCTGTTACACTGTCAAGGCTGATTCTCTCTCTCTCTCTCTCTCTCTCTCTCTCTCTCTCTCTCTCTCTCTGTGTGTGTGTGTGTGTGTGTGTGTGTGTGTGTACAGTTGCAATCGAAATTATTCAACCCAGCTAGGCATCTCACTTGCAGCAGGTCATAGCAGCAGAAGGCTGCTCTACTAAGCAGGAAAGATGCTTGTCATAAGGGGTTGGATAATAGTGAGACTGGAGAAGCCAGTGTAAGTTGCATTTCCAGCTGAATTTGGGGGAACCACATGAGGCATCCGTTGTGTTGAGCTACTTTAATTGCTGAATAATTTCAAATGCAACAGTATACTTTTCTGATTTCTCATCAAAGTAGGTCTATGCTAGAAGTGGGGAGAAAGAAAGGCTTGGGGAAGAAGCACTTGGGGAAGCTTGGGGAATAATGCTCCTCCCATTTTCCCAGTTGCTGTTTCCCCATGTGTAGGTGACATATCACATTCTTACTCAGTAGGGTGTTTGGCTGGTTATGGAATGCAGAGATTGCTATAGCCATTTCCTTCAATGGTGGTTTGTCTCTCCTCTTCGTCCTGTTCCTTAATCCTTGGATTCTAGATTCAGGTAGGTAGCCGTGTTGGTCTGACGCAGTAGAAATAAAAATCAAAAACATAAAAAAATGGCCAGTAGCACCTTATAGACCAGTGGTGGGTAACCTTGACACTCCAGATGTTTTGGAACTACAACTCCCACCATCCCTAGCTAACAGGACCAGTGGTCAGGGATGATGGGAGTTTGATGGGAGTTGTAGTTCCAAAACATCGAGGGTGTCAAGGTTAGCCATCACTGTTATAGACCAACTTAGTTTGTTCTGGTATAAGCTTTTGTGTATCTGAAGAAGTGTGCATGCACACGAAAGCTTACACCAGAGCAAACTTAGTTGGTCTATAACAGCGTTTCCCAACCGGTGTGCCGCGGCACAAGAGTGTGCCGCAAGCCACCGGCTCCTGTGCCGCGGGAAGACACCGGCTGCTGTGCTTCCGGGTCGGTCCGGGCTTCCCGCGCCGACCGCCGCCTTCGCGGGGCTGCCGGGCGCTTCGCCCGCTGCCTCTGCCGCCCCGGTCTTCCGGGTCGGTCCGGGCTTCCCGCGCCAACCGCCGCCTTCGCGGGGCTGCCGGGCGCTTCGCCCGCTGCCTCTGCTGCCCCGGTCGCGGTCGGGGACGGGCGGGAGGTGCCGGTGCCACCGGGCTCGCTCGGGGCCGGGTGGAGGTGCTGCCGGGGGGCTGGGCGCTGGAGGGGGGGCAGGCGCCTGGCCCGCCGATCTCCTGCTCCATTTTCGCCCGCCTGGGTCCTTCCCCTCCCTCCCGCCAGGGCGCGCGGACACCCCGCCCCCCGGGTTGGGGTGCATGTGGTGGTGGTGTGCCGCGAGATTTTTTTCGTGGGGCAGGTGTGCCGTTGCCCCGAGGAGGTTGGAAAACACTGGTCTATAAGGTGCTACTGGACAATTTTTTATTTATTTTATTTTTATTAATCCTTGGAGTATGACCACATGGCTCTGGTTGGGGTATAGTGAAAAAACATAGAGCAATCCCACTTCTAGTCCAGAGGAAAACTCTGTTCTCCAGGCAGTGATTCAAGAACCTCTCATATACAGTGTGTGTGTGTGTGTGTGTGTGTGTGTCACACAACCCCCTCATTGGAAATCAACTTCTTTGATACAATTGACATAATTTGGTGCCAATTAACCCTTGTTAACTATGAAAAACCTTTAATAAAAACTGAAAAATTACGAGCACATGTGTCTTGTTTAGGAGAAAGTTACTCTAGAACTTGGTGGGGAAATCTGAACTCATATTCAATGTGAACTTTATACAACCGTCAACCCATTTCCAGCTACGTCCCACTAACTCAGCAATTACAGGATTTCCCCCCCTTTAAACTCTGAGTACATTCACTCACAGCCGAGAAATAGAGTCTGGCATTCTGTTAGATCAAAGCTAATGTTCTGCTGCGGAACAGCATTCAGGCTTCTGGGATCTGGTCCTTGCTTTTTCAGGCTTCGGGATTAGAGCCACGTGATGTTTGTTGACACAACCTAATATTGACTTTGACGTTAATCATAAAAAAAAAAAAAAGCTGAACGATCTCGCTGAGCTTCCTTGGGAAAGAGTAGAAATGACATAATTTGTGTGGACACCGCAAAGCATTAAACGGCGTAAGAATATCACCCATGGAGAGTCACATTTGTATGTGATAGCCATGACGATATTTCTAAATCTATTGCTTCAGATCAGAGGTTTACAAACTTTCTACTGTTCAGGAAGCTTTTCTACAATGATTCCACTGCAGTAGAACTTCTCTGTGTTGCAGGCAATTCTGGAGAGTGCATTCAGATGAACATTGAGGAATTATCCAGGACTCTTGGGTCACAGCAGCACATACCATGTGAGCTGAGAGCCACTAGAGGTGATGAGGGCTGTCCGGTACAGTGGTACCTTGGGTTGCAGATGCTTCAGGTTACATACGCTTTAGGTTACAGACTCTGCTAACCCAGAAATATTACCTAGGGTTAAGAACTTTGCTTCAGGATGAGAACAGAAATCGGGCAGCGGCGGCACAGCGGCAGGGGGAGACCCCATTAGCTAAAGTGGTGCTTCAGGTTAAGAACGTTTTTAGGTTAAGAACGGACCTCCGGAACCAATTAAGTATGTAACCAGAGGTACCACTAGGTTAGAATGCCCAACCAAGACCAGGGAGGTCCAGGTTCAAATCCCCACTCAGCTTTGGAACCAGAGTTCCCTGTGAAGAGGTTATTAAACCATTCTGAGTGTTACAGTTCTATGAGGTGGGGAAAGAAGGGCTCTTAAGACATACCCTCCAAGTGTCCCAATTTCCCCAGGACGGTCCTGGAATTACAGAAGCCATCTCGGCTTCTGATTTGATCCAGGAGATGTTATGATTTTTGTCCAAGCCGAGCGGCACACAGCTGCAGCGAGGCCGGTTTGACTTTTGCCTGTCTCACTGAGCCGTGAGAAAGCTGCCTTATCTGTTTTCCTACATGGAATGTTTACGTTTCACTGTACTATTGTAATCCTAGCCTTTGTGCTCTCTTCTCTGGCTAGACCTGATGCCGGACAGATGGTTTTATGGCAGCTCTGTCTTATTGAGCTGGCAGCAGAGATTCTCTCTGCACTATTCCTACAATAAAGAGTTTAGCCTTAATTATGGCTTGTGTGTGTTGTTCTTCATGCTGGGGAACAATCACATATGACAGCGCCACCAGACTACTCCTGTAGCCGGGGATGTGCGCACACGGCTTTGCTCTGGCTTTGGGGCAGTCTCACAAACTGCCCCAGGCGGGGTATTTGCTGACAGGAACATCACGATTTCCCCTGCTAGCGACGCCAGTGCCAAGCTCTGGGAGGAGGGTGAGCAGGCGTTTGTCCCGAGTAACAACAATGAAGGCGGTTGTGACAGCAAGGGAGCTTCTTGTTGCCTCTCCATGGCCACTGTCAACCTCCTCTCTTGGGCAGCTGCAGGAGAGCAGGCCCTTCCTCCCCCCTCCTCTTGAGGATGTTGTACATGATCTCTTCCCTCATACATTTTTCCTTTACAACAATCCCGCGAGGTAGGTTAAGAGGTTGTAATTGGCTCAAGGCGACAGATCAGAAGCTTCCCGGCGTAGAATAGAATGTCCCTATTTTCATCTGAGAAAAGTTGGCAGGTGTGTTAACAACTCCGAGAACTCTAAACAAACTACAGCTCCCACAATTTGGTGGTGGGGTTCGAGAAATTCACCATGAACACTTGTTCTCTTATAATGGCAATGGCGCCCACCTAAGACGTGCCGGAACTGTGTTCTGGTGAGCTCAAAAAAAGCCCTGTAATCTTCCAATGTATATAAAAACATAATTAAACATTAAGCATTAAACAACTTCCCTATACAGGGCTGCCTTCAGATGTCTTCTAAAGGTTTTATCATCTCCTTGCCTCAGAGGTCACATAACTCCATACCTTCCAACATTTCTCCAATGAAAATAAGTATGTCCTAAAGAAAAGCAGGACATTCCGGGATCAAAACAGAACCCAGGATGGCTTCTGTAACTCCAGGACTGTCCCTGGAAAATAGTGACACTTGGAGGGCCTGAGCCTTTGTCTTCTGCACAGCTGGGCTCTAGCTGGTACATCTCAGAGTTATAGTAAAATTCAAGTTAGATCCTGCAAGCTTGAAGCCTTCCCTCTCCTGCCTTGTGAGAATCACACTATGAAAATGGAGGTACGATCAGCAGCGATACCTGTCATTTGCTCCAAACCCTGTTTGTGAAATGTTGCACTTACTGTATATATTAGACTCCCTGAAGGTAAAAATGGCTCCTTGCGAAACACACCCATGATAATAGCATCATGGGGTGCTTTGTTTTTTACTGATCAAGGGAAAGAGAAAAAAAGTATTGCAATCAGGCATACTCTAGCCAACAGAGACATAAGGGTGTCTGTTCAGTTTAACCGCTCAGCACTGAGGCCTGACTGAGTATTTCACTCAGGTATGAGAATTCCCTCTACCAAATCGTCAGCTCCATTTATGCACAGAGCCAGGTGGGAATGATCCCTGTGGGCGTCTGTACCAAAAACTGTGTGATGGCCTGGGATTCAGACTCAGATGCTGAACCTGAGGGATCCCAGCCTGCACAGGATTCCCCGCCTCTAGAATCAGCAGAGCCGGGGCTAGGGCCTGAGTCTGAAGGGTCCTCACCTGTGCTGGATCCTCAGATGCAGGCATCTGCTGAGTCTGCTCTGGCTCCTGATGGGATGGAGGACTCATTGCCTGCAGGTGCTCCACTCCCAGCCCCGTCAGAGGAAGCTGAGGTTGCCTCTGGGTCCGGTAACCCACCAGCCTCTCCTGAGCTGCAGAGGCTCAGGGCAGAGAGGTGAAGGGAACTGAGTTCCCGCAGGAGGAGTGCTCGCCTCCAAGCCAGGAGAGGTGAGTCACCAGAGGATCGGGACTGCCCTATGCCTCGGGGCAGATAAAAGCTGTCCAGCCCCAGCCCCAGCCCCAGCCCCAGCCCCAGCTGCAGGAGCAACATTGTTGGTTACCAGTTCCTGCTTGAAACCTGTCCTGCTTTCCTGCCTGAGCTCCTGACCCGCCCTGGTTCCCTGCTTGCCTACCTGTTCCCGACTTTGCCTGACTCCCTGCCCTGCACCCAGCTTCAGTGACTATGGACTGCCTTTACGTTGCACCTCTGACCATGGACCGGACTTGGACCTCGCCTTTCGGGTAACCCACGGGACCAGCACAACACCCATGATAATAGCATCATGTGGTGTTTTGTTTTTTTACTGATCAAGGGAAAGAGAAAAAAAAGTATTGCAGTCTGGCATACACTGGTCACGCTCCCCTAAATCTGGTTACCAAACTGGTCACACCTGTGTGTGACCTGCCTCTGCCCAGATCCATGTCCCTGCTAGTTGCTGGAAGGAGCATCTAGAATGATACAATGGCATTCAACTAAGTTTTACTCAGAGTAGACTCACTGAAATGAATGGACCTAACTTAGGGCTTACTCACACTTACCGTATTTTTCGCTCCATAACGCACAAGAAAAATATTTTTCTTGTTTTCCTCCTCTAAAAACGAGGTGCGCGTTATGGTCCAGTGCGCGTTATGGAGAGAAAAATACGTTATATTTTGCCCTGCTCTTTCCAGGCACAGAGTCCACACTTTAAACTTCTGTGTCCGAGCAACCTTTCTTTTCTTTTTTTTAGCTCTGGATCTTCCCCCGCAAAAACTCGCTCTTTCAAGCTGAATCGGGGCAAATGGCCATTCGGCTTTCCCTTTGTGTTTACAAGCAAATAGGCTCTGTCGGACTTTAGTAATAGGCTAGATGTTATCTCTGCCACGTGCAGTCATCTGGCTAGCAACTTGTCAGATAAGCTGCCTTACACAAGCAGCCAATAAGGAAATGAAATAGCGGGGGACAGGACTTTTTCAAGGGAACTCTAGCCAAGTGCAAAAATTCATTTTCAAAGAAGGACAGGCTTGCAAGAATCTAAAATACCATGCAGGTGGCAGGGGGAGCAGTGAAGCGAGAGTGGAATAACATTGCTAGGAATGGGGGAGAACACAAGGACATAGGAAGGTGCCTTTTACTGATTCAGACCCAGGCATCCATTTAGGTCTGTACTCTCTGCACCATGGGTCGACAAACTAAGGCCCAGGGGCCAGATCAGGCCCAATTGCCTTCTGGATCTGGCCTGCGGACGGTCCGGGAATCGCCGCATGGATCACCAGCGCACACGTTCTTTCCCTCTCCCTCCCTCTCCCTCACACGGCAGCGGTGGTGCCTCGTCCCTCCCTCCTCCTGGATTCTCCCCGCCCTGCCTAGAGAAGGAAGGGGGCTGGGCTTTGTTGGTGCCAACAGCAGCAGTGCTCGAGCAGCTGCCATTTTAAGCAGCCCCTCCCCAGAGCCCTTTCAGGTGCTGCTCATCATACCACCACCACTGCCAAAGGTAAGCAGCCACTGGGGCTCATGGTGCTCTTGCATCATCCCCCCCCAAAAAATATATATATATAGTCCAGCCCCCCACAAGGTCTGAGGGACAGTGGACCGGCCCCTTGCTGAAAAAGTTTGCTGGCCCCTGCTCTACACTGACTGGCAGCAGATCTCCAGAGTGAGAAAGGGAGTCTCTTCCAGCCCCACCTGGAGATGCTGGGGATTGAACCTGGGACCTTCTGCATCTAAGGCAGATGCTCTAACCAGTGAGCTATTACCCTTCCCTGTTCTTTTTGCTTGTGCATTTTGCATTTCAGTGTGAACCCGCCTAATTCGCACTTCCTGAAGGAATACACAACCCGAAATGCAGCTATCATTTGAAATTTGTGCTTCGCTCCAACAACAGAGAAATGTCCAGCAAATACACACAGTAGTCCAAAAATTGCATATATTAGTGAAATGCCGCATATTAGTGAAAAAAGCAATATAGGAAAACACATTTTGGGGGGGGGGATCACTTCCAAAAACGTGCGCGTAGCCACAAATATGTGTTGTGTTAGGAGAAATGTGTGCTAAAATGCTGGTGAATTTTCGTGAGGAATATCGCAATGTTGCACGGAATTGGATGGAAGAGTGTCTTTAAGCGTTTTAACTGCTTTTAATGGTAATTGGTTTTTAGAACATTTCAATCTGTTTTAGAAGGTTTTTGCTTTGGTCTTAAATTGTCTATCTCTTGGCCACCCTGGGATCCTTGGGAGAAAGGGGCGAGATATAAATTCAAAAATCAATAGTAAGAATAGTTCAAGGATAAACAGATATCTGGCCCTTTGCATAACGAAATGCAATGGGGTGAGAGTGTTTTGGGGTAGCAAATCCTACTGCTTCTGTACTCAAATGACTGCGCACATGAGTAACACAGCTAGAGTATAGTACGCACAGTATCATCAGAGGGCAGAGAACTATGCAGAGCACAAATGAGTGGAGGAATAAATGCCAAGAATGTGTAATTTCTGCAAATCAACTCATTGCATTCAAGCGGCAGACAGAAAGACAGAAAAATAACACCTTTCATAGAAAATGGCAACCTTTCAGAAACTACTGGGAGAGGAGGCATCTGTCATTTAGAAGCAAGCTCCGTGCTTGACCTGCTGCCGTTCTCATTCTTCTCACTTGTTTTCCTCCTTTTCTGCATCTACTTTTGCAACTTAAATTCCTGTTTAAATTAAATTTGTTTAAATTCCTGTTATTTTTTGTAACAGTTCTAAGATGGCGGCGCGCATAGACGCAGCGACTGCTCAGTGCTCTCCCTTATTTTTTTAGCTTTTACTGCTGTTACTCGTGTTCAGTACACTTTTGGTTGGGGAAAACAATTGTTTAAATGAAAAATGAATTTATTATTTTTATTATTATTATTATTATTATTATTATTATTATTATTTTATCAAATTTCATTGTACTTGTACAATGACAATAAAGAAATCTTGAATCTTAAAAATAATAATAAACTACAGTATTTATAAGTATTTATACTTTGGCCACCTCATGAGAAGAGAAGACTCCCTGGAAAAGACCCTGATGTTGGGAAAGATGGAGGGCACAAGGAAAAGGGGACGACAGAGGACAAGATGGTTGGACAGTGTTCTCGAAGCTACCAACATGAGTCTGACAAAACTGTGGGTGGCAGTGAAGGATAGGTGTGCCTGGCGTGCTCTGGTCCATGGGGTCACGAAGAGTCGGGCACGACTGAACGACTGGACAACAACAAATTTATAAGATCTGCAGCTGGTACACATCACCTTAAAGGGGCAACCCCCCCTTTAACTCTCACACAGGAATGTGAATTTTCTCAAATGCTTCCTGCTAGGACATATGTCTGTGTGGGAGGGGTTGTTTTCCATTTGGTTTGCAACTTTGTGGGAATTTATTCAATTAATGACTCAGTTCATTGACTAACACCCAGGTGATCCCTTGACACTGAACGGCGCACTCCTATACGGCGATACTCCAAAGCAAATCCTGCTGAACTCAATGGGGCTTACTTCTGAGTAGGCATGTACAGGACAAGCGAATTGCAACTGGGTGGCTGCCACCTCTCCCCCTCTTTCCCTTATGAGTGAAACCGTAGACAACCTTGTTCCCACGCTGTGATTAAAATTTGGCAGAGCTACCGAGAAAGCAAGTAAAATGATTCCGTGAACACAGTCAGTCACCCCCAGATTAAGACATAAGGGGGATGGAGACAGAGGCAGTTGTTAATGCCTTTATAGTATTTCCTCGGCCACACAGTGACTTCTGGAAGGCCAGGGCTTGGTCTGTGGGTCTTCAGTCGCCGTTTTCTTGCTATATTTTCTACCTCCTTGAAAACCACCTCGAGAAGAGGATCTGTTCTGCAAGTCAGCAGTTACTCACCCGAGCCTTAATTGAGTTCCCCCGCCTTTCTCGCTGCACTAAATATAGCCTTATTTACAGCCAGATGTCAAAGATTAATTGCATTTGCAGGATAGCAGGGAACCTGCAAACAACTTCAAAGGCCAGATGGAAGAAAAGGAACTTCAGAGTTTCCCTCCTGTACATGTCATCGCTCAAGACAGTCATTTGCAATTCCCCAGAGAGGCACCAATTAGAGGGAGACTTTTTTAAAAAAGAAAGAAAACAAAGCGTGATAGGTTCAGCAGTATAGCTGAAGGAAATTCTCCCTCTATGAGCTACAAAGATGATGTAAGAGACTGCGACTGGATCTCCCAAGTATTATTATTACTCTTCACTTAAGCAGAGGTAAGAAAAGCAAGGGCCACATTCCCTGCTAGGCATTCTCCTGGGGGCTGCATGCCAGCAGCAAACACAGCCAGAAGCAAGAAGTGAGTGGAACAATTGATGCACATACAGGTGAAACTCGAAAAATTAGAATATTGTGGAAAGGTTCATTTCTTTCAGTAATTCAACTTAAAAGGTGAAACGAATACAGTATATGAGATAGACTCATGACATGCCAAGCGAGATATGTCAAGCCTTTATTTGTTATAATTGTGATGATTATGGTGTACAGCTGATGAGAACCCCAAAGTAACAATTTCAACTTTGGGGTGCTCATCAGCTGCAAGCCATAATCATCACAATTATAACAATTAAAGGCTTGGCATATCTCGCTTGGCATGTCATGAGTCTATCTCATATATTAAACTCCAGTAGCTAATGAAAACAATTGCTTACATAAATGGACTTTTCCACAATATTCTAATTTTTCGAGTTTCACCTGTATTAGCTTTATACAGCAAACTAGTTTTCCCCACCTTATCCAGGCAAGCAAGAGTCATTGTCAGAGTCCAAGGACATATTTCATCCAGGCAGAAACACACCAAGAGGGTGCAAAGGAGATCCAGTGATGAGGAGAGCGGGGTGGCTGGGGAGAGTCCCAAGGGCCAGATAGAGAGGCCTTAAGGGCCACATTCATCTCCCAGACCTGAGGTTCCCCACGCCTGATTTTAAGCATAGGAAGCATCGGAAGCTGCCTTCTGCTGAGTAAGATCCCTAGTCCATCTCGCTCAGCATTTCCAACACTGACCGGCAGTGGTTCTCATGGGTTTCATACAATGCATGGCCTCTTCCGGTCCTACTGTCATGGACTGGTTGAATGCAGAGGAACAGTGGGGTGAACCAGCTGAGGAACCGACAAGGGAAGAAGGCTCAGAGCAGGGTCCTAGAGCCCTCATGCCTCCTTCCCAAAGGTGGGCAAGTGGTAACTAGGCTTCAGGAAGGAGGAAGGAGGACTCTAGGACCCTGTCAGAGCCCTCATGCCTCCTTCCCAAAGGCCAGCACTTGCTAGACTTTGGGAAGGAGGTAGAAAGGTGGCCCTTGAGCCCTCTGCAGGGGAACTGGCTCTAAATCTGCCTCTAAAGTACATTTATATTCCACCAAGGATCTTTATTATTTATCATCATCACATTCTGTAGACCACTCAGAGACTGAAGCAAGCTGAAATTGATTGTGATATTTATTTTTTTGTGGGGAAAGAGAGGGGAGAGAGAATTGTTTTGATTTAGAGTCAGGATAAGGAGGTTATAGCCCTCCTGATGTTGTGGGACTACAACTCCCATCTTCCCTGACCATTGGCCATGCATGCTGGCTGCAACTGATGGGAGCTGGAGTTCCCAATAACATCTGGACACCTCTATTCCTGTTCCTGATTTAGAGAACAGCAGCCGAAGGGGGAGAAATATTACGATACATTGCAATTTGGCTTCATTTATTTTGTGCTTCGGTTGTTGATTATTTCATTTTTATAAAACAAACAAACCCAGGCTAAAGATGTGAGAAAGTGCACTTCCTTAATTCGGGGTTTAATTTGCTCCAGCAGTGACGTCAGAATGACAATTGAATTGAGAGCAGGGCTTGTTTGGATGGAACACTGATTGGCTGAGATGCAAAATCTGCGCCTGCAGTAATATACGAACAGCTACAGAGAGATCGAGAAGGTGGGTTGCCTGTTTCTGAGGCTGATTTATATTCTTACCAGACATTTCCCTCCCCCCACTACCCAAGTTCCTCCATTCTGAGGTTTTCTTCTGTTTACTCTCTGCACGTTACTGCAGGCATGAACTATATATAGCTCCGTACGGCGGGGATACCCTCGCCATTACTCCCGGATTTATGATCAGCCATGAAAAGTTAATTCATCTCCAACTCTGCTTATGGAGCTGGAAAGGCAACCTCTGAATAATTCATCTTTATACACTCCTCTGAGCCTTTCTGGAGGCTGAGCAAGCCGGGAACAACATCATGCCATTAGCGGCAGGAGGTCCTGCTCAATACGTAAGGCCACTTCAAGGTTACACGACGCATATGCTTCACGATGCCTTCCAGGGCTGCCAACCTGGCAGACTTTCATAATCGAAAGAAAAAGTAAGGCAGCTCTCAGAATGAATAGGAAAGATCATTGTTATTATTTATTAAACTTGTACGGTGCACTTCATCCAAGGATCACAGGGTGGTTCACAAAACTACATAACACAGAAACACACGAAACAATAATGCCCCCAACACAGTTTAAAAGGCCATAAAGGTAAAGGTAAAGGGACCCCTGACCATTAGGTCCAGTCATGGATGACTCTGGGGTTGTGGCGCTCATTCTGCTTTATTGGCCGAGGGAGTCAGCGTACAGCTTCTGGGTCATGTGGCCAGCATGACTAAGCCGCTTCTGGCGAACCAGAGCAGCACACAGAAATATCGTTTACCTTTCCGTCGGAGCGGTACCTATTTATCCACTTGCACTTTGATGTGCTTTCGAACTGTTAAGTTGGCAGGAGCAGGAACCGAGGAACGGGAGCTCACCCCATCGCGGGGATTCAAACCGCCAACCTTCTGATCGGCAAGCCCTAGGCTCTGTGGTTTAACCCACAGCGCCACCTGCATCCCTTAATTAAAAGGCCATAGATTGTTTAATTAGCCAAAGGCCTTGAAGAAGAGGCCTTGGCAGGGGGTTGGACTGGATGGCCCTTGTGGTCTCTTCCAACTCTATGATTCTATGATTCTATTCTAAGAGGAATGTTTTCGCCTGGTGCCTAAAAATGTGTAATGAAGGCGCCAGGTCAGTCTCCCTGGAGAGAGGATTTTCACAAATGGGGAGCCACCGCAGAAAAGGCTTGTTCTCCTGTTGCCATCCTCTGGACCTCTCAGGGAGGGGACACACAATGAAGGACCTCAGATGATGATTGCAGGGACTAGGTTGGTTCATATGGGGAAAGCCAGTCCTTGAGGTATTGCAGTCCTGTGGCATTTAGGGGCCCAGAAACTAATTGGCAGCCATTGCAGTCATTAGCTTTTATAAAATGGGGAACACCTGACTTATCACCAGCACATGTGAAAAGGTTCTAGGGGTCTTAGTGGATCACAAGCTTAGCATGAGTCAACCGTGTGATGCAGCAGCAAAGAAAAAAAAGCTAATGTTATTCTAGACTGCATCAATGGAAGTATAATGTTGGATTCAAGGGAAGCAATAGTACCACTCTATTCTGCCTTGCTCAGACCACACCTGGAGTATTGTGTCCAGTTCTGGGCACCGCAATTTAAGAAGCAGATTGGGAAGCTGGAACGTGTGCAGAGGTGGGTGACTAACATGATCAAGGGTCTAGAAGCCAAGCCTTATGAGGAACAGTTGAAGGAGCTGGGTGTGTTTAGCCTGGAAAAGAGGAGGCTGAGGGAAGATATGATAGCCATCTTCAGATATCTCAAAGGCTGTCACGTGGAAGAGGGAACAAGCTTGTTTTCTCCTGCTCTGGAGGGTAGAATCATAGAATCATAGAGTTGGAAGAGACCACAAGGGCCATCCAGTCCAACCCCCTGCCAAGCAGGAAACACCATCAAAGCATTCTTGACAGGTGGCTGTCAAGCCTGTGCTTAAAGACCTCCAAAGAAGGAGACTCCACCACACTCCTTGGCAGCAAATTCCACTGTCGAACAGCTCTTCGGGTAGGACCCGAAACAATGGCTTCAAGTTACAAGAAAGGAGATTCCGACAAAACATCAGGAATAACTTTCTGACAGTATGAGCTGTTTGCCAGTGGAGCCAATTCCCTCGTGTGTTTTTTTAAAAAACAAACCTCCTGAACTTGTGCGTTGCCAAGGGAAAAATGCACAGCATAGGAAGGATCAGCCCCTTGCTTTGTTTACTATGAATTTTGAAATGTTTCTGCATGTGTTGATTAATGATTTTAATGAACTGGGCTGCTGTTCTTAGCATTAACTCTATTCTGCCTTCCTTGGCACGGACAGCTGCCCTCAAACAAGGCGGATTTGCCAAACTGCGCTGGGCACTTGTCACCTATAAAAATTCTCTATCTGGCGCCAGCTTCGAGGCTTGCCTTGTGAAAATCCGCTATGTCGCAAAGACACTGTTAGAATTTGATGAGCTTTTTGTCAGATTATCTCGCGTGTTTCCACCCCTCCAGCGTCTCGGCCCCTTCCCACCCCTTGCCATTTCGAAAACGGCCTTGTTATTTGGTCGTCGGGAAAGAGAGGTAGAGCAGCCGAGAGGGAGAGCAAGGGAGAAGGGAATCCCAACTCGTTCGATACATTGGAATCGATATTCTGCTTGGCAGGCTGCTGTGCGGGAGTGGAACTCGAGCCAAAATCAAAGGGCAGGCGAGACAGCGCGAGACCGCACGCTTGTTAGCAGGCATCTGGGCTGACACACAGCAAGCGCAGAGATAAGCAGGGAGGGAGGGGGAGCAACGATCACAATCCAGAGAAACTGGGGCACATTTTTTTTTTCAAGCCTCAGCATCTGCTGAAGAAGCTAAAACGAGAGCTTAAAATGGCCAAATATGTATCCGGTGTTGTCTATTTATAAATGCATACTGGTTATTATTTATTCATTTAGTACATTTATATCTCCTGCCAACCTAGCAGTTCAAAAACACGTCAAAGTGCAAGTAGATAAATAGGAACCGCTCTGGCAGGAAGGTAAACAGCGTTTCCGTGCGCTGCTCTGGTTCGCCAGAAGCGGCTTAGTCATGCTGGCCACATGACCTGGAAGCTGTACGCCGGCTCCCTCGGCCAATAATGCGAGATGAGCGCCGCAACCCCAGAGTCGGTCACGACTGGACCTAATGGTCAGGGGTCCCTTTACCTTTACCTTTGCATTTATATCTCCCCTTCCTCCAAGGAGCACAAAGTGGTACCTTTTACCAACAACCCTGTGAGGTAGGTTAGGCTGAGAGGCAGAGAGCGGCCCAAGCAATGGCTGAGCAGGGATTCGAACCCTCACCTCCCAGTCCCCCGCCCCTAGCTTTAACCTCTACACTACACTGAGGTTTATTTGTTTACTGCATCCCGCCCTCTTCTGCAAGGAGCTCCAGGTGGCGTACATGGTTTTCACCCCACCTCGCCCCACAACGACCCTGCAAGGTAGGCTTGACTGAGAGGCAGTGACTGGGCCCAAGGTCACTCAGCGAGTTTCATGGCTGAGTGGGGATTCAAACTCCAGCTTCCCAGGTCCTCGTCCATCACTCTAAGCACTACACCACACTGAGGTTTCTCTCCCTCCCTCACAAGGCTAGAAACATAATTTTCCACATAGGAAACCCATTGCTCTGTATTGTCTGCTCTGTTTGGCAGCAGGATTTCCAGCAGGGCTGGTTTCACAGCCAAGCTCTGTGAGGGGAATGGGGTTCTCCTAACAGCTCTCAGTACCCACAACAAATGACAGTCCCCAGAATTCTTTGTGGGGAGCCATGACCGTTACTTTGTCGCCATAGGGTTTTAACAGCATGGTTTGGGTGTTGTTGGCCTTGGCCAGGGGGTTCCAGGTCATCGTCTGAAGAGGATTCCAACAGTGGGGGCACGGCAACTCTCTGGCACTATAATAACAGTGGCTGCTTGTGCAATATGTTGCACAAGCACAAGGTACCCATTGGATTTGACTATTGCACAGCACTAAGAACCACGCTTCCACTAGCAGGATGGCTATTTCACAACCAGTTACAGGTAGGTAGCCGTGTTGGTCTGCCATAGTCAAAACAAAATAAAAAATAAAAAAAATTCCTTCCAGTAGCACCTTAGAGACCAACTAAGTTTGTTCTTGGTGTGAGCTTTCGTGTGCATGCACACTTCTTCAGATACACTGAAACAGAAGTCACCAGACCCTTATATATAGTGAGAGGGTGGGAGGGGTATTACTCAGAAGGGTGGTGGGAATGGGTGATAGGCTGATAGCTGTGGTAAACCTGTTGACGACTGTTAATGACTGCAATTAGTCTTACAGGAAAAAGCAAGGGGTGAGAAGGTTAAAAATAGCTTAGTCATGTATAATGAGATAAGAATCCAATGTCTTTGTTCAGACCAGGTCTCTCCATGGTTTTAAGCTTGGTAATGAGTTGCAATTCAGCAACTTCTCTTTCCAGTCTATTTCTGAAATTCCTTTGCAATAAGACAGCTACTTTGAGATCTTGTACAGAGTGTCCTGGGAGATTGAAGTGTTCTCCTATTGGTTTCTCTATCTTGTGATTCCTGATGTCAGATTTATGTCCATTTATCCTTTGGCGTAGAGTTTGGCCTGTTTGTCCAATATAGAGAGTTGAAGGGCACTGTTGGCATTTGATGGCATACACAATGTTAGATGATGAGCAATTAAATAGTCCTGAGATGGGATGTTTGATGTTGTTGGGGCCAGTAATGGTGTTGTCTGGGTGTATGTGGCAGCAAAGTTGGCATCTGGGTTTATTGCAGGCCAGTGTCCGTGTTAAGTCTGGTTGTAGTATTATTGTGGGTGAGGAGTTGCTTAAGATTGGGTGGCTGTCTGTAGGCGATGAAAGGTCTTCCTCCCAGAGCTTGAGAAAGAGAACTATCATTGTCTAGGAGAGGCAGCCACAACTGGATATCAGCCCTAAACGGCTTTATACTTGACTTTGTTGTTCATTTTACTGTTTTATAAGGTTTACACTTGCTCACAATGTTTTACTCAGATATTTAAATATATATTAGGTACACCACGCTGTGAACCTGCTTTAGAAGGCAATTGGATAAATACTGTAAATATGCCTCACGGGGCGAGGATTAAAATACGGTCTGTTAGCAGCTAGAACCTTAATCACGCCGCCAGAAGAAGAAGAAGAAGAAGAAGAAGAAGAAGAAGAAGAAGAAGAAGAAGAAGAAGGAACAATCTACAGTTTGACAACAGGAAAAATAAAATATAGGCAGCACACAGCAGCTTGAAATTGGTGTGTCTTGTTCCATTACAGACAATGAGAAATCAAATGGAAGGAAGTAATGCAGGCAGTCAAAAATAACCCACCAGATTACTGGGAAAGAACAATCAGTCAGAAGCTGGTATTCCGAAGCATGACTGCCTCCAACTTTGGAGGCAGAGGAGAACCGTTATGGCTAGTAGCCATTAATTGACCCTCTGGTTGCCATCCAAAACATCTGGGAGGCACCAGGTTGGCGAAGGCTGCCTTCAAGCATCCTAGCTCCCTTCTCAGCCAGCTGCATTTCATTCCAGCAAAGGCTGTTGTAACAGGAACCTCTCCTTTGCCCCGCGGCTCAGAATGTTGCCAGCTAAGCAGCTTACATAATTGTACCAGAAGACTGTGGACTTCATTTGGCCCAGCCAGAACCTAAGAGCCTCTTGTTGTTCTGAACTTTGCAGAGCCTGGTCGATAGATGGAACGCTGGCAGGTCACACACACACACACACACACACACACAGCCTTGTCTAGTGCTGGAAAAGGTTCGAAAGGTGAGACAAAGAAAGTTCTCACAGTTCAGCAACAAAGTACTTTCTAGGCCAAATCGTTTCCTTTTTTTCTCTTTAGGCAGTTTGTGATGTTGAGGCAGAATGTGAGCACTTTCCCAAAGTTTTCTGAGTTTTCATTCCCGATATACTAACACACACACACACACACACAAGGATTTTGGCAGAAGCAGGTGGGTCAGTGGAGGAGCCTATGGGGAGCGGAACAAATACAATGAAAACAGCTTTGTTGTACCAACTCTTACATTTACTGGAGACAACCATGAACTCAAGTACGTTTGCAGCCAGATGAATCACTTCCCAAACAAACTATTGTAGTCTTGTATCCAGAGTCGGACACGACTGGACCTGATGGTCAGGGGTCCCTTTGCCTTTTTTATCCAGACTACAATAGCCAGACTATAGCAGCCACTCAGTGAGCTGTCCATGGTACTGACCACCTGCGATTTAGCCTGACTTCTTCCTTCATATACAGCAGTGGGTCCCAAATTTTGGTTCTCCAGTGACCCCTTACCCTATAAAAAGCACTATTCAGAATAGCGGTTGCACAGCCCACTACAGAAGATAACAACACAACACAACTCAAAACGGTAGCAATTAATTGCACATTTGTTCAGAATCCAATGAAAACTCTTTGGTTTTATTAATTCAACAAAACTAATGAACTTGATCCAGTCAGACCAGATTTTCAGAGTCTGATAGCCATCTACACAGGCCCTGCCTCCCCCTTGCCTCTTAGCACACACACCCCAATAATCCCCCAGGGGTCACTCCCACCCACTTCGGAACCACTGACACACAGCTATTGGGTTGTACGGAATTTTCACTAGTAGCCTGGTGGGGCAGAGCCATCCTCCCAGCCCCAGTGTTTCTTCATCTTACCAGGAAGGCACTGGCAAGGTTGGGGCTGCACTGGTGCCCTAGCAAGCATTCCTGATGGTTATCCTTGCAGAGACCTTCGTACTCAGACAGGCCTTTGGAAACTGAGGCGCAGACAATACTCATCACTAGGCCGCTGTCAGGGTAAACTGGGTTTTAATTGTTGGCTCTCAATGTATTCTGATGTGTTTTCGTTATTGCTTTTAACTATATCCTTTTGTATCTTATAATGATTGTAAATCTCATGCTGTTTTTAAATATTGTAAGCTGCCTTGAATCCCAGTGTGGGAGAAAGGCAGGAAGTAAATATATTAAATACTAAATCATCATCATCATCATTTCTCCCCCCTAACAGTGTCTTCTGGCTCCTTCCTCCCCTGCTTCAGCTTCTGCCTCTGATTCTGGACTGCTCTCTGACCCAGCCTCTTCCTGCTCACTAAACTCTGTTGCCTCTTCAGCTTCCAACATCTCTCCCCCCACCATCTGCTCCTTCTTCTCCCTCTGACCACACATTGTCTTCCCACCACCAATTCCCAGCCTCTGAGCCTTCTTCCCTTGGGGGTTCCCAGCTGCTGCCTCCCACTATGCCTCTGCATCCAGCCAGTCCCTGACACCAGATATGGGTGACTGGATCATGCCCCTATATTGTACTGTACTCAAAGGAGTAGCCCACAAAGAAAACAGCATGCCCATGGACTGTGTTTTGTTGTCAGCTCACAAAGGACAGGCCTTTGGTTAGGCTGAAACAGAGAGAAAAGTATGCTGGCTAGAGTGATTATTGTTGTTAATGGGAAACTAAGGAAGCCACATCATTTACTCTCCTGGGTGTTATGTAAATAGTTATCTCACGATCAGCTAACTACAGGATGCAATCAAGAATATTTATAAGCACATGATCTCCTCAGCTGAATTCAGATCTAGGCATGGCTGCTATTTACCAAAGGCAGAAGCAATTCCATGCAGCCAGTATGTTCTTCGGAGCTGCAGGTCTAATTAATCTCAAGGCGAAATTAAGAAGTTGCGTTCACATTCCGCATACACAAATCCTCCAGCATCTGCTGTGCCAATCTCTTCCAAATACTTGTCATGCCCTTGGCAGATGCAAATTGTTTCAGCCAAAACTTGAGAGATGGTTGGATGAGAGATGGTGGGGCGATGGGGGTGTCAGAAGATGGTTGCCAGAGGATGAAATAGCCAAGATGAAGTGTTGTTCCTATATAGTCCACCTCCTATATAGTCCGCTAAGGGACCGCCTCTCCTGGCATGCCCCGTGTAGGACCTTAAGGTCCTCAAATAATAACATTTGGAGGTCCGAACCACAAGGATGCTAGGCTGGCTGCAACTAGGGCCAGGGCCTTCTCGGTACTGGCCCCGACTTGGTGGAATGGTCTGTCACAAGAGACCAGGGCCCTGCGGGATTTGGCATCTTTCCACAGGGCCTGCAAGACGGAGCTGTTCCGCCTGGCTTTGGGTTGGTTTTAGTTTAACCCTGATGTTTCATTCCTTTATGGCTTGATTGGTGAGCTACCCTATATACTCGAGTATAAGCCTAGTTTTCAGCACATTTTTTGTGCTGAAAAAGCTGCCCTCGGCTTATACTCGAGTGAGGCAGGCAGTGGCTCCTATGAAGCTTTCCCAGGTTTTTTGTGGTGAAATTGGGTTGCCTCGGCTTATATTCGGGTCGGCTTATACTCGAGTATATAGGTACTTAAAATGAGGCTGCATTTTAAACTTTAAATCGGATTTTAACCTGCATTTTAATTGATTGTTTTTGTATGTTTTGTGTGATTTTATGGGTGTTAGCCGCCTCTGAGCCCGGTCTTGGCTGGGAAGGGCGGGGTATCAATAAAAATTTATTATTATTATATTATAGTCTGTTCTAATGGATATGCTTTCACAGGCTTTCTGGGACTGAATAAGTCTGAGCCTCAATATGGAACCCCCAAAGGGATTCACACACACACACAAACACAGACATGCATTCCCTAATGGTTTGTTTCTCCTTCTGATGTCATTTGGGTGTCCCAGTCAACCTCCTTCTCTTGCAAGACTTCCAAGCTCAGCACTTTGGCTTGGTGTCTGCGGAGAAGCGCCATTGATGCCCCACCCCAGCCTCCATGGCCCCCACACCAGACACAGAAAGGTGTCGGCTGACAAATCATTCTCTAAATCAATGTTTACCTGGGCTGTTGTTAATCATGCACGGTGTAATTGACTCTCCCCAAGAATGCAGCAGGAACTGTCTCTGTTCTCCTTCTCAAGTACCTGCAGGTGGCTGCAATTTAGTGCTGTGTTTGCACTTGAGGAGTGGGGGGAAGGAGGGGGAGAAAACAAAGCACCTCCAACACCGAAACATATAATGAACTGCTCAGGTAATTGGAAGAGAAGTCCTGGGAGGCAGGAAATGCCACTGTAGGCAGGCTGGGAGCTCAGGGAGGGCGGCGATGCAAAGCCAGCTGCTGTGAAAAATTGCCTTGATCCTTAGCACGAGCCATGCAGGGCCTGATTTCAGTGAGTGTGCAGAACCGACAGCTAAATTAAGACCCTGCAGCTAGGCGAGATGGATGGCGTCCTTTGCGCAAGGGATGGATGCGAAGGGCAGCAGTGATTCTCCTCCTGCAGAGTGGAATAAGGAGTCGCTGTGCTTCCTTCCAGTTCAGCAAGTCAATCATGAGAGTATTAAGGCAGTAGAAGCAACTACGCTAAAAGTGAGGGATGGATAAATGTTGTGGCTGGGTGCCAAAGCTCAGCCACACTGCATGAGCTGTCCCACATTATAAGAGAGACTGAGAGGTCACTGGATCAGGCCAGGGGCCCATCTAGTCCGTCAGCCCATGCACACAGCAGCCACCCAGATGCCTGCTGGAAATGTGATAACTATTTAAAAAAGAAAGAAATATTGCCACACTCACTGTTACACTTCAGTTGTGCCCACTTAGACATCCCATAGATGTCCTAAGCATTCCTAAGCATGGCTTCGGTCCAGTATACCTGAAGGAGCGTCTCCACCCCCATCATCAGCCCAGACACTGAGGTCCAGCTCCGAGGGCCTTCTGGCAGTTCCCTCACTATGAGAAGCCAAGTTACAGGGAACAGGCAGAGGACCTTCTCGGTAGTGGCACCTGCCCTGTGGAACGCCCTCCCTTCAGATGTCAAAGAGAACAACAACTACCAGACCTTTAGAAGACATCTGAAGGAAGCCCTGTTTAGGGAGGCTTTTAATGTTTAATAGATTATTGCATTTTAATGCTCTGTTGGAAGACCGCCAGAGTGGCTGGGGAAACCCAGCCAGATGGGCGGGGTCTAAATAATAAATTATTATTATTATTATTATTATATTTATTATTATTATTATTACTCTCTCACCTTGAAAATCAGCTAAATCTTACTGGTTTTGGAAATGGAGAGAGGCTCAAATTGTGCCATGGCTCTAACCGACTAAAAGATTTTCTCTGAAAATAAAGTTTAATGGAAGCATCTGAGAAAGTGAGTAGCCGAGGGTCCACTTTACAGAGACGGAGTCAGGCAGACGCCACTAGAAGAGCCGAGCTCCGCATAAGCTTTTATGCTGTTTGTATGCATATAGCCCTTCAGAGGTTATTGGATGGCCTCATTCTAATTGCCCATCTACTTTTTGGCCAACTTCGTATATGCCAGCCATCCAACTGCCACATCAGAGAACTGTGCAATCACTCAACATGTGTTTCTGTGCCTATTTGGCATGTCGGTCCAAAACGCAATTCATTCCCTAGCCAGCTCACTCACTCGCCTGCACATCGTGTCGTGAAAGCCCCACAGAGTGCGATGGTGATGATTCAACAGAACTCAAGGCATCCAAGAAGGCTTGATGATGCCTGAACTGCGACTGGGAGCTGGGAGGGGAGCTGGGAGCAGGAGGAGAGCAACAGCCCAAGCAAAGAGTGGGTGGTGCATGAAGTCATAGCTCAGGGTGCTAATACCCTGTCACCTGCCATGCCCTCTCACAAATGCTCTCCAGACTTCGATGAGGACTTGACAGATTTAATCCTCCCTCCTCACAATATTCTGGGAACTGAGAGTGTGAGAAAGAAGGAGGTTGGTGGAGCCCTTTGACACTCAGAGACTGTCATCCCTGCAGGTCTTAAGAGAGTTTTGGATTGATTGTGTCCTAGTTCAGGAGCCAGGAACCTTTTTCAGCTCGAAGGCTGCCCCATTCCCTTCTGAGGCAACCCTTTGAGGGTCATAGAACTATAGAGTTGGAAGGGACCATGAGGGTCATCTAGTCCAGTGTTTCCCAACCTTGGGTCTCCAGCTGTTTTTTGGACTGCAACTCCCATCATCCCTAGCTAGCAAGACCAGTGGGTCAGGGATGATGGGAACTGTAGTCCAAAAAAAACACAGCTGGAGACCCAAGGTTTGGGAAATACTGATCTAGTCCAACCCCCTGCAATATGCCAGGCGGAGGTAGAACCTGAGACAAAAGTGGGCAGAGCAACAAATGTCAACTGCATCTTTGTACAGTAGGCCAGTATCTACAGAGCCTTCTCCCTGTCCCCCTTCCAGACAAACAAGAGGCAAGGCCAGAGTTAAAGGACACAGCCAGGCCAAAA
>JAWWNI010001272.1:0-120000 GCA_034642065.1 Darevskia nairensis
TGTTTTGGAAATCATTGAAGTATACAGCTATTGGCTTTAGGGATTTTTTTAAACAGCAGGCATGCTCAAGACTGGTGAGGTCTTAAAAGCAGGTAAGAGACACACCACCAGCTGATATTTGCCCCAATTTTGAAAAGGAGGATGTACAATGCGCAGGTGTCCTTAAACCAGGCATCTCCAAACTTCGGCCCTCCAGATGTTTTGGACTACAATTCCCATCACCACTGGTCCTGTTAGCTAGGGATCATGGGAGTTGTAGGCCAAAACATCTGGAGGGGCCGCAGTTTGGGGGATGCCTGCCTTAAACTCTGATCGCCTCCTCATGGGTAGACATTTAAAGCACGGGGCTCGTCCCGAAGAATCCTGGGAGCTGTCGTTTGTTAAGGGTACCAGGAACGACAGCCCCGCGAGCCATGAACTACAGTTCCCAGGATTCTTGTGCTTTCAACGCAGGGTGCGGATAGGACCAGAAAACAGATAGCTTTTAAAAAACAGAATCAAGCCTTAAACATAATTTGGAAATGTGCTTTAAGGGTCGTGTCTGGAGTTTTGTGTGTTTTTTTCGCTACCCGGACCTCCCGCCTACAATCACAGCCACGTAGCAAAAAAAAAAGCCAAAGTCCCAATGCACATAGATCTCATCCTGAGCATGGTTTGATAACCTTGAGCATATACAGTCGTACCTTGGCTCCCAAACGCCTTGTGAGTCGAACGTTTTGGCTCCCGAACGCTGCAAACCCAGAAGCAGGTGTTCCGGTTTGTGAAAGTTCTTTGGGACCCAAACAATCCGGCGGGGCTTCCGATTGGCCGCAGGAACTTCCTGCGGCCAATCGGAAGCCGCGCCTTGCGTTCCCGAACGTTTTGGAAGTCCAACGGACTTTTGGAACGGACTCCGTTCGACTTCCAAGGTACCACTATATCTATATATGGGGTTTGTGTTCAATGTTAGTCCTACTCAAAGTATCTGACTTCCGATACCACTGAAATTAATAAGCATGGATAACTTTAGGTCCATTCATTTCAACGAGTCTACTCTGAGCAGGAGCTAGCTGGCGACAAAGCAGGGAGGAGGGGATTAATGCAACCTTCTCCGCCTAGATGTTGCCGGAACTTAAGCTGCCACCATGGGGTTGGCGGGAACTGGGGGTTCTTGCAAACTGATTTTGGTTTCAAAAGCAGGTTTCTCAGTTGCAGATGTTTTGGCGTGAGGATGATCACCGGTTTGGATTGGCACCCATTTCCTGGGGAAATGGGTGTCGGGTCAGGTTCGAAAGCTGGGTCTCCACAAAAGAAGCCGGCAAGCTGTTCCTATTACTCTTCGGACAAGATCCAACGGTTGAGAAATTGGCTCCTGGGGCTGCATCAAACGTCAGGAGACCCAGTGAAATGTATGGATGTGACTGTTTGGGGTCCATTCATTTCAACGGGCTTACTCTGAGCAATGCGAAGCGCAATGCGAGCCCAGCACCCTAACTTCCGAGGGAGCTTTGGGGAGCAGTTTCCTGGAAAACTACCAAGGGTTAGCCATTGAAAGAAAACTACCCGGACAAGGCAAACCCCACCGGGCACGGCCAGCATCTCTTTGTAACCTGCAAACCGGCTTCCCGTCGTTCTTTGCATCTGCGGTTCAGAACCGCTTTAAACTCCTGGAGCTTAAAAAAACAACAACGACAGAATAATAATTAAAAAAACTTAATCAACATTGGGGTTATTACACGCTTCAAAAGTGGGTTGTGTTTTTTTAAAATATATATATATACAAGAATTTGGGAGGGGGGGAAGGAAACCAGTCGCGCTGTTCTAATTATATACTTATTTTTAAGCCCCTTCCCCGCAAAAAGTGCATTTTATATTATATATTTATATCTATTTATATCTATCTATCTATCTATATCTATATATAGATATTTTTTTTCCTGTACTCCTTTTACGACCTCCCCCACCCCCACCCCCTCCTAGCAAACCCCCTTATCAAACATACAATCCCTGGAATGTCTTATTTTTTCTTCTTCTGTGCTTAGCTTTGCCTCGTTCGACAACAGTAAATTAGTCGTTTAAGGGTTCGCGGCGGTGTTTTTAAAATATGGATATATATATGTATTTTTAAATAGAGTGCTCTGGCTAGATCGTTCTCTGTATAGCTAACGGCGACAACAGCAGGGAGAAATTATTAAGCAAGGTGGGGGCCCAGCACACCTGACGTGAGCTCTGCTTTTACCTTTCGCATAACACAAGAGATGGAGAACCTGCGGCCCTTTCCTAGAGGAAGATGGGCCATGCAGCTCCCCTCCTCTTCCCTGAAGCTGCTGGGGTTTTGAAACCAGCAAAGAGGGCCTTAGGGCCCCCCCAATCTCTGGGTGCACCTGAAAAATTCGGTGTCTAGAAGAATGAACAAAAAGAAACCCTTTAAAAACCTGCTCCCAGAATGAAGTTTCAACTCTCCCTTGGTTGGGTCATTCTTAAGTCATTCCACAAGCAGAGGAGCTTCCACGTGTGGAATTAAATGCCCCCCTATCCTCCCCGCCCTCCCCCCAAATTTGCTCTGGGGGTTCCTCCAGCCATCTGGAACGGATTGGGGGGGATTTGGGGGGGCACACAGGGGGAGGAGAGAGGGGGGAAGTTCCGCTTAGCGAGCGGAAGCCGTTCCAGCTTGCGGAATGACTTCGGTTGCAGTCGTTTCTGAGCAGCTTCCGCGAAGGATCTCGCAGATGCTCCCCAAAGGATGAGAAAAAAGGGTGCTTTCAAGGAGGTAAACGCGGAAAAGCTAGCAAAACGCTCTCTTACAAAGAACATTAAAATTAAAAAACCAGCATCCCACCCCGGGGAAAAAAAACCCCCAGCATCAACAAGAGCACTCTGGGGTGCGCTTCTTAACTTAAATTAAAAATTTATAGACATCAAGTTGAAAATATAAATAGATCTATAGATTTCATTTTTAAATAGCCTGACCTGGAGAGAAGGAGGGGAAGCAGCGCGATTACAGGGTAGCACTTAGAACTTGGGGGGCGGCAAGAGGCTTTCGATATACGTCTCGCGTCGCCGGCGCGGAAGAATCGCGGCGGGCCTTTTCCTGGCGACTTCGACCGAAGCCGTGGGAGAAGAAGAGATGCATTAAGGCCAAATCGATTTATGGAAGCATGGGAGATTCTACCAACCCAACCCAACCTTAGCCACCGACGGCGGGGGGGGACGGACCCCACCCTCCATTTCTGTTCCGCTTCCTCGGTAAACCTAAGCAGCTATGCCATACAGCTCTTTATGAAATGTCTCAGGTGGAAAGCAAAGACGAGAGAATCAGGTCTAAAGTGAATAAAGGAAGCCCCCCCCCCCCTTAAAGCAGACGACAATCCCTTTCCGTACATCAACTCACACACACCCCCAATTAAAAAAACCACACATATCTGAAGTCCCTGCCCTTGTCTCTTTTTTTTGCAAACAAGTCTCCAACATATCCTCTCTCTCTTTTTTAAAGTGCAAAAGAATAATATTCCCCCATTGGATCAAACGGGTCAGCGTTAGTGCAAAAGAAGGAAAGTCCTTAAGACATTTTTCAAGACGCTGTATCCTCCTTTCCTACTTAAGGCTTCTTGTTTTTTGGTGGGCGAGGGGGGGCACAGCTTAGCCCAAACCAAAGCCCCCTCCTAAAACTCAGGACAGCGGGCAGAAGCGGCCAGGTGGTCTCGGCCGCGATTTGAGAAAGTTGCTTTCCCTCCACGCAGGAGAAAACCGGGAAGCGGAGGCGCAAGATGGCGGCGTCAACTGGGCCCAGGCCCCTCTCTCCATCTCTCCTCCGCCTGGGACCAGAAAGTGCTCCAAAGCTCTCGCCAACTCCTTTTCGGAGACGAGGAACCCTTAAGAACCAACGGGGTTTGCTGGAAGGTGGACCTAACACATGGCAACTCAAGTGTTGGCAAGGAAGAGTTCGTGGTTAGGAGCACAACACCCAAGGGACGTCGCAACAACCTCCAACTTCACGACGGTAGGTTGCCACCAACTCCTCGTTCTGGGGCGCAACAGATTTTAGTAGGTCAACCCAGTTGCAGAGGGTCCTTTCCACGTCGGCCCCTGGACGAAGAACCTCACGGCCTGAGCCAAAGAGGGCAAGGATTTATTACGGGAATTACATCAACGCCCTAGAGATCTGTCCCTCCTGATCTTAGCTGGGGGGGTAGAGGGTGGCAACCTGTCTCCCCCTTCCCCACACTTCCACGAACTCCCCACCCCACCCTACATTCACACAAACGGACACGGGTTCGCAAGGAACGGCCCATGCCGGCTCGCCAGCGGAAGAATTGTCATGGATGCAGCTTATACAGCAGGGTGGGGAGGTGCAAAACAGGAAGATTGACAGCTGTCACAGGGTCAATGGCAACGAGAGGGTGGGTGGGTGCCTTCCAGGTCAGCAAGAAGCAGGAAACGGTGCCCCCCCCTGTAAGCATTGAATCCCGCAGAGTTGCGAAAAGATCTCGTTTCTCAGACTGAAACCCCTTTGGTCATTATTGGGCCAAATAAACTATCCCCCCCCCTTTGATTATTATTATAATTATTTTTTTTGCAATGGAATCCACTCATTTACAAAGATGTCTCTGCATACAGGCTCCCCACCACCAGACATTTTGCAAGCATATCGACTTTTCCTAAAACTCCCAACGAATTGAAGTCAGCAGCATAGCAATTTGGGGTGGGGGGGTGGGATAGGATCAGAAGGTGCCGACGTAGAAGACACACACATACCCTGAAAAAAAATACAGCTTTTCAACCACTTGAAATTAACATTTTGATAAATTAAGGTTCTTTTTGGATCGTGAAATTAAAAAAAAAAGGGAAAAAACACGAAAACAGCCCAGCCTATAAGGGAAACATGTCTGTTATGTGTATTTTCATATTATTATCATCATCACTTTTGTCGCTGATGTCATTTAGAAGCATTAGGTTTTTATTTTTCCTTTTCCTGAAATGCGGTAATATAACCAATAGTTTCTTTGGCAACACTTTATCACAACCTGCATCATTTTTTTAAAAAATAAAATAATAATAAAAAATAATATTTTCTTTTTAAAAATAAAACAATCGAACACCTTATATACAGTATGTGATTCGCGGAAGAGGGACCTTACATGCAGAGATGTCCTTTGTGTGTGTGTGTGTGTGTGTGTGTGTGTGTGTGTGTGTGTGTGTTGTGTTTGTGATCACTTGTACAAAGAAGGAATAAGGTTAAGGCAAAATGTATTCAGAGGCCGGGGCCTCCCTACGCGGAGAAGGTACATAATTTTCTCTCGTTTTTTTTTCCCCATCTCTCTCTTAAATTTTTATTTTTAGTGCAAACGCTTCAAAGGCTTGTGTTAAAGTGTTGCCAGCACTCTCATGGCCGCAGCTTAGCCCCCACACCAAGCAACGAACACCAGGCCCCCTTACCCTTTTGAGGGCGGCGGAAAAGTTCATCTAACAAAGGTGCGGTATCTCTGCTCAGGAAAACAAAATAAAATAAATGGGATCAGGACAGGACGCGGAGAAACCAACCGGCGGGCTCCGCCGCGACAGCCACGCTCTCTTTCCAAAGGGTCCTGGGAACTGTAGTTTGGGCGCGGGTGCCGAGAAGTCTCCCCCGAGAGATACCCCCAACCCTCCCCCTTGTTAGCCCTTCCCCGAACACAGAACTACGTACAAAGTTCGCAGGACTCCTTGGGGAAGAGGGGGGGGTGGCGGATGAAGCCAGCGGCCGTCGGTCAAGCGTCGAGGACATGATCCGCAGGAGGAGGCTCTGCAGAGAATGAAACGGACGAGGGGAGGGAACTCTTTGAGATGGAGGAGGCGAGAGGGATACAGAGAGAGGGTCATGCTCGGGAAAGATTCGTACAGGGATGGCGGGCAAGCGAAAAATAATAATAATATTGCGGCGTCTCCTCGGGCGCAAGCTTGCAATAGCGGTTTGTGCAAAGGCTAACTGGGGGGGGGGAGAGCACACAGCCAGGGGTCCCCGGTTCTGCATGGGGTCTCAGCCTCAAATGGTTCGCGGGGACTGGACACAGATTTTGGAACTGGCCAGACCAATCCCACCTGGTCTTCTGCCATTTTCTGGGCAGGACAGGATTAAAACGCATGCTGGGGTTGAAGAGATGCTGGAAGGAAAATACGCTGTGCTGGGGGGCAGGCGGTGGGGTGGGGGAGAGAAAAGAGGGATTTGGCTGCTATTTCTTAGGTGCCCCAAAAATAAAAATTTAAACCCCAAAGAACAAAAACCCACCCTTTTTCCTTGTTCCTAAGCTTCGAAAATACCCTGACTTTGAAAAGAGAGAGAGAGAGAAATGAAGGAAGTCTTTTGCACTGACTGATGGATCTAGGGGATATTGGTTATTGATTGGTTGTTAGGTGGGCTTGAGGAGTGGGGAAGAGAGATTTTGGATGGGGAGGGGAGGGTGGGGTGGGGAGAGAGAGGGAGGAAATACACACAAAACGTAAAACAGTCATGGAGGTGTAAAACAAACTGGTAGAGATACCACAACTTTTGATTACAATAAAGAATCTCATGTATCTATCTATTTACAAAGTCCACGCTAATTTTTGCATATGCAATCGTTTTTTTAAGTCAGTGCTAAGCCGAGGTTCTCTATGGAAGAGAAATATTTTTTGGGGGGGGTAGAGGTTCGGTGATGGGGCCACAACCATCCAAGTGCCACGACCTCCTTCCCAATTTGCTTCGAATGGGCCGGATCCATAAAAACGACGGGAAGATCCCAAAGCTGGCGTTTTGTCCGCCAAATTTGCCGATTTATATATTTTTTAAAGCCATTTGGTTTTTGTTTTTAAAATAGAAACGCACCCTTGAAATATGTTTTTTTTTTCTGAGTTGTTACGGAAGGCGAGTTACTTAAACGAATCTGCTCCCGATTCAAGACCCTTGCGGACTTTGCAAAAATAAAAATCCAGTCCCAAACTATGAAACCAAGATGGAAGCTGTTTTGCACAGCGTTGAATTCTACCTTCCAATCACCAGCTTTTGGGTACCTTTTTCCACTGTTTCCCAACCAGACTTTTCCTGCCGCCTCCCAAATTGGCTCCCCCCCCCCCTTGGACTGGGGAAATGGAGAACTGTTCTCTGGGTCCCGATTCCATGGGAAAATGGGCTTTCTCTCCCCTCTTTGCATCCGCCAATTTGCTTCGGTCTTGATCAGCTTTGACGGGCCAAACTTGGATCGGACCCCTGTCTTCCCAAAGGAGGGATGAGCGAGGCTGACCCAAAGCACTTGGGGGGGCGAGAGTCGAGGAACGGCGAATGACACCGGACAGCGAATTTGCAATTCAAACTTGGAATTTGGAATTAAATTTGGAATTTGGAATTCAAACTTGGAATTTGGAATTAAATTTGGAATTTGGAATTCAAACTTGGAATTTGGAATTAAATTTGGAATTTGGAATTAAAAGCTCGTTGTTTTCAATTTGGAGGGGTTTTTTGGGGGGGTGGGGTGGGCAAGAGCTGGTTTGGAAGGAAAGCCGGCACAAATACGAGCCGGGATGCGATCGCCCCCATCAAATGGAGCCCTCTGTCCCCCCGAACCCGACTGAAAACAGGGGCGGTCAGTTGGTGGGAACCGAGGTCTCGAAATCTCTTCTCTTGAGGGAGGTGGTCTTGGGAATGATGGTTGCGGCCGGATGAGGGGGGAAACCAATTAGAAAACGTACAGGCCAGCACTGGCAGTAAGACATTAAAAAGTGTGTGGGGGGGGGAATAGGTGGGGTGGAGAAACCATACACAAAATAACCCAATGATTCCTGCCTAAAAATTCAAGCTTCCATTTTCGTATTTTGTGTGTTTTCCGAAGTGCAAATCACTTCCGAGGGCTATTTTTTCCTCAAAAATTTCGCTGTGTCACAGAATCTAATTAACTTCAGTCCTCCCAATTTCATATTTTACGTTTTTCGCTTTGCTCCTGGTCTCAAACCCACGAACCAAAACGGTGGGTTTCATTTTAAGTCTCTCTCTCTCTCTCTCTCTCTCTCTCTCTCTCAAATATATAGATAAGATAGATAAGATATATACATTTGCTTTGTATTTTTTTTTCTCTCTTACAAAAATAAATTCGATTTTAGGAATTATTTTAATAAAAACAACAAACAACAATAAATTTCTTTCTGTAGAAGATGGTTTCAAACGTGTAAACATATTTGTTTCTTTCTTTTATATATATATATAGATATATATATTTATTTTAAATTAAGATAAAGTGATTTCAAAGTACCCGTTCCATGTCAAAGTGCTAAGACTTAAGTTTCTAATCTTTTTTTTGTGTGGGGGTGTGTTTTTTTATTGCTTTTTTTCCTCTATATTAAATAAAACATCCGCGTCTTCCCACCCAACTCATTTTATTTTTCTTCGTTGCTCCCCTCACACTTTCCCCCCTCACAAACAAACACACACACACACTCGCTCCCCTGTTGGGTTACATTCGGACAAACCTTTTCTTTCGTATTTAAATTAAACGAAAAATCTTTAAAAGTGCTTGCGGAAAAAAAGAAGAAGAAGACTTAAATCTCTCTCTCTTTCTCTCTTTTTAGAATCATTTTTTTTTCTTTTTTTAAACTGTGCATTTAGAAAATTCTGAAATGGATAAAAAGGTGCCCTTGGTTTCTTAGCTTTAAGAGGGTGCTAACGTTTTTCTGGCAAAACCTGATAAAACAGCCGCTGCGTTATCTAGAATGCTGTCCTTCTACATCGGGTGGTTGGTCTGGGAAACGGGATTCGGTGGGTCGCCACAGAAAAACCAGCTTGGACCACAAACCTCGCCTTGGTCCAAACCAAATATCCCCTTTTTTATTTTATTTTTATAGTGAGGCTCCGTAAAATCTCAATAACTCAGGGGGGGGGGCGTAAGCGGGAGGGGGGGGACACACACCCTATTTTGATAATCCTCAATTTCAGTGCGTTGGCTGGTCGTGGCTTACTTTTTTGTGCTAGGCACCTGCATATATATAGTACCAAAAGGGGTAGGAGGACCGGGGAGTGAAGGGTGGGAGGGGGGGAAAGGGAACTGCACCCCACCGGACAAAAAAAGGGAGAGGGGTTGTGGACCCAGAGGCCGCCCGGATCCATAGAATCACCAACTAAGTTTTATGGCTGTTCCTTGCAAATGGCCCCCCCATGACTATTTTGCCCTTCTGCCAGCAAAGCAGAACTCTTGGCATGTTCACACACGCAAGAGCCCCATGGGGTGGAAAGGGAGGGCTCCCCCCCCAACCTGAGGTGCTCAAGGAGGTCAAAATTGCAACCCCTGCAGAGAGGTTAAAGGCATCACAAGCTCCTGCAATCCTTTAAAAGAGTCCTGTTGTTTTTGCCCGGGAAGCTTTTAAGTCAAGGTGCAATAGCTCCAGGTTTTTCCTGAACTCAAAATACAGCATTTCCCACGGTGGCCGATAGCCCAGCCCAGGCAAAATCCTTGGGTTACTGGAACTAAGGTTCCCAGCGAGGGCGATTTATGGTCAAGGCTGGAACCTGGTCAGCCCGCAGGGGAGAGGGGAATTTCGGAAAGTCGGACCGTGAGGGCCAACTTCCTGCCTGCAAAGCATAAGGTCTATTTACAATATGAAATATGCATTTTGGAGGGCGGAAGAGGCACAGTGCTGTGTTCAAGGACTGCAACAGCGAATTGTTGAACCCCAAAGGGTTGTTTCCAGCCAAATTCTACTCAAGAGTAGAAATCAATGAGCCCGGGTTAGACATGACCCTCGATTTAAATGGGTTCAAGCCCTGAGTAGAGACAGCCCTAACTTAACTTTATCCGCGGACAAAATTTGGTTTCGTTCCGCAGGGCAAGCAAGACGCCGCTGGAGCAATGCCAAATAGCAAACTTATTGATTAAGAGTCCGGCCAGTTGACGACTCAAATGCTGGGGGGGAGGAGGAGAGATCTTTAACGGAAGTCAAATCGAACGTGGACCAGATGAACGATTCGAAATTGGCGATCCGGGAGGGTCTGGGGGTATCCTCAAACCAGCAGATATTGGAGAAAATTCTCTTCCGCTGGTTTGAGAACTGCGGTTTGCAAGCCAAGCCTATTCTGGAGCCAGGATACATTTGACACCTACCAATATAGGTGAATCCTAGACTTGACGTCCTTGGGTGGGGGCTGCCGGCGCAGCCTCCTCACCCCACCCCTTTTACGACCAGAGGTTGGGGTCTGCGGCCGCCCGGCAGGAACGGATTATTTGAAAACCCGCGAGCCTTTCGAAAAATAAAATTTGAATCGGCCTAAATTTGCAGCACAGGAAAATACCACCTTGGTCGATTTGCAAGGACGGATTTAAATTTAAAGATCTTGCGGTGGAAAAATTCAGGAATGCGACCCCCCCCCCCAAAAAGTCCTCTAAGACTCATACGGAGTGGCCCAAACCAGAGATTTGCATTTAGACAGCGCCAGGAACCCAGAGGCTGAAAGGTCTTCCTCCAGAACAAAACAAGACCTTTAAGAAAACTTATGGGCATTATCTGAAACAAAATGAGCACCTTCAGGATGGGGGTGGGTGGGGAGGGCGGGGGGGGGACAGGAAGAGGAAGGAAGTTTTCCCCCCACCGATTCATTTGATTCCTCAAGCCGCCAACACAATTTATCTCCCTGCTTTTTTGTTCCCTTGGAACATTACGCTCGCTAAAATAGATAAAATCTCCAATATAATATATATTTATATATACACATATATATATGTATAAGTTTTAAAACGTTTAACAAACTAAAAACTCTGGAAGCTTCGCCTTGCATTTAATAGACCCTCTCTCTCCCCCCCCCCAACCAGGGCATGAAAAACAAAAACCTTAAAAATTAATCTGCGGCTAACGAGAGGGGTACAACGAACTGCCTATTATTATGGGGAAGATCACAAACAAGATATATATATATATTATAGACTTATAAGGCTATTCTTTTCCCCGCCCCCAAAAAAGAGCGAGGAAACCATATTTTAAAAGAGGAACCGGAGGAAAGTTATAACTAGATTTTGTGACACCTGTTTTGTTTTGTTTTTCTCGTTTCGGGTTTTCTTTTTGGTTTTTTTTTTTTTTAGGAGAGTTCTTGCGTTTCGCCCTCGGACTTCGCCCCCCCTACATTCAAATCCCCCGACGCCGCTTTGGCGCTCGAACTCTCGTCAAAGTACTGTTCTAGGCCGTCCTGCGGCGCGGTCGCATCCTGCGTTTCGTGGGCCTCCTCCTCGCCGCCCGCCAGGCTCCCGTTGTCGTCGGGGTTGGAAGCCGGGGCGGGAGGGGCGGACGCATCTCTCACTCGGGGCTTGCGCCCCCTCCGGGAAGGGATCCCGTTGCAGCCATCCTTCTTAAGGTGCCGGTGCAAGTGGTCGGAGCGGACGAAAGTCTTGAAGCAGCTCTCGCACTGGTAGGGGCGCAGGCCCGTGTGGACGCGCATGTGGTTCTTCAGGTCGTAGTTGTGGGCGAAAGCCGCCCCACACTGCTGGCACAGGTAGGGCTTCTCGCCGGTATGTTTCCTCATGTGAACCTTCAGCTTGTCCTGCCTGCGTCGGAAAGAGAAGGAGGGGAACGTTAGTAATAGCGGTTGGAGGATGGATGGCGGTATCTTGAAGGGGGAGCGGTCGCTCACAGATAGAGGATGCCCCAGGTTCAGTCGCTGGCTTCTCCGCTTTAAAAGAGCTCTACGTCTCTTTCAAATCGGAACCAGTGAAGGCGGTGAAGGTCCTGTGTGAGTGCCTGGAGGCGGTTGGAGGATGGATGGCAGCTAACAGATTGAGGTTGAATCCTGACAAGACAGAAGTACTGTTCTTGGGGGACAGGGTGCGGGCGGGTGTGGGGGACTCCCTGGTCCTGAATGGGGTAACTGTGCCCCTGAAGGAACAGGTGCGCAGCCTGGGGGTCATTTTGGACTCACAGCTGTCCATGGAGGCGCAGGTCAATTCTGTGTCCAGGGCGGCTGCCTACCAGCTCCATCTGGTACGCAGGATGAGACCCTCCCTGCCCACAGACTGTCTGGTCAGAGTGGTGCATGCTCTAGTTATCTCCCGCTTGGACTACTGCAATGCGCTCTACCTGGGGCTACCTTTGAAGGTGACCTGGAAACTGCAATTAATCCAGAATGCGGCAGCTAGACTGGGGACTGGGAGTGGCTGCTGAGACCATATAACACCAGTCTTGAAAGACCTACATTGGCTCCCAGTACGTTTCCGAGCACAATTCAAAGTGTTGGTGCTGACCTTTCAAGCCCTAAATGGCTTCGGTCCAGTATACCTGAAGGAGCGTCTCCACCCCCATCGTTCAGCCAGACACTGAGATCCAGCTCCGAAGGCCTTCTGGCGGTTCCCTCACTGCGAGAAGTTACAGGGAACCAGGCAGAGGGCCTTCTCGGTGGTGGCGCCCGCCCTGTGGAACGCCCTCCCACCAGATGTCAAAGAGAAAAACAACTACCAGACCTTTAGAAGATATCTGAAGGCAGCCCTGTTTAGGGAGGCTTTTAATGTTGAATAGATTATTGTATTTTAATGTTCTGTTGGAAGCCGCCCAGAGTGGCTGGGGAAACCCAGCCAGATTGGTGGGGTATAAATAATTAATTATTATTATTATTATCATCATCATCATCATCATCATCATCGGGTTTGGGCTGGGTGTTCATCAGTATGCGGATGATACCCAGCTCTACCTCTCTTTCAAATCAGAACCAGTGAAGGCGGTGAAGGTCCTGTGTGAGTGCCTGGAGGTGGTTGGAGAATGGATGGTGGCTAACAGATTGAGGCTGAATCCTGACAAGACTTTCCTTTCCCGGTCCTACCCTGAGATGCCACTGCGTGCAAAAGAAGGTGCTCCACTATGTCCAAGAGGGACGTGGGTGGCGCTGTGGGTTAAACCACAGAGCCTAGGGCTTGCCGATCAGAAGGTCGGCGGTTCGAATCCCTGCGACGGGGTGAGCTCCCGTTGCTCGGTCCCAGCTCCTGCACACCTAGCAGTTCGAAAGCACGTCAAAGTGCAAGTAGATAAATAGGTACCACTCCGGCGGGAAGGTAAACGGCGTCTCCATGCGCTGCTCTGGTTCGCCAGAAGCGGCTTAGTCCTGCTGGCCACATGACCCGGAAGCTGTACGCCGGCTCTCGGCCAATAAAGCGAGATGAGCGCCGCAACCCCAGAGTCGGACACGACTGGACCTAATGGTCAGGGGTCCCTTTACCTTTACCTTGCTATGTGTAAGTGGCAATGAGTTTGTGTGTGTGTGTGTGTGTGTGTGTGTGTGTGTGTGTGCGTCTCACAGCTTCGAAGGTTGGGAGGGGCATGTCTCTGCATGCCAAGAAGCAGCGCAGTCTCCGTGATTCAGGGTGGGGGAGGAGAGCATGGGCAAAAACATCCTCCGTGCTTCTCCCCGGTGTTATTTCCATGCCATCTTCCCCCGAGTGCAGCAGGCCAGCGCCCCCCCCATCAATCTTCCTAATGCACCGCAGTTTATGAACTAGGCTGCAACGGAGCTAATGCATCAGGGAATCTCCCTTCCAGAAGGGAGGGGAGCCGGAAAATAAGAGCCGAGAACATTAAAAGGGGGGTGGGGGTTAAGGAGAAACAAGAAAAGGCCTTCAGTGTCACGAGGGGCTGATTAGACCAGCGTTTCCCAACCGGTGTGCCGCGGCACAGGAGTGTGCCGCAAGACACCGGCTCCTGTGCCGTGGGAAGACACCGGCTGCTGTGCCGCCCTGGGCCGCTTCCGCTTCCGGGTCGGTCCGGGCTGGTGTCGCCTCGGCTCCGCTTCCCGCTCGCCGACCGCTGCCTTCGCCGGGGCTGCCGGGCGCTTCGCCCGCTGCCTCTGCCGCCCCGGTCGCGGTCGGGGACGGGCGGGAGGTGCCGGTGCCACCGGGCTCACTCGGGGCCGGGTGGAGGTGCTGCCGGGGGGCTGGGCGCGGGAGGGGGGCGGGCGCCTGGCCCGCCGATCTCCCGCTTCGTTTTCGCCCGCCCGGGTCCTTCCCCTCCCTCCCGCCTGGGCGCGCGGACACCCCGCCCCCCGGGGCGGGGGGGGGGGCGGGGTGCATGTGGTGGTGGTGTGCCGCGAGATTTTTTTCGTGGGACAGGTGTGCCGTTGCCCCGAGGAGGTTGGGAAACACTGGATTAGACTCTCCAGCTCATGAGCCTTGCTTCCCCCACCCCAAAGACGGTTTTGCATATTGTAACAGGACCAATTTTCTGGCAGTGAGTTTTGTCTTGCAAAGAGCCAACTTTCAAGCACATTATTCTTTCCAAAGCTTGGAATGTTGCTTCTTTGGAAAAAGAATCCACGGTGTCCTATAATCAAGCAGTTGGTCCCTTACCTCTCTCGCCCGGATCTGGCCACAGTGATCCATGCGACGGTCACCTCCAGGCTTGATTATTGTAACTCACTCTACACGGGGCTGCCCTTGAAGTTGATCCAGAAACTCCAGCGGGTGCAGAATGCTGCTGTGAGGCTCCTTACGGGGTCCTTACCGCGGGACCACATTCATCCAGTGCTTTACCAGCTTCACTGGCTCCCGGTGGAGTACAGGATCAGGTTCAAGGTGCTGGTTTTGACCTTTAAAGCCTTATGCGGCCTAGGACCCTCGTACCTACAGGACCGCCTCTCCCATTATGCCCCGCAAAGGACCTTAAGGTCTACAAATAATAATCTGCTGGAGATCCCGAGCCACAAGGCTGTCAGACTAGTGTCAACCAGGGCCAGGGCCTTTTCAGTTCTGGCCCCAACTTGGTGGAACACTCTGTCACAAGAGACCAGGGCCCTGCGGGATTTGACATCTTTCCGCAGGGCCTGCAAGACAGAGTTGTTCCACCTGGCCTTCGGGTCGGACACTTAAGTTCGATGGTTTCCTCCCCTTGGTTTGGTAATGGGTGCCAAATGATTGGCATTTTAAACTGGTTTTAACTTATTTTAACTAATTGGTTTTTGTATTCTATTGTGATTTTTATTGTTGTTAGCCGCCCTGAGCCCGGTCTTGACTGGGGAGGGCGGGGTATAAATAAAATTTATTATTATTATTTATTATTATCATGATAGCCAGATTGGGAGACCTGGGAGAACAGGGTTCGAAGCCCCGCTCGGCTCAATGGATGGGTACAAATGAAATAATGATAGTGATAATAACAACTTTCCAGAGATGGAAAGAAGATAAAAGTCCCAACCAGAGAAGAATGGCAGATGAAGTTGATGGGCTATGCCGAAATGACTAAAATGACCGAATCAGAAATCAGGAAGACCTAATTTTTTTTAAAGGAACAGGGAAAATTTATAAATTATCTTAAAAACCACTGCAAACAGTTAAAATCGTTAGTAGGATTGGAATATCACTTGTAGTTCAAGGGGTGAATTTTGGGCACAATGGAGATGTAAAAGATTTGGATTATCATAAAAGAGGCAGGAGGAAATTATTAATAACTAGTGAATTTAGCCCGTTAATAACAGGCGCTAGAGGAGGAGGAGGCAGGAGGAGGCAGAGCCCCAGGAGGAGGAGGCGAGGAGGCCTGGGTTGAAATCCCGCCAGAGGGGCTCCCTCCCCCTTCTTACTTTTCCCCGGGGGCGGCTGCAGCGGTGGCGGTAGCGGCAGCGAGGATGGGTCGGCCCTCCTTGGCTTCCGGAGCACCGGCGCTCCGTTGGATGGGCCGTCCGAGTCCACTAGGCCTCGGAGCCGCGGGGATTGGGCTCTGCATCCGTGCAAGGCAGCGGCGCTGGCGCAACTGACAACGCGCGTGCGCCACCGCTGCCTCTCGGACACGCCCCCCTCTCCGCCCGCTCCAATCCCTGCGTCCGTGTGGGACATGGACATGCGCAGTAGCGCATTTCCACTGACACACAGAACGTATGCACGGACACAGGGACTTTATTATATAGGATAGGACGCACAAAGAGGAGGAAAGTCCAGGAGATTCATTGGAATCTTGTTTCTATGTTGTATGTTCCATATGTTGACTGTAAAGTTTTAAACTCAAAAACTAAATAAATAAATGTATCATAATGAACAAGAAAAACAAACGAAAACAAAAATTAATAATAATAACTTTTTTGCAAAATGTTTCCTCCCCTTGATTTCCTGGGTGCAATTTTGTTCCTCCAGCAACTGGGGCACTGACAGGGAAGGGCAAATTATGGGTTGTGGATCTTAGCACACCTCTCAAATTCCTCTCCAGGTGTGTTCAAAGAGATCCGCTGGCACACACCTGAGCAGGCCGTTCGGCGGGGGGTGGGGGGGGTGTGTCTTGTCCACCCAAACCCGCCTCTCCTCGGAGCATAGCTGTCAACTTTCGGATTTGAAAATAAGGGATTTTTCCAAACTTTCGGATTTGAAAATAAGGGATGCCGCGAGGGCGGTGCAATGGCACCAAGTAGCCTCGCCACCCTGCGCTCCAGAGGCTGCGCGCGAACGGGTGAGCGAAAGAGCGAGCGCGTAGACGGCAGGCAGGCTGTCTGTCTGGTTGGGCGTGAGGGTCTGGCTGCACAAGGCATGCAAGCTCCGCCCCCAGTCGGTCTCAGACTCCTTATTGGCAGCCGAGCAACGCAGCTGAGGAGCCTCCCTGGCCGGCAGGGAGGGAGAGGAGCTGCTTCCTTTGGAATCCGGGAAATTTAAGAGATATCAACAATCCGGGATAGCAGCGGGAAACGGCATTGGAATAAGGGAGTTTCCCGCAAAAAAGGGAGGGTTGACAGCTATGCCTCAGAGAGGTCGGATTAACAGAGCATGCCGTTTCAATGCTCCAAATCCACATTGTTTTCAATGCCACCCCCCTCCCTGGCCATATCCGTGCTTAGAATCTTGTACGGATGACCTTGCAGAGAACTTGGAAAGTTCATTTTTGAAAAGTTCCAATACGTCCAAAAGAGAAGCGAACTAATTCAAACTTTTTCAGTAGGGGGCCGGTCCACTGTCCCTCAGACCTTGTGGGGGGCCGGACTATATTTTTTTGGGGGGGTGGGGGGAATGAACAAATTCCTATGCCCCACAAATAACCTAGAGATGCATCCTATATAATAAAGTGGCTGTGTCCCTGCGTCCAACTTTCCGTGTGTCACGGAAGTGCGCTACTGCGCATGTCACACAGGGACGCAGGGATTGGAGCGTAGAGGCGATGGGGGTACGCCTCTTCCTCCCCACCCCGCAGCTCCGAGCCCTCGCCAAAGCGCGGGGGAAGCGGCGCAAAGAGCCGCCGCCCGCACGCCTCGAGCGGAGCCTCCTGCTGCCACTGCCGCCTTTACTGCCTCGCCAAAGCGCGGGGGAAGCGGCGCGAAGTGTCGCCACCCTTCTACCGCCCGTTTTTGTAACGGGCTTCATATACTAGTTTTAAATAAAAGGACACATTCTACTCAGGTAAAAACACGCTGATTCCCGGACAGTTTGCGGGCTGGATTGAGAAGGCGATTCGGCCGGATCCGGCCCCTGGTGCCTTATGCCCTGTTTAAAGATGCCCTTTCATTCATTTTTTTGGGGGGGCCCAAGGCGGTTTGAGCACGTGATGCGAATCCTGGCCCAAAAGCCACCAGTTCCCAGGCCCAATTCAAACCTTGGGACAGCAATACCTCAAGGACCGCCTCTCTCCATATGAACCCACCCAGATCCTGCAATCATCCCATCCTCCTCCATGAGAAATTCGGAGGGCAGCAATACGAGGACGGGGCCTTATCTGCGGTGGCTCCCTTTTTGTGGGGGCCGCTCTCCCCGTGGCACCTTCGCTACGTATCTTTAGGAGAAAACCTTCCTCTGGAACACTGTTTCCCAAACCCGGGTCTTTGCCTGTTTTCGAACTACAATTCCTATCATCCCTGACCACTGTTACGGAGAAGTTAAACGGCGTTTCCGTGCGCTGTTCTGGTTCGCCAGAAGCGGCTTAGTCCTGCTGGCCACATGACCCGGAAGCTGTACGCCGGCTCCCTTGGCCAGTAAAGCCAGATGAGCGCACAACTCCAGAGTCGTCCGCGACTGGACCTAATGGTCACTGGTCCCTTTACCTTATGTCATAAAGCACAGCTGCAATTTCTTACGGTTTTATCTTTTGCAAACCACCTTGAGGGTTCCTGCCTCCACCCTACATTCAAGGAGAGTATAAATTTACGTAAATTTATTAAAGTATATTTAAAGAACTATTGTAAGATTTAAAGACTGAAGAAAGTTGGAAGAAAGGACAGTTTACAGAATAGAATTAGGATTAAGTAATGTAAATGTAGGGACCCAGGTGGCGCTGGGGTTAAACACAGAGCCTAGGGCTTGCCGATCAGAAGGTCGGTGGCTCGAATCCCCGCGACGGGGTGAGCTCCCGTTGCTCGGTCCCTGCTCCTGCCAACCTAGCAGTCCGAAAGCACGTCAAAGTGCAAGTAGATAAATAGGTACCGCTCTGGCAGGAAGGTAAACGGCGTTTCTGTGCGCTGCTTTGGTTCACCAGAAGCGGCTTAGTCCTGCTGGCCACATGACCTGGAAGCTGTACGCCGGCTCCCTCGGCCAGTAAAGCGAGATGAGCGCTGCAACCCCAGAGTCGTCCGCGACTGGACCTAACGGTCAGGGGTACCTTTACCTTATGTCATAAAGCACAACTGCAATTTCTTACTGTTGTATCTTTCGCAAACCACCTTGAGGGTTCCTCCCCCCGCCCTACATTCAAGGAGAGTATAAACTTACGTAAATTTATTAAAGTATATTCAAAGAACTATTGTAAGATTTAAAGACTGAAGAAAATTGGAAGAAAGGACAGTTTACAGAATAGAATTAGGATTAAGTAATGTAAATGTATGATTTATGGTTAAGACAATTATAGGATGAGAATATAAGTAATATAAGAAAAAATAATGAAAGATGAGAGGAAATTACTAAATATGATTGACATTAAAACGCAGCAGGGGAGACTGGAGGAAGTCACCCCAACATGACTAGACAAGATGAATGGGAAATTATGATGTTTGTGTTTTTGTATTTTGTATTATGTGTTATGTGTTATGTGTTATGTTAAGTTTCTTTTTCTGTTTTTTGTTAAAAACCCAATAAATATATACAGGTGAAACTCAAAAAATTAGAATATTGTGGAAAAGTCCATTTATGTAAGCAATTGTTTTCATTAGCTACTGGAGTTTAATATATGAGATAGACTCATGACATGCCAAGCGAGATATGTCAAAGTCTTTATTTGTTATAATAGTGATGATTATGGCATGCAGCTGATGAGCACCCCGAAGTTGAAATTGTTCAGTTGGGGTTCTCATCAGCTGTGCGCCATAATCATCACAATTATAACAAATAAAGGCTTGACATATCTCGCTTGGCATGTCATGAGTCTATCTCATACAGTGGGGACTTACGAGTGACCTGACTTACGCGTTTTTCGACTTCCGAATGACTTCTGGAAGAAAAAAAATGGCCGCTGCAACCGAATTTTTCGACTTCCGAAAGGAAGTCGCGGCCGCTTTGAATAGGATTTCTTCGACTTACAAATTTTTGAATAGGATTTCTTCGACTTACGAATTTTTTTCGCTCAATGCATCCCTATGGGAACTCGGCTTACGAGTGTTTTCGACTACCGAAGATCGTGTCGGAACGCATTATCTTCGTAAGTCGAGGTCCCACTGTATATTCATTTCACCTTTTAAGCTGAATTACTGAAAGAAATGAACCTTTCCACGATATTCTAATTTTTTGAGTTTCACCTGTATGTCCTATATAATAAAGTTGCTGCGTCCCTGCGTCCGTTCCGTGTGTCACGGAATTGCGCTACTGCGCATGTCCGTGTCCCACACGGACGCAGGGATTGGAGCGGGCGGAGAGGGGTTGTGTCCGAGAGGCAGTGGCGGCGCACGTGCGTTGTCATTTGCGCCAACGCCGCTGCCTCGCACGGATGCAGAGGGCCGCCCCATCCTCGCCGCCGCTACCGCCGCCGCTACCCCAAGGGAAGGAAGAGCTAGAACTGGGGCCGAAGTCAGAATACCTGGAGCCAGGGGCGTGCGCGCCGGGGAGCAGCAGTGAGAGCTGCTGGAAAGGGAAGAAGAAGCCGAGGAGGGAGAATCGCCCGGCGACCCGCCCGCCATCCTGTTGGGTTATTTATATATCGCCCCTCTGCGGTGGGCCAAGCGGACGCGCCGGGAGACGGAGGACGGGGCCGAAAGGGAAGCCGACGGCGGCCGAAGCGGGACAGAAAGCCTCGGTGGCACCGAGCGCCCGAGACCGGCCCCTTCCCTCCTGCCTCCTCCTCCTCTAGCGCCCGTTATTGAACGGGCTAACTTCAACTAGTATATATATTTAAAAATAAATTTACGTAAATTTAGAACGAATGCAAAATAATATTCTCACAATAGTAAGGACCGGGATCTTCAGGGGGCCGGCAACAACATGGCGGACCCACCCCCCGCCCACCCCCTCTCCCCATGCTCACCTCGTAAACCGAACTTTGCAAATGTTACATTCATACGGCTTCTCTCCCGTGTGGGTCCGGATGTGGCGCGGGAGCTTGCCCGCCCCCTGGATCACCTTGTCGCAGATGGGGCACTTTTGGAATGCTTTCGCCCGGATCTTCTTCTCCGACTTGTGGGACCAGGACGGGTACTCGCCGCCCTCTTGGGAAGTGCTAAAGTATTTCAAGTAATAATCCATGACTCCGTCGTCGTCTTTGCGGTCGTCTTCGGCCAGCTGCTGCCGCCCCACGGAATTGATCATCTGCTGCAGGAGGGCGCTGGCGGCCAGGCCGTCCATCTCCCGGGCGTCGGCTTCCTCGCCCTCCCCGGGGGAGCCCCCCGCCTCCTGCTGGTCCAGTTGAGCCGCCGCCTCGTCCTCCCCGGACGCCGCGGCCAGGCCGTACTGCCCGTTCTGCGAGGCGGGGTACAAGGGTCCCTGGGCGGCGGCCGCCTTCGCCTCCTCGGAGTCCAGCCACATCTTGCCGTCGGGGTCGCCGTCGTTCGCCTTTGGTCTGTCGCTGAGGGCGGCCTGAGCGTAGAAGTCCATGCCGTTGCAGTCCGGCTCCTCCTTGACCTCGGAGCCCCGGAAGCCGAGGCGCTGGAGGTCCCTCAAGTCCGGGTTGGTCCACGGGTACGTGCCCTGCTGCCCGTTGATGGGGTTGCTCTGAAAAAACTCCAGGTACTCTTTCGCTCTGAGATGGTTCCTTTGATCAATTTGATCTACTGTGTCCATCTGGTCGTGCTTGGCCAGAATCTTCCTGTCCAGCAGATCCGTGCAAACGTCCCTGACCGCCTGGATCTCTAGCAGCGTGGCGGCGTTGAGGATCTCGCCCACGTTCGAAGTGCTGACGGTGAGGGTGGCCGTGTAGGCGAACTCCAGCAGGGACGAGAGGGCGTCGGCGGTCACAAAGTCTATCTCGTACACGTTCTGCTGGTCGACCACCAGACCTGAGGTGAAGAGCTTCTTGAAGTACTGGCTGCAGGCCGCCAGGACCGAGCGGTGCGTGGGGAACTCCTGCCCGTCCACCAGGATCACCACGTCGCAGAGCAGGCCGTGGTTCCGCTGCTCGTTCAGGCTGCTCAAGATGTCGCTGCTGTGGTCGGGGAAGGGGATTCCGATGGGGCCGTCAACACCGCCCTCCATGCTGACACCAGGGGGCTGAGGGGAGGAGAGAGAAACCGTCAAGGAGTGCTAGAAACCGTCAGTGCTAGAAACCAGCCCCGCCCCCCGCAGGTGGCTTCTGGGAAATGATATAATACCGTCTTTCCCCCCTTTTAAGACACCGTCTTATAATATTTGCCCCTCAAAAAAACACAGGGTGGCTTATTTTCGGTGGGATGTCTTATTTTTATTACGTCAGTATGGTACGGTACAGCCATCCCCCTTGCTCGCTGAGCAGGTGGGGCAGAACTCTGCAAGAGGCGCGTTTTCCCCCTGCGCCTCTCGCTGGTTCGCTGGCTCCCTGCGCACGGGGAACAGGCGGGGCAGGAAGAGGCATCTCCCCCCCCCGCCTCTCCCTGCGTGCTAAGCAGGCGGGGCAGAACTCCGCAAGAGGTGCGTTTCCCCCCCGTGCCTCTCACTGGTTCACTGGCTCCCTGCGCACGCAGGAGGGGCTGAGGAGGCGATGGGAACAATGGCGGCACCACGGCTTACTTTTGGGGTACGTCTTACTTCTCTCAAAGGTAAAAAAAACCCTGCCATGGCTTACTTTATGACTACGTATTTAAAAAGGGGAAACAGGGTAATAATAATACAGTGGAACCTCGACTTACGAATTTAATGCGTTCCGAAAGCACACTCGTAAGTCGAAAATTTCGTAAGTCGAAAAACGGCAATCCCATAGGAATGCATTGGAAACGTAAGTGGAAAAATTCGTAAGAAAACCCTATGTAAACCTTCGTAAGTTGAGTAAACCGCATCTAAAATCCAAGCGGATTTCCTTTCGGGAGTTGACAAATTCGTAGGCGCGCGGCCGTTTTCCCTTTCGTAAGTCAAAAAATACGTAAGTCGAGAACTTCGTAAGTCAAGGTTCCACTGTAATAACATTTTTATTTATACCCCGCCCTTCCCAGCCAAGACTGGGCTCAGGGCGGCTAACACCAATAAAATCACAACAAAACATACAAAACAATCCATTAAAATGCAGGTTAAAATACGATTTAAAGTTTAAAATGCAGCCTCGTTTTTAAGTAGCCCACCAATCAAACCATAAAGGAATGAAACATCAGGGTTAAACTGAAACCAACCCAAAGGCCAGGCGGAACAGCTCCGTCTTGCAGGCCCCGCGGAAAGATGCCAAATCCCGCAGGGCCCTGGTCTCTTGTGACAGACCGTTCCACCAAGTTGGGGCCAGTACTGAGAAGGCCCTGGCCCTAGTTGAGGCCAGCCTAGCTTGGGACCTCCAAAATATGTTATTATTTGAGGACCTTAAGGTCCTACACGGGGCATACCAGGAGAGGCGGTCCCTTAGGTACAAGGGCCCGAGAAAATGTTTAAGATAACTTTTGTTACAAAAACAGAGGCTTTTTTGTTAGGCATTATAGGTGAGGAGGGACGCGGGTGGCGCTGTGGGTTAAACCACAGAGCCTAGGGCTTGCCGATCAGAAGGTCGGCGGTTCAAATCCCCGCGACGGGGTGAGCTCCCGTTGAACGGTCCCCTGCTCCTGCCAACCTAGCAGTTCGAAAGCATGTCAAAGTGCAAGTAGATAAATAGGTACCGCTCCGGAGGGAAGGTAAACGGCGTTTCCGTGCGCTGCTCTGGTTCGCCAGAAGCGGCTTAGTCCTGCTGGCCACATGACCCGGAAGCTGTACGCCGGCTCCCTCGGCCAGTAAAGCGAGATGAGCGCCGCAACCCCAGAGTCGTCCGCGACTGGACCTAACGGTCAGGGGTACCTTTACCTTTTAAGAAACTGCATATAAATCTAGGGGGGCCAACAGCCCAAAAAGAAAAGAGTAGCAGCTCACAACAAGCCCCCCCAAGTTGCTAGTCCTCAGATATGTTGAATCTAGCTTCCTGCCCCCGGAGCAATTTTCTGGCAGTGAGTTTTGGCTTACAAAGAGCCAACTTTTAAGCACATCCTTATTTCCACAGCTTGGAATGTTGCTTCTTTGGAAAATAATCCAGGGTGCCCTATAACGAGAGCCAGATTGGGAGACCTGGCAGAACAGGGTTCGAAAGCCTGCTAAGTTCAGTGGTTGGGTACAAACAAAACTAAACAACAACGACAACTAAAGTTGGAAACAAAACACACTTTTGCAAAAGTTTCCTACCTTGTATGTGGTTTCTGACACCCTGGCTCTGCTAGCCAGGGGCCCTCAGCAGTCCCACCAAAATGCAAAAGTTAATTTCAGTGGGTCTACTCTACTTAGAAAGAGGGACCAGGTGGCGCTGTGGGTTAAACCACAGGCTTGCTGATCAGAAGGTCAGCGGTTCGAATCCCTGCGACGGGGTGAGCTCCCGTTGCTCGGTCCCAGCTCCTGCCCACCTAGCAGTTCGAAAGCACGTCAAAGTGCAAGTAGATAAATAGGGACCGCTCCGGCGGGAAGGTAAACGGCGTTTCCGTGCGCTGCTCTGGTTCGCCAGAAGCAGCTTTGTCATGCTGGCCACATGACCCAGAAGCTGTCTTCGGACAAACGCCGGCTCCCTCGGCCTATAGAGCGAGATGAGCACGCAACCCCAGAGTCGGACACGACTGGACCTGATGGTCAGGGGTCCCTTTACCTTTACCTTTTACTCTACTTAGAGTTGCTACAACTCTTTTTTTTATTTTAATTTTTCTTTATTAAGTTTTTCCACACACATACAAATCCCCCCCCGTCTAAATACAACAAAAGTCATCATATCACTTAACAATGTTCTGTATCCCGATATACCATGTTTCCCCTATTTTAAGACACCGTCTTATATTTTTTTTCCCCTCAAGAAAACGCACTATGGCTTATTTTGAGGGGATGTCTTATTTTTATTACATAAGCCCAGCCCCGCGTTTTCCTTGGCGCCCTCCAGAACTGCGCCTATAACTATGGCTTATTTTCGGGGTACGGCTTATATTTCGCAAATGCGAAAAAATTCTGCTATATCTTATTTTATGACTACGTCTTAAAATACCATGTTTTCCCTTTTCTAATACGTAGTCATAAAGTAAGCCATGGCAGGTTTTTTTTACCTTTGTGAGAAGTAAGACGTACCCCCAAAAGTAAGCCATGGTGCCGCCACAGGGGGAGGCTGTACCATACCATACTGACGTAATAAAAATAAGACACCTCCCCCGAAAATAAGCCACCCTGTGTTTTTTTGAGTAAAAAAAATTATAAGACGGTGCCTTAAAAAGGGGGAAAGACGGTAGGGGAAACAGGGTACAACATTATAATATTGTTCACCTTTTTTACATAATCTTTGACTTTCCTCTTCTTGCTCCCCACCCTTCTCACTGGTCTTTTATTTTTGTTCTTGTTCTTGTAATTTTACACTGATAAATTGTAATTTATTAAGCTTTCCGTTTTCTACATTTATATATTTATAACCGTTATGACTTATATTTTTCTTTATCTTGCATCTGTTCTTCAATCTCTGTTATTGCCTTGCAAGCGCTATTGCAAAGCATACACTCTGTTCATGTCACACCTTGTTAACACGTATTTTAAAAATTTGTCCCATTCTTCTACTACCGTCTCTTACATTGCCTCTTAGCTTTTCTGATAGCACTGCCTGTTCGATAAAATCGATTGTCTTATACAACGAATCTTTTTTATCTGGTGGCTTTTCCTGTTTCCACTTGGAGGCGATCAGAATTCTCGCGGCCGCTGTGGAGTACTGAAAGAAACTTCTGGGTTTTTTTGGAATTTCAGGCGGGATGATACCCAACAGGTAAGCTTCCGGGGTCATGCGTTGCTACAACTCTTAAGACTTCTCATTTTTTTTGTAGGGGAGAAGTCTGTGGAGGTGCTGTTTGAGAGAGAGAATGATCAGCTGAGCATTAAGCTACCGGGCCGTACCGAATTAGAGAAATGAATTATATCTTTCATAGTGCTTTATTTATAACCAGACCTAATAATAATAATAATAATAATAATAATAATAATAATAATAATAATAATAACAACAACAACAACAACAACAACAATTTTATTTATACCCCGCCCTTCCTGGCATAGCTGTCAACCCTCCCTTATTCCAATGCCGTTACCCGCTGCTATCCTGGATTGTTGATATCCCTTAAATTCCCCGGATTTCCAAGGAAGCAGCTCCTCTCCCTCCCTGCCGGCCAGGGAGGCTCCTCAGCTGCGTTGCTTGGCTGCCAATAAGGAGTCTGAGACCGACTGGGGGCGGAGCTTGCATGCCTTGTGCAGCCAGACCCTCACGCCCAACCAGACAGACAGACAGCCTGCCATCTACGCACTCGCTCTGCGTTTGCGCGCAGCCTCTGGAGCGCAGGGTGGCGAGGCTACTTGGTGCCATTGCACCGCCCTCGCGGCATCCCTTATTTTCAAATCCGAAAGTTTGGGAAAATCCCTTATTTTCAAATCCGAAAGTTGACAGCTATGCTTCCCGGTCCAAAAACCAGACTCAGGGCTCCGGGACCACATAACACCGGTCCTGAGAGATCTACATTGGCTCCCAGTACGTTTCCGAGCACAATTCAAAGTGTTGGTGCTGACCTTTAAAGCCCTAAACGGCCTCGGCCCAGTATACCTGAAGGAGCGTCTCCACCCCCATTGTTCAGCCGGGACACTAAGATCCAGCGCCGAGGGCCTTCTGGCGGTTCCCTAACTGCAAGAAACCAAGTTACAGGGAACCAGGCAGAGGGCCTTCTTGGTAGTGGCACCCGCCCTGTGGAACGCCTTCCCTTCAGATGTCAAAGAGAACAACTACCAGACCTTTAGAAGACATCTGAAGGCTGCCCTGTTTAGGGAGGCTTTTAATGTTTAATAGATCATTGTGTTTTAATGTTCTGTTGGAAGCCGCCCAGAGTGGCTGGGGAAACCCAGCCAGATGGGCGGGGTATAAATAATAAATTATTATGATTATGATTATGATTACTATTCCGGGTCTCGCCACGTGTTCATATGTGCAGAAACGTTCTGCGCGCTTTGCTTATGCGCAGAAGCGCTCCATCGCGCCGCGTGTGCGCGCAGAAGCGGCGTCTCCGGATACGGACTTTTTGGGGTACCGTAAGTACGAATTAAGTTCGTATCCGGAGGGTCCACTGTATTTTGAAACCACCACCCGCTCCAAATCCTTTGGAACGCCCAGGATTCAGAAGGGAATATGCCCACTCCTGGGACAGCTCAGCGGGGTAGAGCGCGAGATTCTTAAATGCCGGGGTTGTGGGTTCGAATCCCGTCTTGGGCCAAGGGATTCCTGCATAGCGGAGGGTTGCGCGAGATAACCCCCTTATTACTCCACAATTCTGTGATCCGTGCTGACATGCATCTCATTGTAGAAGGGTTTCCCGGGTGCTTGTTGGCACATCGCCCTGCCGTGCCATAGTCATGATGACCAAGCAAGGCCCAGACAGGAAAGACTGGCTCCCCACCCACCGTGCGCCAACACGAAACAGAAGGAAATTCTGGTTTGCCCAACCACGCAGAGTTTCAACAAGAGAGGGTGCCAGCAACACGCACCCACAACAACAGGCAAGATCCTGGCTCGAGAGAAACCAGGGTGGATAAAAATCCATGATTAAAAAAACACCCACCCACCAAAAAAAACCCAGATTTTTTATTTATTTAAATCAGATTTTTTAAAAATTTAAATAGGATTTTTAAAATAAAAAGGTTTGGGAGAAAAAAATCTTTCCAGAGATTTTTCTCTTTAAGTTACATTATAGTCCAAAGGCTATTCATCAGGAAATAAGGATTGGTTTTAAGTTTTTCATGTGTGCTAAACCTCAAGTCTAAGGTCGGGTTTTATTTATCTAAAAAAAATTGTTTAACCACATCAGTTAACAAACATGGATAATGCATGGGTAGGCAAACTAAGGGCCAGGGGCCGGATCCGGCCCATTCGCCTTCATCTCTGGGTTATTTGTGGGGCCTGCCTGGTGTTTTTACATGAGTAGAATGTGTGCTTTTATTTAAAATGCATCTCTGGGTTGTTTGTGGGGCATAGGAATTCATTCTCCCCCCCCCAAAAAATAGTCCAGCCCCCCACAAGGTCTGAGGGACAGTGAACCGGCCCCCTGCTGAAAAAGTTTGCTGACCTGTGGTCCATCAGGAAATAAGGATTTGTTTTAAGTTTTTCATGTGTGCTAAAACTCAGTCTAAGATTTTATTATTACAGGTATTATTGTTTAACCACATCAATTAACAAACATGGATACATCCTATATAATAATCTTGAAGTGTCCCTGCGTCCACCTTATTTTTCTGTGTGTCACAGAAGTGCGCACTGCGCATGACACACGCGGACGCAGGGATTGGCCAGCGGACAGGAAGTGACGGCCGCCCGCCCGCCTCCCTCACAGCCCCGCCGGAGGACGGCCGGCCCGGCCTGGAGGCAGCGGCAGCGAGGAGAACGAGGAGCCCGGGCCAGGCCGTGGCGGCGGCGCCGGGGCCTCGGGCAATCAGCTCGCCCTGGCGCTGCTGCTCCTGCGGAGGGGCGGCGAGGTGGGCGCTGGCGGGCGCCGCGGAGCGCGCTCGAAGTGGGGGGAGCAGGGCGCGCCGGGGCCCCGCGAGCCGCTCGGAGGGGCGGTGAGGCGGGAGCGGCCGGAGCGTGCTCGAAGCGGGGGCCGGGAGCAGGGTGCGCCGGGGCCCCGCGAGCCGCTCTGCCGCCTCCTGCCTCCTCTTCCTCTAGAGCCCGTTAGTCAACGGGCTAACTTCAACTAGTATGCTATAATGTTATTGTTTTAGCTAAACGAATTGTTCAAATTGTTATGATTATTTTTCTCCTTCCAATAAAGTACAGCAGAGTAGTTGTCCCAATATAATCAACTTATTAAACAACTTATTACCGGTAAACCTTATAAATTCCCTCCAGTAGCACCTTAAAGACCAACTAAATTTGCTATTGGTATGAGCTTTCGTGTGCATGCACACTTCTTTAGATACACAGTGTTTTGTTTCGTTTTCGCTAATGCACACATTTTCTGCACCCAGAGCATCGCCTCCCCCCCCCCACTTTGAAAATTGCACCTTGCAAATTTCCAGGGAAGTGCAAATTTCCGAGGGCGGTTGTTTTTCGGCTTGCGAATGGCTCCAGAAAGGTTTGCCTTTTTAAACGCAAGCCAAATCCGGTTTCTCCCCCATTCCCAGCTATAGGTGGCAAAGCATCCCAAAGAATTGAGGGGGCTGGCTGACAAGCAGGCGGGGCAGTCCACCCTCACCCCGCTTCCTGGCAGAGACCACGTGTCTCTCCTTCCACACCCAGCGCAGAAATGCAGTGGGATGGCTAGAACGCTAATCCGTCAAAATTGGAAGAAATCCCAAAAAACACCTTCTATAGACGCACAGCTTTCTAAGGTGTGGGGAACAGTTTACAGGATTTGGACGACAACAGGAGTATTGGGAAGGTGGATTGGGGGGGGGGGGAGGAAAAATTTGCAGAGAAACCAAAGCTTGTTTGTTACCGGAATGACAATGTGCAAGAATCAATCGATCCTTATGTATTATTAGGGACTAGTAAATTAAGCCTGTTAACAAAAACAGGCGCTAGAAAGCTCTCTCTCTCTCTCTCTCACACACACACACACACACACACACACACACACACACCTTCCCCCCCCACTTCCCAGACCTGCCCAAACAGTTCGCCTGTCTCCCTCCCTCCCCCTCCCCGACTCCCCCCCACCCATCTCCCCCACCTCAGCGGAAAGCTGCGCTCCAAAGACGGCAAGCCAGCCGGAGCCGCCGCCGCTGCGCTCCAGCAACGGGTCGGCGGGAGGCTGCAGGTCGACGGCAGCAGGAGGTCTGGGGGCCGCGGCGCTCTGCGCCGCCGCCCCTGTGCTTATGGGCGCAGCGGAAAGCTGCGCTCCAGTAACGGGTCGGCGGGAGGCTGCAGGTGGACGGCAGACGGCAGCAGGAGGTCTGGGGGCCGCGGCGCTTCGCGCCGCCGGCCCTGTGCTCAAGCTGCGGGGGTGGGGATCACCTATTGGTCCGTACGCTCCAATCCGTGTGTGACTGGAACGCACGCGCAGTTGCGAATTCCTGTGACACACGGAAAGTGGTACATACGGACACAGGCTCTTTATTATATAGGATATATAGGATATATCCCTAATAATACATAATAATTGATGCTTTTGAATTATGGTGCTGGAAGTCCCATGGACTGCAAGAAGATCAAACCTCTCCATTCTGAAGGAAATCAGCCCTGAGTGCTGACTGGAAGGACAGATCCTGAATCTGAGGCTCCAGTACTTTGGCCACCTCATGAGAAGAGAAGACTCCCTGGAAAAGACCCTGATGTTGGGAAAGATGGAGGGCACAAGGAGAAGGGGACGACAGAGGACGAGATGGTTGGACAGTGTTCTTGAAGCTACTAACATGAGTTTGGCCAAACTGCGAGAGGCAGTGAAGGATAGGCGTGCCTGGCGTGCTCTGGTCCAGGGGGTCACGAAGAGGCGGACACGACTGAACAACTAAACAACAACAACAACAGGCAGATAGATAGATAGATAGATAGACAGATAGATAGATAGATAGATGATAGACAGACAGACAGGCAGGCAGTGGAAGACAGGAGGGCCTGGCGTGCTCTGGGTCCATGGGGTCACGAAGAGGCGGACACGACTAAACAACTAAACAACAACAACAACATAGGATAGGAAAATTCCCCCTTCAGATTTGCTCAATTTGTTCATCTAGCTCAGGACTGTGTGGACTGAAATCCTGGTGAGTTGATGCCAGTTAGATGGGTCTCTCCTAGCCCTAGATGGAGATAACTCTAATCCTAGCTAGGGACAAAAACTTGCGCTTGTGTGAACACTGAAAACACACACACATCCTTGTGCGTGCATATTTTACGTGACATGCGCAAAGATACATCTCTAAATATATACATATCATCAATTCTAATTAACTGAAAGTAGGGGAAAGGAATAATGATTCATGTGCGCAACTTGTTCCCCTGTTTAGACACCCCCAACACAATCTTAAAGTGTGTGTTATTCAATATCCCTGGTACAACTTATAGGCCCTTTTGCATACAGGTATAAATCACTTGAGCCATTGTAAACGACCTGCACAATATTGTCTAGTAAAGGTAAAAGGCAAAGGACCCTGGACGGTTGAGTCTAGTCAAAGGCGACTATGGGGTTGCAGCGCTCATCTCGCTTCCAGGCCAAGGGAGCCGGCGTTTGTCCACAGACAGCTTCCCGGGTCATGTGGCCAGCAGGACTAAACCATTTCTGGAACAATGCGACACCGTGACGGAAACCAGAGCGCACGGAAACGCCGTTTACCTTTCTGCCGGAGCGGTTCCTATTTATCTACTTGCACTTTGACGTGCTTTCGAACTGCTAGGTTGGCAGGAGCTGGGACCAAGCAATGGGAGCTCACCGTCGCGGGGATACGAACCGCCGACCTTCTGATCGGCAAGCCCTAGGCTCTGTGGTTTAACCCACAGTGCCACCCGCGTTAAGGCTAGAGAATATGACAAATGCCTCCAATTATCTCAAGTGTCGTTTCACACATGGAACACGGGAGGGGAGCAGAGTTCTGCTAAACACCAGGAGAAATTTGCCACGGCTGTTCAGGCTGCCTCAAGGAGGTGCCGGGCTCCCTTTTTGCTGGAGGTACTTAAGCCGCCTGCCAAGGATGCTGTAGACCAGGCATCCCCAAACTGCGGCCCTCCAGATGTTTTGGCCTACAACTCCCACAGCCCCTAGCTAACAGGACCAGTGGTCAGGGATGATGGGAATTGTAGTCCAAAACATCTGGAGGGCCGAAGTTTGGGGATGCCTGCTGTAGACCATGCGCCCAGCCGGACGGCCTCAGAGATCCCTTTCCAACCACATGGTCAACAGTGTGATGCAGCAGCTAAAAAAGCCAATGCAATTTTGGGCTGCATCCATAGGAGTATAGCATCCAGATCAAGGGAAGTAATAGTACCACTGTATTCCGCTCTGGTCAGACCTCACCTGGAATACTGTGTCCCGTTCTGGGCACCACAGTTCAAGAAGGATACTGACAAGCTGGAACGTGTCCAGAGGAGGGCAACCAAAATGGTCAAAGGCCTGGAAACGATGCCTTATGAGGAACGGCTTAGGGAGCTGGGTATGTTTAGCCTGGAGAAGAGAAGGTTAAGGGGTGATAGGATAGCCATGTTCAAATATATAAAAGGATGTCATATAGAGGAGGGAGAAAGGTTGTTTTCTGCTGCTCCAGAGAAGCGGACACGGAGCAATGGATTCAAACGACAAGAAAGAAGATTCCACCTAAACATTAGGAAGAACTTCCTGACAGTAAGAGCTGTTTGACAGTGGAATTTGCTGCCAAGGAGTGTGGTGGAATCTCCTTCTTTGGAGGTCTTTAAGCAGAGGCTTGACAGCCATCTGTCAAGAATGCTTTGATGGTGTTTCCTGCTTGGCAGGGGGTTGGACTGGATGGCCCTTGGGGTCTCTTCCAACTCTAAGATTCTATGGTCCCAAGAGCTCCAGAACGGGAGCCAAATGGGCCCTCTGCCCAAACACTCGCCAAGCCCAGAGCAACTGCCGGTGTTCCCCGAACCGGTGGGGCAAGTCCTCGGTGCAGAAGGGCCGCATTGGAGGCGCACCAGCCAACGTCAAAAGCAGGCAGGGCAGAGCCCCGAACGAAATCCGGCAGAGCAAGCTCTTCCAGTTGTGGAGGGCAATCGGGACGAGGCGGAACACCCCCCCGAGCCAGAAACGCAAGCAGCCTTCGTTTCAGAAGTAGGGCAAGTCGCAAATGGGGTGTTGCAATGGGAGCCTTAGAACAGGTTGCGCCACCCAAGGGGCGCCTTGCCAGGCCTCTCCTCCGTGACACCAGGCGGACTGCGCTCAAAAGCCATCAGGAACGCAACTCCCAGGTACCCGAGCTGGGCTTCCTTCCTGAACTCAGGTTCCCTTGTCCCAACTTGACTTGTTGAGCGTCGAAGGTGCCCAATCCGGGGCTTGGAATGAACAAAGTTGACCGAGCTACCGTAGTTTTCGCTCTATAAGGCGCACCTGACCATAGGACGCACCTAGTTTTTAGACTGGAAAAGCCCCAATTTTTTGAGGATCAGCTCAAATCTCTGCAGCATCTTTTGCAAAAGAGAAAAGCCCCATTTTTTTGAGGATCAGCTCAAATTTCTGCAGCTTCTTTTGCAAAGGAGAAAAGCCCCATTTTTTGAGGATCAGCTCAAAGTTGTTGAGCTTACTTTGCAAAGGGAAAAAACCCTGTTTTGTGGGGTTTAACTCACAGTTCTGCAGCTTCAGGAAAGGGAGCCATTTCTACAGTTTCCAGACAGATAATTTAATCAGCCAGTCACATGTCGCTGGGGAAACAGCCTCTCTCTGCAAGGGGGCTGGACTCTCTCTCCCTTATCTCTCTCCCCGATCGTTTGCTGAGCAGCTGCTCAGGGGGCTTCCTTTCAACACCCCCTTCTCTCTCTCTCTCTTTTTAAAAAGCACATCTGCTTTTGCCCCTGGGCAGTTCAGCTCCAGGGACCACACATTCGCTCCATAAGACACACAGACATTTCCCCTTACTTTTTAGGAGGAAAAAAGTGCGTCTTATGGAGCGAAAAATACGGTAGTTCAAAAGCAGGGGTCAGCAAACTTTTTCAGCCGTGGGCCGGTCCACTGTCCCTCAGACCTTGGGGGTGGCGGCGGACTATTTTTTGGGGGGTGGGGGAATGAATTCCTATGCCCCACAAATAACCCAGAGGTGCATTTTAAATAAAAGGACACATTCTACTTGTAGCAATGCCACACACACACAAACCCTTCTTGAATCCTGACAAGACAGAAGTACTTTTCACACCCCAAAAAGTCCGTAACCAGAGCGGCGCTTCTGCGCATGTGCGAAGCGCGATAGAGCGCTTCTGCGCATGTGCGCGGGGCGAAACCCGCATTCTTAACCCGAAAAAAACGCAACATGAAGCGTTCGCAAGAAGAGGTATGACTGTATATTGTATAAATTTGTGAAATATGTTTAATAAATAATATATTAATTAATATATTAATATATTAATATAAATTGCTGTGTGGATGCGACCTTAATCCTGCGGGAAACTGCCAGGAGACCGCATGCAGGTATCAGGGTGCGAGACAGGATGCGGCGGGTGGCAATTTCGCAGCTCAAGGCATCTCCCCGCCGCCAGCGTTGCTTTGTACAAATATCTGCATGGTACTTTTACACCAAGGCATTAACAGAAGCTCTTCAGATAGAAGGGACAAAATGTGCATCTATCTGGCCTGGCCTAGAAGCTCCAGCTGTCGCAGGAAGCAGCTGACAGACAGCCAACAGCAGGAAAACACCTTGGCTAAAACATCTTCACAGGCTGCCCAGGTAGATAGATTAGACAGAGATAGATAGATAGATAGATAGATAGATAGATAGATAGATAGATAGATATAGATATAGATAAATGGATAGATTATAGATACAGATAGATAGATAGAGATAGAGATGGATAGATATAGATGGAGATAGATGGAGAGAGATATATATATAGATGGATGGAGATAGATGGAGATGATAGATAGACAGACAGACAGATAGATAGATATAGATATATGGATATAGATACAGATAGATAGATGGATAGATGACAGATACTGTAGATCAGGTATCCCCAAACTGCGGCCCTCCAGATGTTTTGGCCTACAACTCCCATGATCCCTAGCTAACAGGACCAGTGGTCAGGGATGATGGGAATTGTAGTCCAAAACATCTGGAGGGCCGAAGTTTGGGGATGCCTGCTGTAGATGATAGATAGATAGATGATAGATAGATAGATAGATGATAGATAGATAGATAGAGATATAGATAGATAGATGGATGGATAGATATAGATACAGATAGATGGATAGATAGATGATAGATAGATAGATATAGATAAATGGATAGATATAGATACAGATAGATAGATAGATAGATAGATAGATAGATAGATAGATAGATAGATATAGATAGATGGATAGATACAGATAGATAGATAGATAGATAGATATAGATAGATTGAAAGATAGATATAGATATAGATAAATGGATAGATATAGATACAGATAGATGGATAGATGGATATTTAAAAACCCAGAGTATATCAGCCAGAAATCTACTTTTGGGGTTTTTTTTGCCGCGGCCATGGCTGCCCACGCCGGAAAGCAAGGGAGAGGTTAAAGTTTACCAATGAAAAGAGAGGAATTTGCAACGCTTGGGCCGTACTTTATATGATTCCCAGTGTCTGTCTTCTAGGTGTGGATGTGCAGAGGGGATTTCTTGGCTTGCTCCTGGGTCCCTACGTGATGCGAGGCCTAAAAAATGCAACCCAGGAGGAAGTGAGGCCGCAAGAAATTCCTAGGAACTCTGCCCTGCCTCCCCCCTGATGAAAGGAAGGAGGGGGAGAGAGAGAGTACCTTGCTTGTTGAGGCAGGTGGTGACAGCCAGGGGGGTGGGAGGAAGAAGGGGGAGAATTACCTGCCCCTGCAAGCCCACATCTTCGGAGCGGAAAAGAACAAGTCTCTCCCTTGCAGCCCTCCGGAAGCTGAAGCATCTCTGACCACTGGGCCTGCTGACCTGGCCTGGAGGGCAACAGGTTCCCCCAGCCGGGATCTAAGAAAAGGCACCCCCTGACTTCAAGAGGGAACACCTCTTCTAAACGGAAGTCTTTTTCTTTTTAGCCCCCCCCCCCCGGCAAGGGTGCAGGGGCAGGGCCTTCTTGGTGGCTGCTCCCAAACTTCAGAACTGCCTTCCCAGTGAGGCTGGACTGCCTTGCTCCTTGCTGTTCTTCTGCCGGCAGGTGAATGGGAGTTTTATTCCAACAGAAGCTGGAACGCTCGGTTGGTTAGAGCGCGGTGCCGGTAACGCCAAGGTTGCGGGTTCGATCCCCCGTTAGGGGGCGGCTGCAGATTCCTGCACTTCAGCCGCAATGGGAAAGGCCGCTAGGGAACATTGCTGTTTACGCGTAACGTGAAATGGTCAGAACCCTCAATTCCCAGGGCCTAATTCTGCACGCTAATCCTTCTATCCCGGTTCTGAGTATGGCAGGCGGCGCTGTGCATTGTAGCCATCAAAGAAAAGGACGGAAGCAATTTGATTTAAAAATTAGAACCAGTAAAACTTAAAAGAGTACAAATTAGAAATAGATACTTTAAGGAATTTTCAGCTTCCAAACAGCAGTCCATTACGACGTTTATATGTCAAAACGGAAGTTAAAAATTTCGCCATTTGTAAAGTTACATGCTGGTCTGTATCCTATATAATAATCTTGCTCTGTCTGTACGTACCACTTTCCGTGTGTCACAGGAATTCGGAAGTGCGCGTGCATTCCTGTGACACACGGATTGGGTAGTACGGACCAATCCCGCCAACCGCTGTGGCGAAGGTGGCGCGTAGCGCCGCCGCCCGCAGCCCTCTGTCCGATACTCCTGCTGCCGGCTGCAGCACAGACCACTCCTGCTTGCTTCCCGAATAAGATCTGCCTGGGACGGCCCATCCAGCGGAGCGCCGGTGCTCCGGAGGCCAAGGAGGGCCGCCCCATCCCCGCCGCTGCAGCCACCCCCGGAAAAAAAAACTTAAGAAGGGGGAGGGAGCCCCTCTCCACCCCCCAGCGGCCTGATTCGACCCGCCTCGCGGAGCGCCGGTGCTCCGGAGGCCGAAGAGGGTCGCCGCACACCCGCCTCCGCCGCCACGTCGCCCACACACTCACACACTTGCGCGCGCACACACACACACACACACACACCCCCAAGCCCCCACACACAAAAACAAGCCCCCACCCCCCGCCCTCGCTTCCGCTCTCCATTTCGGCCGCTTTGCAGCCGAGCCTGGAGCCTCCTGCTGCCGCCCGCCGCCTCCATTTTGGGCGCTTTCGCCGCCGCCCGGCGCCTTTACTAAAGGACAGGCCGTCCACCTGCAGCCTCCTGCCGACCTGTTGCCGGAGCGCAGCTTTCCGCTGCGCTTATGCTGCCTTGCTGTCTTTGGAGCACAGCTTTCCGCTGCGCCCATAAGCGAAGCGCCGCCAGCTGCTGCTGCCTTGCCGCTGCGGCTCCTGCAGCCTTCCCGCCGTGTGTGTGTGTGAGAGAGAGAGACCTTTCTAGCGCCTGTTTTTGTTAACAGGCTTAATTTACTAGTCTTGCAATAAGAAGGCCAGGCGAAAATCTGCCGGGTGCCCAGGCAACTTGTGGATTAATGGTAAGAGTAAGTTATTCCGGACAACACAATATAAAGGACATATAAATACTATATGGTGAAGTGTTTCGATCGATCTATTATCACAGGAACATAAAACCGAGACTTGGCCCCTAGAAGATCTATGAAAAAGGGACTTCGAAGGGAAAACATTAAAACGTGCTTTGATAAAGGCGAAACGGTGACTGGCAATAGAAAGGGATGATAGGTAGGATGGCACATGAGTTGGAGAAATAACTCCCAACCAGGGTGGATTTAAATCACTAGTCATTAAGACTTGATTTAAATACGGTATTTTTTTTACAGAAAGACTCCTTCTTGCTGGTATAATCTTAATATTTACAACCATATGAAGGTTTCATTTTTGGAATAATAAATTTTCAGAGTAGTTTTTACAGTTATATCAAAAATTACTGATTTGGTTATACTACTAGAAATACATAGACAGATAATTGTGAAATTATGGTGAGGTTTAATAAGTTAACTGTTTATATTTGGACAACTTTTCTGCTGTACTTTATTGGAAGGAGAAAAAGAATCATGTCCTTAATAACCATTTAAACAATTTAACTAAAACAATAACATGATAGCATATGTATCCATGTTTGTTAACCTATGTGGTTAAACATTAAAAAAAACACCTTAGACTGAGTTTTAGCACACTTGATAAACTTAAAACAAATCCTTATTTCCTGATGAATAGCCTTTGGACTACAATGTAACTTAAATAGAAGACTACCCGGTATATTTAGAAAGATTTTTCCTCCAAAAGCATTTTATTTTAAAAATCCAATTTAAATAAAAAAAAATCCGATTTAATTAAAAAAATCAATTTAAATAAAAAAAAAATCCGAGTTTTTTTAAAAAAATTGTTGATTTCTACCCATCCTGCTCCCAACTGACGCGGGGAACATAGCCCCCCACCAAGCATAAGATTACGCTGCCACTCTATGTCGTCCAGTCTTAATTGAGTATAGTTATCCTTCAAATGTACGGTAATCTCCCTCCTCCTTGGGGGGTGGACAGCGCTGTTGTGCCGACCCTAAGCTACAGTAGGTTTAAGGTGCCGTTTGGCGATTAGCTGCCCCTAACACTGGGCATAATACTAATTTAAGAAGGGTAGGGGGAAAGCTGAAGAACAGCCGGCCCCACATTCAAACCCCTGCAGGAGACACAGGGAAATGAAAGATCAAAAGCAGGTTAAACCACTACAAGGAACATCTGTGGGGAACCCAAGGAAATGACCTCGCTCTGGAAGCCAGCATTGCATAAAACTCAGAAAACACGGAAGAACGGTTTCCTGTTCGTTCGGAGAAAGAGAAAGTAAACTATATAGAGATACCTAGATGAGCTTTCTGGGACGCGGGTGGCGCTGTGGGTTAAACCACGGAGCCTAAGGCTTGCCGATCAGAAGGTTGGCGGTTCGAATCCCTGCGACGGGGTGAGCTCCCGTTGCTCGGTCCCTGCTCCTGCCCACCTAGCAGTTCGAAAGCACATCAAAGTGCAAGTAGATAAATAGGTACCACTCCGGCGGGAAAGTAAACGGCGTTTCCGTGCGCTGCTCTGGTTCGCCAGAAGCGGCTTTGTCATGCTGGCCACATGACCCGGAAGTTGTACGCCGGCTCCCTCGGCCAGTAAAGCGAGATGAGCGCCACAACCCCAGAGTCGTCCACGACTGGACCCAATGGTCAGGGGTCCCTTTACCTTTTAGATGAGCTTTACGCCCCCCCGAAAGAGTGGGCTCTCTGGTCAGCTTCAGATACCAGAAACCATAAGGCAGAGGTCAGCAACCTTTTTCAGCAGGGGGCCGGTCCACTGTCCCTTATAGACCTTGTGGGGGTCCGGATGATATTTTGAAAAAAAGAATGTAAAAACACGCTGATTCCCGGACCGTCTGTGGGCCAGATTGAGAAAGCGATTGGGACGCATCCGGCCCACGGGCATTAGGTTGCCTACCCCTGCCATAAAGTGTAAATTTAGATGCTTGGGGCGTGCAGAGGTTTAGGCACAGATACTGAAATCCATAATGCCAAAATGGCTAAAATGACCGGAAGACTCACAAATCAGGAAGGCCAAAATTTTAATAAGGAATGGGGGAAATAATTATAATTTATATTAAAAACCACAGCAAACAGCTAAAATCTTTAGTGGGATTGGAATAACACTTGTGGTTTAGTGGTGAATTTTGGACAAAATGGAGATGTAAAAGATTTGGATTATCAATAAAAGATGCAGGAGGAAATGATTTAATAATAAGACCCACAAAGGGGAGGGAAGTCCAGGAGATTATTTGGAATCTTAGAATCCTAGAATCCTAGAGTTGGAAGAGACCACAAGGGTCATCCAGTCCAACCCCCTGCCAAGCAGGAACACCATCAAAGCATTATTGACAGATGGCTGTCAAGCCTCTGCTTAAAGACCTCCAAAGAAGGAGACTCCACCACACTCCTTGGCAGCAAATTCCACTGTCAAACAGCTCTTACTTGTTTTTTGTGTTGTACGTTGGATATGTGCTTGTAAAATATTTGTTGATTTATTTGTTGTTGTTTTTAAAGAAGATACTGAAATCCATCACCGTTTCAATTTATTTCCCATTCTTCACTTCAAGGTCCCGGGGGTGGGTCGAAACTGTTTAAAATGGGCAACATTAAAAACAACTTCTAAAAACTTCCAATTACCACAAAAAAACGACATTCGAATAAGAACAACTTCTAATAAAAAGCAGCAAAGGTTAAAACCATTGCCATTATTTATTTTTATTTTTACTCCACCCATCTGACTGGGTTGCCCCAGCCACTTTGGGCAGGATTCAATTTCCAATCTTTCTGCATTGCAAATCTTCAAGGCTGTTTTCTATTTTGAAAGAGAGAGAGAGAGAGAGAGAGAGAGAGAGAGAGAGAGAGAGAGAGAGATTTCTTTCCCCAGGTCATGGGGTTGCATCCAGCAGCACAGCCTCTCGTACCGCTTTAAAGGTCCAATGACGGACCGAAAGCGGGCTTTTCAAAATGGCGGGAGGAGCTGCCACATCCCCCCTCAGCAAATGAGGAGCCAGTGTGGTGTAGTGGTTAAGAGCGGTAGACTCGTAATCTGGGGAACCGGGTTCGCGTCTCCTCTCCTCCACATGCAGCTGCTGGGTGACCTTGGGCTAGTCCCACTTCTCTGAAGTCTCTCAGCCCCACTCACCCCACAGAGTGTTTGTTGTGGGGGAGGAAGGGAACGGAGAATGTGAGCCGCTTGGAGACTCCTTCGGGTAGTGATAAAGCAGGATATCAAATCCAACATCTTCTTCTTCTTCAGGTCCAGTATACCTGAAGGAGCGTCTCCATCCCCATCATTCTGCCCGGACACTGAGGTCCAGCTCCGAGGGCCTTCTGGCGGTTCCCTCACTACGAGAAGCCAAGTTACAGGGAACCAGGCAGAGGGCCTTCTCGGTAGTGGCACCCGCCCTGTGGAACGCCCTCCCTTCAGATGTCAAAGAGAACAGCAACTACCAGACCTTTAGAAGACATCTGAAGGCAGCCCTGTTTAGGGAGGCTTTTAATGTTGAATGGATTATTGTATTTTAATGTTCTGCTGGAAGCCGCCCAGAGTGGCTGGGGAAACCCAGCCAGATGGGCAGGGTATAAATAATAAATTATTATTGTTATTATTATTTGAGCCGAGCGGCAGAGCCAAGAGGCAGGCGAGCGTTTCCCCTGGTGTGAAAGGGGAGAAGTTGCGTCTCAACTGGGCGTGAGCACACTGCTGATTATGCCGGAGCAGCGACGGATAATGACAGGGCAGGCAGATTTGCATATCACGATTTTCCCGTGTTCCTGCCTGGTGGGTCCTTGCAAATGAGCAGCCTGCTCCTCCACGGAGCCCAATCGCTCCTTGCTTTCGTCCTCCCCTGACCTGAGCAGAACAAACATGCGCTTCCTGTCGCATCTGAACAAGGGAGCAACTAACCACAACCGCTAACAAGCCCACGGTGACGGACGCTTTGGTTTATTACGGGAGATCTGTCAAGGCAGGAGTCGGGAGTCCTAACCCTAATGCGCACAGCAACCCTTCCCAGTAGGTCTTACTACCCAATGGGGGAGTTGCGAGGACTGAAGGTCCCCAGAGTCCCACTGCTAAGTCTCGTCCTTCACAAGCAACCTAGAATCCTAGAGTTGGAAGAGACCCCAAGGGCCATCCAGTCCAACCCCCTGCCAAGCAGGAAACACCATCCAAGCATTCCTGACAGGTGGCTGTCAAGCCTCTGCTTCAAGACCTCCAAAGAAGGAGACTCCACCACACTCCTTGGCAGCAAATTCCACTGTCGAACAGCTCTTACCGTCAGGAAGTTCTTCCTAATGTTGAGGTGGAATCTTCTTTCTTGTAGTGGAAGGACAGATCCCGAAGCTAAGGCTCCAAGACTTTGGCCACCTCATGAGAAGACTCCCTAGAAAAGACCCTGATGTTGGGAAAGATGGAGGGCACAAGGAGAAGGGGACGACAGAGGACGAGATGGTGGGACAGTGTTATCGAAGCCACCAACATGAGTCTGACCAAACTGCGGGAGGCAGTGGAAGACAGGAGTGCCTGGCGTGCTCTGGTTCAGGGGGTCACGAAGAATCGGACACGACTAAACGACTAAACAACAACAACAACAGGCAGATAGATAGATAGATAGATAGATAGATAGATAGATAGGCAGTGGAAGACAGGAGTGCCTGGCGTGCTCTGGTCCAGGGGGTCACGAAGAGGCGGACACGACTAAATGACTAAACAACAACATAAGATAGGAAAATGCCCCCTTCAGATTTGCTCAATTTGTCGGACTATATTTTTTTTGGGGGGGGGGGGGATTAACAAATTCCTATGCCCCACAAATAACCCAGAGATGCATTTTAAATAAAAGCACACATTCTACTCATGTAAAAACATGCTGATTCCCAGACCATCTGCAGGCCAAATTGAGAATGTGATTGGGCTGCATCCAGCCCATGGGCCTTAGGTTGCCTGATCTAAAACGACCCTCCAGCTCAAAGGTCTCCTATGACCATAGCGGTCAACCCTCCCTTTTTTTGCGGGAAACTCCCTTATTCCAATGCCGTTTCCTGCTGCTATCCCGGATTGTTGATATCCCTTAACTTTCCCGGATTTCAAAGGAAGCAGCTCCTCTCCCTCCCTGCCGACCAGGGAGGCTCCTCAGCTGCGTTGCTCGGCTGCCAATAAGGAGTCTGAGACCGACTGGGGGCGGAGCTTGCATGCCTTGTGCAGCCAGACCCTCACGCCCAACCAGACAGACATCCTGCCTGCCGTCTACGCGCTCGCTCTTTTGCTCACCCGTTCGCGCGCAGCCTCTGGAGCGCAGGGTGGCGAGGCTACTTGGTGCCATTGCACCACCCTCGCGGCATCCCTTATTTTCAAATCCGAAAGTTGACAGCTATGCCTATGACCCTTTTAAAAATTGTTTTGCATTTGTAACGTCTTTGCACCTGCTGCTTTTTATTCATCAACTCCCCTGCAACACACCTTCCTTCCTACCTACCTACCTACCTACCTACCTTCCTTCCTTCCTCCCTCTTTCCCTCCCTCCCTCTTTCCGTCCTTCCTTCCCTGTTCCTTCCTTCCTTCCCTGTTCCTCCCTCCCTCCCTCCCTCCCTCCCTCCTTCCTTCCTTCCTCCCTTCCTTCCCTCCCACCTTCCTTCCTTCCTTCCTTCCTTCCCTCCCACCTTCCTTCCTTCCTTCCTTCCTTCCTTCCTCCCTTCCTTCCCTCCCACCTTCCTTCCTTCCTTCCTTCCTTCCTTCCTTCCTTCCTTCCTTCCTTCCTTCCTTCCTTCCTTCCTTCCTCCCTCCCTCCCTCACTCCCTTCCTTCCTTCCTTCCCTCCCACCTTCCTTCCTTCCTTCCTTCCTTCCTTCCTTCCTTCCTTCCTTCCTTCCTTCCTTGTCTCTCTTTCTTATGGGTATGATAACAGAGAACCCAGAAGACCCGTGCCACTTCCTTAAATCAGTTACAGACGGATCTCCTTAGCTGGTCACAGACTATCACGGCTGCTTGGAAGCTCATCCGAAAAGTGGCAGCTTCCGGGTTCAACCTGCTTTCTTGCAGAGGGGCGGCGATTCTCAACCCACCCAGTAAGTTTCTGAGGAAACGGACACCACGATGCAAGGTCCGGTTTCCTTTAAGGACTCAAATTGCTTCCCAGACCCAGATCAACCGAGCGAACGTGCATCCTCCTCGGCCCAGCAAAATCCACTCGGCGTTAAGTGCAGCCCTCGGCCGAAAAGAGAGCAAACAAATCACCACATCCCACCATCTTAAGATCATTTGGGTGGTGCCTCTCCACTCCCACTTTTCCCAGAACAGGCTTGAGCAGCAGCCAAAACCATTATTAAAACGGGAATCCTCCGCTCCATCAGGGCTTTGGCTTTCATTTTTTAAGCCAGTTCCACGCAGGAACGGACGCTCCTGATCAAAATTGATGGCAACCTCTCGAACTCAGCGTTGCCTCTTCTCCCGGAGCTCTTCCCCACTATAATCCTATATAATAATCTTGCTATGTCCCTGCCTTTCCGTGTGTCACGGAAGTGCGTTCTGCGCATGTCACACGGGGACGCAGGGATTGGAGGGGGCGGAGAGGGGGGTGGGACGACGCAGAGACACTTCCGGCCGGGCGAAACTGTGCCGCTGCCATTGCTGCCGCCCCGCCAACCCCGCTCCGCCCGCTGCTGGCGAGCTTCTCCCTTCCGCCTTCCGCCCCCTTCCCCTCCAGGGTGGAGCAGCTCCTCCTGCTGCTCCGCCGAGGCGTCGTCGGGCTGGGCACGTCGGCGGAGGCAGCGCCGGCGGCGGAGGAGCCGGCCGGGCCAGCACCGGCCTGTTTTTAACGGAGGCTCCTGCCGCCGCCTGAAGGAGGCCCCCCGTCCGGCACGCGCCCTTCCCTGCGTGCTGCCCAGCCGGCGGGGGTCCGAGGCGAGGCGGCCTCCGCTGACGGGCCAGCCGGTCGCCCCCCGCCGAAGCCTCCCGGTCCCCCGGCTCCTGCTGCTCCGCCTCCGGCTAGCGCCCATTTTCTTCAATGGGCTTAATATACTAGTCCTGAATATAGATGCATCAAGGAAGCAGCAAACTGTCTCCCTCTTGCAATGAACTGTTTTGCGTTTATATCGTACGGAGGAAACCTTCGCCTTAATCTCCACGACCCTGAGATTAAGAGCTGCTGCTTCTTCTTTGGCGATCCCTTGTAGCCAAGTAAGATTGTCTTCCATAAACACGGTTTTAACAGTGAGTCCGTAAGGGACTGTGGCGCTGTGGGTTAAACCACAGAGCCTAGAGCTTGCCGATCAGAAGGTCAGCAGTTCGAATCCCCGCGACGGGGTGAGCTCCCGTTGCTCGGTCCCTGCTCCTGCCAACCAAGCAGTTCGAAAGCACGTCAAAGTGCAAGTAGATAAATAGGTACCACTCCGGCGGGAAGGTAAGCGGCGTTTTCATGCGTTGCTCTGGTTCGCCAGAAGCGGCTTAGTCCTGCTGGCCACATGACCTGGAAGCTGTACGCCGGCTCCCTCGGCCAGTAAAGCGAGATGAGCGCCGCAACCCCAGAGTTGGTCCCGGCTGGACCTAATGGTCAGGGGTCCCTTTACCTTTACCATAAGTGACTGTGGAGGCCAATTCTGGATCCACACGTCCTTCCATAGTGGGGACATTGGTTTCCGGACAGGTGTTGATCACGGTGAGGGTTTGCCAAGCGTGCCTTCCTCTTAGCACGTTTCTCCCTTGCGTCCTGAGTTCGAGCGTCTTCAAAGCCCATAGTTCCAGTTACAGGTAGGTAGCTGTGTTGGTCTGCCATAGTCAAAACAAAACAAAAAAAATCCTTCTAGTAGCACCTTAGAGACCAACTAAGTTTGTTCTTGGTATGAGCTTTCGTGTGCATGCACACTTCTTCAGATACCACTTCTGAAGGAGTGTGCATGCACACGAAAGCTCATACCAAGAACAAACTTACGGTAGTTGGTCTCTAAGGTGCTACTGGAAGGAATTTTTTATTTTGTTCAAAGCCAGGACACCTTGGGTAAAAGCTGTTCTCCAACTGGAGCGCTTACAGACCAGTGTTTCCCAGTTGTTGGTGTTTATACTACATTTTTTAAGATTTGCCTTGAAACAGTCTTTAAACCACTTTTGTTGACCACCAGCATTGCGCTTTCCCATTTTTAAGTTCAGAAGAGCGCCAGGTCTCAACCCCAGAAAGCTTGCCCTAGCATAAAGGTTTCACGGAAATTTCACGAGCATCGCTTCCTCGGCTCTTGTGGTTCTGCTAGAAAACTCTTCACAAACCCCCCATGACCAATTAATGCCGCAGACAGATCTGTGCAAGTAAAAGTAATACTTTTAACCTCTGTGTTTCGTACAAGTGACTCTCGATTTACGGCAGGGTTACATCAAAACACAATACAGTGGTACCTTGGTTTTGGAACAGAATGAGTTCCAGGAGTCCGTTTGAAAACCTAAGAGGAATACAAAATTGCTGCTTGCAATCAACCGATTTCTCACTTTAAAACTTGCCCATTGCAAGGACCCTTCTTGCCAAATGCATAATTTGTAAGGAAGCCGGTTTCTTACACATATTCTGGACTTGTATTAAGGTTACGAACTGTTGAGGGCTATTTCTTTGGTAGAAATAGAAACAGCAAAATATGTTTTACTGGGATATATCTGAACATAAAGGTAAAGGTACCCCTGACCGTTAGGTCCCAGTCGCGGACGACTCTGGGGTTGCGGTGCTCATCTTGCTTTATTGGCCGCGGGAGCCGGTGTACAGCTTCCGGGTCATGTGGCCAGCATGACTAAGCCGCTTCTGGCGAACCGGAGCAGCGCACGAAACACCGTTTACCTTCCCGCCAGAATGGTACCTATTGATCTACTTGCACTTTGATGTGCTTTCGAACTGCTAGGTTGGCAGAAGCAGGGACCCGAGCAACGGGAGCTCACCCCGTCGCGGGGATTCAAGCCACCGACCTTCTGATCGGCAAGCCCCTAGGCTCTGTGGTTTAACCCACAGCGCACCCCGTGTCCATATCTGAACATAGGAACGCTGTATTATAGAGACTCAGAGCACTGGTCTATCTATCTGGTCATCCACACTGAGTGGCAGAGGCTCTCCAGTGAGAGCCAGTGTGGTGTAGTGGTAAGAGCAATAGACTCGTAATCTGGTGAACCGGATTCGCGTCCCCGCTCCTCCACATGCAGCTGCTGGTGACCTTGGGCTAGTCCCACTTCCTGAAGTCTCTCAGCCCCACTCACCTCACAGAGTGTTTGTTGTGGGGGAGGAAGGGAAAGGAGAATGTGAGCGCTTGGAGACTCCTTCAGGGAGTCATAAAGCGGGATATCAAATCCAAACTCCTCTTCTTCTCCAAGGTTTCAACAAGGCACCCAGCTCTTCCACCGAGCTAGTGAATGGGGAAGACTTGAAATTTGCAACAGTGATGATCACTGCTGCCAGACTAGTCACAGCAAGAAACTGGATAAACCAGATGACACCTTGCAGCGATATACAAACATATGGGATACCGCACTGTTGACAAAACTCACACCATATAAGATATAACGAAGGCCATGCATCAAACAAATTCATTAAAACCGAGCTGGTTAAAGTTACTGGAATTCCAAACACCCCTATAATTTGACACCCTGTACTCAAAACCACCTAAAAAGTTAAGCGAATATTTCTTTAAAGGGCAATTCATTTATTTATTTTTTGCTGGGGGTAGCATGCTTCTGAATACCAGTTGGTGGAAACTGCAGGAGGGGAGAAGGACTGCTGTTGCACCCAATCCTGCTTGTGCCTTTCTCACTGTGAGAACAGGATTCCTGGATGAACGAGCCAATGGCTTCGTCTGCCAAGCTGCTCTTACGCGGATGATACCCAGCTCTACCTCTCTTTCAAATCAGAACCAGTGAAGGCAGGTGAAGGTCCTGTGTGAGTGCCTGGAGGTGGTTGGAGGATGGATGGCGGCTAACAGATTGAGGTTGAATCCTGACAAGACAGAAGTACTGTTTTGGGGGGACAGGGGGCGGACGGGTGTGGGGGACTCCCTGGTCCTGAATGGGGTAACTGTGCCCTGAAGGACCAGGTGCGCAGCCTGGGAGTCATTTTGGACTCACAGCTGTCCATGGAGGCACAGGTTAACTCTGTGTCCAGGCGGCTGCCTACCAGCTCCATCTGGTAAGCAGGATGAGACCCTCCCTGCCCGCAGACTGTCTCGCCAGAGTGGTGCATGCTCTGGTTATCTCCCGCTTGGACTACTGCAATGCGCTCTCGTGGGCTACCTTGGAAGGTGACCCGGAAACTGCAATTAATCCAGAATGCGGCAGCTAGACTGGGGACTGGGAGTGGCCGCCATGACCACATAACACCGGTCCTGAGAGATCTACATTGTCTCCAGTACGTTTCCGAGCACAATTCAAAGTATTGGTGCTGACCTTTAAAGCCTAAACGGCCTCGATCCTGTATACCTGAAGGAGCGTCTCCACCCCCATCGTTCAGCCCGGACACTGAGGTCCCAGCACCGAGGGCCTTCTGGCGGTTCCCTCCCTGCGAGAAGCAAAGCTACAGGGAACCAGGCAGAGGGCTTCTCGGTGGTGGCGCCCGCCCTGTGGAACGCCCTCCCATCAGAGGTCAAAGCGATAAACAACTATCTGACATTCAGAAAATACCTGAAGGCAGCCCTGTTTAGGGAAGTTTTTAACCTGTGATATTTTAATGTATTTAATATCTGTTGGAGGCCACCCAGAGTGACCCAGCCAGATGGACGGGGTACAAATAATAAATTATTATATTATTATCTTTCGCCCTGTTGGGCGGGGGAAAGTCCGCCAAGTGGTCCAAGCGAGAGGTCCCAGCAATGTTCAAGAGGTCCACACACAGAAAAAAGTTTTGAGAACCACTGTGGTTCTGAAAATCTTAGGGTTTCAGACCAGGGTCTTTTCCAGCCCAACTTGAGAGATGGCAGGGACTGGGTTTTTTTGCATGTGAGGCATTTATCTGTTCCACCTAAGAAGCGACACCCGCGCACCCCCCCCTGCAAGTTTTCCACAGGAGTTGTTCGCTCAGGGAAGGGAAAACGCAGTAGTGACCTTCAGAGGCATCACTGACCTTCGTGGGAAAAAGCGCTGTGTACGGACAGGCCAGGAGCAAAAAAAACCCCAAAACCCACAGGACACAAACTGCACACAGAAGCAGTGAAATCCTCAAGTTTGCTGGCTCAGGGAAGCGGGCGAGGGCAACGGGGGCCCGGGGGCCCTCGTGATCCAGATTTCCAAGCGCTGCTGCATTAAGCCGAACGAAGAGGGGGGGTGACAGAGCCGTATCCAGCCCAGGTGGTACCCGGGGCGGAATTTTTTTTGTCACCCCCCCAACCACTTTGCCAGGGCACTGGCAGAGCTGCACCAGTGGCATAGCAAGTCACCCCCACCCCTCAAAAATGATGGTGCCACTTTGCGAGGTGTGGGTTTTTTTTTTTGTGTGTGTGTGTTATCTCTTTTTTTTTCAATAAAGTTAAAATTTAATTTTAAAAAATGAAAATAAAGAAGTGTCACCCCCCCTCTGATGGTGCCACTTTGTGAGATGTGGGGGTTGTGTGTGTGTGTGTCTATTATCTCTTTTTTTTTAATAAAGTTAAAATTTAATTTTAAAAAATGAAAATAAAGAAGTGTCACCCCCCCCTCTGATGTTGCCACTTTGTGAGGTGTGGGGTGTGTGTGTGTGTGTGTGTGTATCTCTTTTTTTCAATAAAGTTAAAATTTAATTTTAAAAAATGAAAATAAAGAAGTGTCACCCCCCCTCTGATGGTGCCACTTTGCGAGGTGTGGGGTTTTGTGTGTGTGTGATCTCTTTTTTTTCAATAAAGTTAAAATTAATTTTAAAAATGAAAATAAAGAAGTGTCACCCCCCTCTGATGGTGCCACTTTGTGAGATGTGGGGGTTGTGTGTGTGTGTGTGTGTGTGTGTGTGTGTGTGTATTATCTCTTTTTTTAATAAAGTTAAAATTTAATTTTAAAAATGAAAATAAAGAAATGTCACCCCCCCCTCTGAGTTGCCACTTTGTGAGGTGTGGGGTGTGTGTGAGTGTCTATTAACTCTTTTTTCCATAAAGTTAAAAAAATTTAAAAATTTTATTTTATTTTTTTTTAAGGTGTCACCCCCCCTCTTTAAAGTGTCACCGCCCATCACCCCCCTTGCTACGCCCCTGGGGGGGGATCTGTTTGAGAACCCTGCTTTTCCTCCAGCGTGCTGCGTTCCTGCTCTCAGGGGGGGCTCCAAAGCAGAAACCACTCTGCGATTCAGCCCTAGGGGGTTAAGTTATAGGCAGTGGAGAGACATGGGCATGTGGGGAGGGGGGGGAGAGAGAAATGGAAGGGTGGGGGCTGGGGGAGGACTAACAATCCTAGTCTTTGAGGAGCCTCCTCCACTATTGGCCTCGCTTGCCAGGAGAAAGCAGGGAGGGGAGACTGGAGCCAGGACAAATTTGCATACTTCCCCACCCTCCCCTCCCTCCCTGCCAGAGCCGCTGTTTTGTTAAATCCACCAAGTGGGCAACTTCATACCTACTTTCTCAATCTGCCAGTTCTTCAGGGCTTAAGTGGGAAGAAGAAGAAAACAGGACCCCCGCCCAACTCTCTCTCTCTCCCCCCCCCTCCGAACACTGGAAGGCATGCAAGACGGAGCACATCTCTCGATGCATCTCCTCCTCGCACCTGCCCCTTCCCAAATCATCTTCCACCTCCTCCCAGGATTCCCATTTTCCTACGCTCATGTTCCCGGCCGACCCACCCTGGTCTCTGTGTGCCCCATTCCCCCCACCCCCCACCCCACACCTCCCAACAGCATGGAGGCTCAGGAGTTGCATGTATACCGATTCGGATTAAAGGTGACCGCCGGTTAGGGTGCAGTACAGGCAGGTAGCCGCGTTGGTCTGCCGTAGTCGAAACAAAATAAAAAAAATTCCTTCCAGTAGCACCTTAAAGGTAAAGGGACCCCTGACCATTAGGTCCAGTCGTGACCGACTCTGGGGTTGCGGCGCTCATCTCGCTTTATTGGCCGAGGGAGCCGGCGTACAGCTTCCAGGCCATGTGGCCAGCATGACAAAACTGCCTACCTGTAACTGGAACTATGGCTTGAAGACGCTCGAACTCAGGACGCAAGGGAGAAAGGTGCTAAGAGGCACGCTTGGCGAACCCTCACCGTGATCAACTCCCGTCCGGAAGCTATGTCCCCACTATGGAAGGACGTGTGGATCCAGAATTGGCCTCCACAGTCACTTATGGTAAAGGTAAAGGGACCCCTGACCATTAGGTCCAGTCGTGTCCGACTCTGGGGTTGCAGTGCTCATCCTCGCTTTATTGGCCGAGGAGCCGGCATACAGCTCACGGTGGAATATGCACTTTGCCGCCTCTCCGGAAGTTGGGCTGGGAGATATCATTACTGACCCACGGCCACAAGCGGGTCTTTGAACTCAGAGCCCAGTGGGATGCTCTAATTGCCGCATCACGCCATAACAAGGGTATGTGCATCAATGTTCGAAATTAGCCAGGCTAATTAGCTAGCGAAGAAGTGAAAATGCCATAAATCTGCTCCACCTGGAAACGCATGGTGGGGTGGGGATCGTTGGATCTTGACCAGGGGTCAGCAAACTCTTTGAGCAGGGGGCCAGTCCACTGTCCATAAGGCAGGGGTCAGCAACCTTTTCCAGCCGTGGGCTGGTCCACTGTCCCTCAGACCTTGTGGGCATAGCTGTCCTCCCTTTTATTGCGGGAAACTCCCTTATTCCAATGCCGTTTCCCGCTGCTATCCCGGATTGTTGATCTCCCTTAAATTCCCCGGATTTCAAAGGAAGCAGCTCCTCCCCCTCCCTGCCGGCCAGGGAGGCTCCTCAGCTGCGTTGCTCGGCTGCCAATCAGGAGTCTGAGACCGACTGGGGGCGGAGCTTGCATGCCTTGTGCAGCCAGACCCTCACGCCCAACCAGACAGACAGCCTGCCTGCCATCTACGCGCTCGCTCTTTCGCTCACCCGTTCGCGCGCAGCCTCTGGAGCGCAGGGTGGCAAGGCTACTTGGTGCCATTGCACCGCCCTCACGGCATCCCTTATTTTCAAATCCGAAAGTTGGCAGCTATGCCTTGTGGGGGGCCAGACTATATTTTGAAATAAAATACAAACGAATTCCAATACTCCACAAATAACCCAGAGATGCATTTTAAATAAAAGGACACATTCTACTCATGTAAAAACCCGTTGATTCCCGGACCGTCCGCGGGCCGGATTGAGAAGGTGATTGGGCCAGATCCGGCCCCCGGGCCTTAGTATGCCTACCCATGATCTTGACTTTTTTCGCATGCCAATGCCACATCCTCTAGGAACAGGCCGGTATATATGCCGACTGTCCCTGGATCAAGCGAGTTTTCTTCTTTTAACTTCTTCACCAGGCTCAAGGTTGTCATCTGAACTAGCCAGACGTTTTAACTGAGAATCAATCAGTCCATCCATCACGTGAAGAAATAGAGACTTCACAGCCATCTTTCCCAAAGATGGCAAACCAGACGTTCCGTTTTGGCGACTTCAACCTTGGTTTAAGGAGCCGTTTGGCTCCTAGCTTCTACATCTGAGTCTTCTAACCCTGAGTCACTGCCCTCCTGTCAAGCTGCCATCAAAACAGCCACGTGGGAAGGTTTTTGAGCAGTAAAACAGCCCCCTACACCTACTCAAAAGGGCCAGAGGCTCTCCACATTCCCAGCTAGCAGGAATCCGGGACTTGTGTAGGTGTTGCGTCTGACGCTGCAAAAGGGAGCCGGGGAGAATCTAGGCCAGCTTTGGAAATAAAAGTGACCGGGGCAATACTTTCTAACGCCGCTAGAAAGCACGGGCATCCATGATCAGAAAGAACCAGCTACTTTTACAGTTTGCGGAATCTGCTAACAGAAGAAGAAGAGTTTGGATTTGATATCCCGCTTTATCACTACCCGAAGGAGCCTCAAAGCGGCTCACATTCTCCTTTCCCTTCCTCCCCTACAACAAAAGTGGGGCTGAGAGACTTCAGAGAAGTGTGACTAGCCCAAGGTCACCCAGCAGCTGCATGTGGAGGAGAGGGGATGCTAACCCGGTTCACCAGATTACAAGTCTACCGCTCTTAACCACTACACCACACTGGCTCTCTTTCTCCATCGCAAAGGAACAGTGCGGGGCTATTTACAAGCCCCCCTAAAACCCAGGCTTGCGGTCTGGGTCTTCCATCTCATCAGCCACCCTAGGCTAAGCCTTTGGGACTACCGCAGTCCGCTACGCCGGCCAGCCCCATGGTTTCCCCAGCTCCTTTCAAGCAAGGGCGAGGAACTTGTCGGGAGCTCATCAACGCCAGGCAGCTCTGTGCGACGATGGGAGATGCAGTCCAGCACATTTTAGACGGCGCGTTGCCCACTTCTACCTTAATGCACATTTCTCGAGGAGACAAAAAACGCCCAATGCACATTTCTACATTAAAAACAAAAATCAAAGTCCATGGCTAGGCAAGTCTTCCCAAACATCAGGTCTAGGCTGCTTCTTACAGCTTGATCAACCTGCGTCCTTGGACCCCTTATAACAGGGGTCAGCAAACTTTTTCAGCAGGGGGCAGGTCCACTGTCCCTCAGACCTTGTGGGGGGCTGGACTATATTTGGGGGGGGGGATGAACGAATTCCTATGCCCCCCAAATAACCCAGAGATGCATTTTAAATAAAAGCACACATTCTACTCATGTAAAAACACCAGGCAGGCCCCACAAATAACCCAGAGACGCATTTTAAATAAAAGGACACATTCTACTCATGTAAATACACCAGGCAGGCCCCACAAATAACCCAGAGATGCATTTTAAATAAAAGGACACATTCTACTCATGTAAATACACCAGGCAGGCCCCACAAATAACCCAGAGATGCATTTTAAATAAAAGCATACATTCTACTCATGTAAAACCACGCTGATTCCTAGACGATCCATGGGCCAGATTTAGAAGGCGATTGGGCCAGATCCGGCCCCCGGGCCTTCGTTTGCCTACCCATGCCTTATAACCACAGACTGAATCCCCAGGAGAAAGAGATCCAGTTCAGAAGGCCTGGAGAGGCGCTTCCCGTCAGTGCAGACAAAACTGAGCCGGGTGAACTCAGTGTAAGGCATTTCTCATGCATCTCTTTCGAAGACAGGCCCCTATGGAGAATGGTTTAGGGCCGGGATCTTACTTTTGTTTCTAGGGAAGATTCCTAGCGCTTCGCATGCAGAAGGTCCCAGGATCCTTCCCTGGCATTTCTAGGTAGGAGAGCCTCTGAAGCCCTAGAGAGTGACAACCGACACATTACCAATGGGCTACAACTCTGCATAATGCAATCTCCTGTGTTCTTTTCTGCACCTCTCAAGTAGAGAGCCAGTGTGGTGTAGTGGTTAGGAGCGGTAGACTCGTAATCTGGGGAACCGGGTTCGCGTCTCCTCTCCTCCACATGCAGCTGCTGGGTGACCTTGGGCTAGTCCCACTTCTCTGAAGTCTCTCAGCCCCACTCACCTCACAGAGGGTTTTTTGTGAGGGAGGAAGGGAAAGGAGAATGTGAGCCGCTTTGAGACTCCTTCGGGGAGTGATAAAGCGGGATATCAAATCCAAACTCTTCTTCTTCTACCATTTCCAACCTCATAATGATAAACATTGCTCTGGAGGCATTAAAATCCCTCCCGTGTTCTCATTCATCCTTACGAACGACCCTTTTAGGTCGGCCAGCAAGATTCACCTCAAGCGAATATCGTGAAGAGAGCCGAGAGCCAATGGGTGACCTTGGTTTCAGTCGCCATCTCTTAGCTTGACCTACCTCACAGGGTCGCTGTGAGGATGAAATGGGGAGGAAGAGGACCATGTCCACCGCCTTGAGACCCTCTGAAGATAATAATAATATAATAATAATAATTTATTATTTGTACCCCGCCCATCTGGCCGGGTCCCCCCAGCCCCTCTGGGCGGCTTCCAACAAACACTAAAATACATTAAAATATCACACATTAAAAACTTCCCTAAACAGGGAATATGTAAAGGCGGTATATAAATGTAATAATAATAATAATAATAAAGCAGGTGTGAGTTCACATCCACCCTCCTATAAAGCACCTTTTAACGCGGGTGGCGCTGTGGGTTAAACCACTGAGCCTAGGGCTTGCCGATCAGGTTGGCGGTTCGAATCCCTGCGACGGGGTGAGCTCCCGTTGCTCGGTCCCTGCTCCTGCCAACCTAGCAGTTTGAAAGCACGTCAAAGTGCAAGTAGATAAATAGGTACCACTGCAGCGGGAAGGTAAACGGCATTTCAATGTGCTGCTCTGGTTCGCCAGAAGCGGCTTAGTCATGCTGGCCACATGACCTGGAAACTGTACACTGGCTCCCTCGGCCAATAATGCGAGATGAGCGCCGCAACCCCAGAGTCGGTCACGACTGGACCTAACAGTCAGGGGTCCCTTTACCTTTAAGCAATCAAAGGGTTCTGTACACATCCTTTCAGTGGCAACACTGGGATCTATTTGTTGCTTCTGCCCTTCAAGTTCAAACTCAGGACATTGATGATTCCTCCAAATATTCATCGAGAGATCTGTAGCCTGCCTCGGTAGGCTAATTTTTAAAAGGACATTAAATCAAAACAACACTAACATCCCAATGCAAGCAAACATGCTCTTTCCTCACCTGCTGCCCAAACAGATCCCTTTCTTTCGGGGTTTCATGTGGGTAGGTAAAGGTAAAGGGACCCCTGACCATTTGGTCCAGTCGTGTCCGACTCTGGGGTTGCTGTGCTCATCTTACTCTATAGGCCAAGGGAGCCGGCGTACAGCTTCCGGGTCATGTGGCCAGCAGGACTAAGCCGCTTCTGGCGAACCAGAGCAGCGCACGGAAACGCCGTTTACCTTCCCGCTGCAGCGGTTCCTATTTATCTACTTGCACTGCTAGGTGGGCAGGAGCTGGGACCGAGCAACGGGAGCTCATCCCGTCGCAGGGATTCGAACTGCCGACCTTCTGATCAGCAAGCCCTAGGCTCTGTGGTTTAACCTACAGCGCCACCTGGGTCCACCTGGGTAGATACAGGCAACCTTACTATTATGTCCTAGCCTAATCAATGAAACTGGGCCTCGTGTCCCCCTGCGCTACAGAAGAGCGACAAACAGCCTCAACCAGAAACCTGCTATTTAGCATCGCCAGACCAACGCTGTGTGGAGCGCTCTTCCAACAGAGATGCGGCGGGCACCCTCACTTGTGGCCGAAGACCTTTCTCATTGACAACTGCGCAGTCGTTTCCAAATTTTCTCGCGTAGCATCTCACTTGTAACATCTGCTCCGTGCAGCTTTTAATGCTTTTATACGACCGTAAAAACCGCCCCATTTATGGGACAACGGCATGTAGGATCGTTAAACCGCAGCGTTGGAAGGGACCCCGGGAGGAATCTAGTCCAACCCCCTGCAAATGCAGGGATCTTTTGCCCCATGCGGTGACCCTGAGATTAAGAGTCACTTGTTCTACCAACTGAGCCAAATAACAATAGTAAACCTATTTAATTGATAAAGCCTTCCCCCGCCAGTAGTTTTGTTGTTCCTGTTCTGGAAACCTTTACAGACAAATCTCACCATTTGAAATACTTGCATAGGAACAATTTAAACCCCTATAACACAGGACCCCCCCCTCTCACTAATGCACTTAAGCAAGTTCGTGGGCCAAAGGTAGAAAGCCGAACTGCTGGTGGTTGTTGTGTATATGCATATATATATTCTGTGTGTGTATATATACAGGTGAAACTCAAAAAATCAGAATATCGTGGAAAGGTTCATTTATTTCAGTAATTCAACTTAAAAGGTGAAACGAATATATGAGATAGACTCATGACATGCAAAGCGGGATATGTCAAGCCTTTATTTGTTATAATTGTGATGATTATGGCATGCAGCTGATGAGAACGGCTTAGGGAGCTGGGTATGTTTAGCCTGGAGAAGAGAAGGTTAAGGGGTGATATGATAGCCATGTTCAAATAGATAAAAGGATGCCATATAAAGGAGGGAGAAAGGTTGTTTTCTGCTGCTCCAGAGAAGAGGACACGGAGCAATGGATTCAAACTCCAAGAAAGAAGATTCCACCTAAACATTAGGAAGAACTTCCTGACAGTAAGAGCTGTTTGACAGTGGAATTTGCTGCCAAGGAGTGTGGTGGAGTCTCCTTCTTTGGAGGTCTTTAAGCAGAGGCTTGACAGCCACCTGTCAGGAATGCTTGGATGGTGTTTCCTGCTTGGCAGGGGGTTGGACTGGATGGCCCTTGGGGTCTCTTCCAACTCTAGGATTCTATGAGAACCCCAACTGAACAATTTCAACTTTGGGGTGCTCATCAGCTGCATGCCATAATCATCACAATTATAACAAATAAAGGCTTGACATATCTCACTTTGCATGTCATGAGTCTATCTCATATATTAAACTCCAGTAGCTAATGAAAACAATTGCTTACATAAATGGACTTTTCCACGATATTCTAATTATTCGAGTTTCACCTGTATATGTGTGTGTATATATACTGTATGTATATATGAATGGTAGGTGGTTTGGACAGGTGGTTTGTATAACTTTTTTAATTTCAAGAAAAGTTATGATGTGTCTTATTTTAAACGGGTTGCGAGTCTCCTGAAGACCTTTGAGCAGCAAGCCACTAGCAAGTATAAATAAAATAATAATAATAATAATAATTTATTAACAAATATGCTACAACTATTTGGAACTATTTTCATGCTCCCATCCCCACTTTTTGAACCTTAAAATCATTCAAAACCCTGCAACCCATCACCACCTTTACTCCTCTAAGTATCAGAAGGTCTCCCCCCCCAAAACCCCAAAGTATTTGCCCCCAGTTTCCATACACCCCGCTTTCAACAGCAGCCCCCTCCTCCAATTCCCCCTCAGGAGGTTGAGGAAGAGACCAGCGCCTCAGCTGCCCCTTCTGTACCCTTCACAGCCCCCACTGGGGAAGCTGGGAAGGCAGGCGAGCCCCGCCCGGGGCCTTGTACTAGGCCTCAAATCCCCGGCCTTTCCTGGTCGCCGCGCCCGCGGACCCCACCTCTCCCCCCCGGGGGCAGGGCTCGCTCGAGCCCTTAGCCGCTTTCCCTTCCCTTCCCTACCCCCACCTTCCCTCCCTCCCTCGGTCCGCCATTGGCCGCCGCGGCGGCTGGTGGGGAGAGGAAGCGGCAGGCGGGCTCGCCATTGGCCGCCGCGGCCGCCCGTCAGCGAGCCTCACGCGGAAGGACGAGGCAAGGCCCCGGCGCTGAGCACCTCGGGAGACGTAGTCCCCGCCTCCATTGCACCTGCAGGCCCAAGCGCGGGGGAAAGACTACAATTCCCAGGGAACCAGGCACTTGTCCTCCCTGGGGCTTGCAAAGCCCCCTCCCAGTAAAAAAACACACACACATATCCTGCCCCCAGCCTTAAGAGAGTACAACGTATGCAACGCAGCACAGAATAGGGTCTTTGGCAGGAAGGAGGAGGAGAAGGAGGGCTGGGGGGGTGGAGGAGGAAAGTTATTTCCAGCTTCCCCTTTGCACTTAATTGCAACCTTCCCCCCCCCAGCAACCAGCCCCTGCAGTTCCCCAACGCAAAGGGGCAGGCCAGCCCCATTAATTGCAAAGGCGGATATCACACAGGCAATGCAAATGTTTCCAGATTGCAACGTGCCCTTACAGCTTGCATCTCGTGCTATGCACTTGCGCGGCTCCCCCCATTGCAAAACAAACACCCCCACCCCCCCCCCACCAAGCAGCACCCTTGACTTCAGGCTCGCTCTCTCCTTTCACCTTCAACTCTTGCTTTCCCTCCCCCCCCCGCACTCCAAACACCCCCTTCCCCACTAATCCAGCTCCCACCCCCACCCCACTGAACATCTCTGTCCTCCAAAAAAACAACACACAACAGCCCCCTCCCCAAAAAAATAAACCCTCCCAGGAAACCCCCACCAGCAACCTCCTCTCGCTTAAGGCAAAGTTATTGACCCCCGAGAGTGAAAGTTAGAAAGGTTTGGGGGGGGGGGGAAGCCAAGAGGAAGCAGGAAAAGATGACAGCGGAGGGTTCTCCCTCTTTTTAAGGGGATCAGGTCCCTTGACCAGCAGAAAAAAAATATCTCAAAAAGAGAAAGCTCTTACCTTGTTGGTCCTGAAGGTGTGGGGGGGCCCAGGAAGAGGAGGAGGAAAGGGGGGGGGCGCCTGGAGTTTGGAGTCAATTCCTGAGCAGTTTCTGCCCGTCCGGCCTGCCTTTGCCTCCCTCCCTTTTTTCCCCTCTTTCCCTCTTCCCTCTCTCTCCTCCTCTCCTCTCCTTCTGCTGTTCCTGCCCCTACTGTAACAGTAGATGCAAAGCCCCGTATGATGCCGTGAACTCCCTTCCTGGTTTGCTCTCAGGGTAAAAAAAAAGCAGAAAAGACACAGGGGTCCCTCCCTTCTCTTAAAGGTGCAGCAGCTGCGCTCTTGGGGGGGGGGGAATAAACCTGCTTTCTCTTTAGCAACGAGGTTTTCCCCTTTTGCAAACTGACATGGGGCTTTTTGCAAACTGGCTCGGCGAGTCTGGGTTGCTTGCATTTTATTTTATTTTTTGCAAGGGAGTATTTTTTTTATTTTTATTTTTTGCAAAGGAGGAGGAGGAACGAGAAGGGAGATTGCAAATGGCAAAGGCACAGGGGGGGTGGGAGGAAGAAAAAAAAAAAGAGGGAGCATTTAAGGCAAACCCCCCCCCCCCCACAGCCCTTGCTTGCTTGCTTGCTTGCTGCCACGTCTCACCCTTCACTTGCTTGCTTCTTGCCAAGGGCACGCTCTGGCTGCAAATGGGCAATGGCCGTGTGGTTTTCTCCTCTCTCTTTTTGCAGTCTGCAATTGCTGCCTGCCTTCTCCGACCCCACCCAGCCGACGGAGCGACCCTTCATCCTCCCAGCTAAGCCCATGTTATCTAACCCAACAAGCCGCTTGCGAGGGAAGCGTTTGCAAGCCGGGGAGATGGAAAGGGGACTAAGCAGCCAGCCTCCTTGCTCGAGAAGACAGGTGCGTTTTTCTTATTTTAAAAGGGAGGAAAAGGATAAAATCTTTTTGGGAAGAGTTGGGGAGAGTCGGAGAGAGAGCAGGAAGCGCGGACTTTCTTTCTTTCTTTCTTTCTTTCTTTCTTTCTTTCTTTCTTTCTTTGCGAATGATGTTGGATGATAAGGATGCAAGTTTTAGGACATCACAGCACGCCGGCGCAGGCTCCTCGGCAGAGGGATTCCCTCCTGGCTTTGACTAGTGTGCATTTTCATTTTCACCAAGACACCCAGCCTCGGGTTCATGCTGCTGGTGGGCAGTGGAGCCAGGGACATTTTTGCTTTGTTTATGATGGTGGTGATGCAAGCTTCAGGACCTCACAGCACGCCGGGCGATGCAAGCTTGATAGTCAGCTGTGGGATTCCCTCCTCCTGCTCGAGTGCTTTTTAATGTCATCGCGGGCAACATCAACCACTGGGCTGGGTATTATGTTTAGGCTGTAATCAGTCTGTTTTTTTTTTATAATAATAATAATAACGATGAGGATGTTTTGTGTTATCTATATACCATCCAAAGGCCTGTGTTGGTAAGCAGCCAGCATAAATACTGTTACTACTAAATAATGGTTATAACAAAATAAACTATTATTATTACTGTTGCCAGAGGGTGACCAATGCATTTTCCCCAACAGTTTTTTTTTTTTAAAGTTTCATGTTAAGCGCATGTTCATCTTCAGTGTATTTGTTGGTATCGAACTATAATAAATTAATGATCGGTGAATAACAGAGGAACCGTTCATATGATTTAGTTATTACATTTGGGAAGTGCGTTGTTTTGAGGCTGAGAGCTATGATAGCATGAATAAAATATAGTAAAGCAGCAATAAATAGGGAAGTTTTTTAATGTTTGATATTATTATTATTACTAATGTTGTTATTTATATGTTGGAAGCCGTCCAGAGTGTCTGGGGCAACTCAGTCAGATAAGTAGGGTACAAATAAATAATAATAATATTTAAAAGCTCATAAAAACAGAGCAGATAAAACCTCATTCAGAAAAAAACCCAGTTTAGACCAACTGCAACTTGAGTCTGCAATCTTTTATCAGTTAACCTTAGGAGTATGCTCTAATGAACGGGATTTCATAGAATCATAGAGTCGGAAGAGACCACAAGGGCCATCCAGTCCAACCCCCTGCCAAGCAGGAAACACCATCAAAGCATTCCTGACAGGTGGCTGTCAAGCCTCTGCTTAAGGTAAAGGGACCCCTGACCATTAGGTCCAGTCGTGTCCGACTCTGGGGTTGCGGCGCTCATCTCGCTTTATTGGCCGAGAGCCGGCGTACAGCTTCCGGGTCATGTGGCCAGCATGACAAAGCCACTTCTGGCGAACCAGAGCAGCGCATGGAAACGCCGTTTACCTATCTATTTATCTACTTGCACTTTGACGTGCTTTCGAACTGCTAGGTGGGCAGGAGCTGGGACTGAGCAACGGGAGCTCACTCCGTCGCGGGGATTCGAACCGCCGACCTGATCAGCAAGCCCTAGGCTCTGTGGTTTAACCCACAGCGCCACCTGGGTCCCTAGCCTCTGCTTAAAGACCTCCAAAGAAGGAGACTCCACCACACTCCTTGGCAGCAAATCCCACTGTCAAACAGCTCTTACTGTCAGGAAGTTCTTCCTAATGTTTAGGTGGAATCTTCTTTCTTGTAGTTTGAATCCATTGCTCCGTGTCCGCTTCTCTGGAGCAGCAGAAAACAACCTTTCTCCCTCCTCTATAGGACATCCTTTGATATATTTGAACATGGCTATCATATCACCCCTGAACCTTCTCTTCTCCAGGCTAAACATACCCAGCTCCCTAAGCCGTTCCTCATAAGGCATCGTTTCCAGGCCTTGGACCATTTTGGTTGCCCTCCTCTGGACACGTTCCAGCTTGTCAGTATCCTTCTTGAACTGTGGTGCCCAGAACTGGACACAGTATTCCAGGTGAGGTCTGACCAGAGTGGAATACAGTGGTACTATTACTTCCCTTCTGAATAGACATTGTAGGATTTGCTTTTGACAGACATTGGGCTTCCCAGACACAGATTCTTGCAACCCTTTGCAGCCACGAGGTGGGTCTGTCTTTTCTTATGAAACTCCTTCTGCGTACGCGTCTTGTAGTGGCATACGGAATTAAACCAAAATAACTTAAAAATGCTTAACACCACCACCACATAAACACACAAATTAACACTGGATAATTAAACCATGGGCCTTAAGGGTTGCCGACCCCTGGGATAGATCCACATGTATATACTTTGTAACTAAGTCTGCCTTCGGGGATCCAACCGTGAACTGATCGTGTGAGTAAACTCCTTTTATTGACTTTAAATGAGTTCTGCAGTTACCCAAGAGAAAAATGGGAACTTCTCTGGGCTAGCTAAAGGATGGGGGTGGAGTTTTATTTATTTAATTTTATTTTACAAATATAGATTTAAAACAATTACCAAATGCACATTTGTATACAGTGGTCCCTCGACTTACAAATGACCCGACTTCCGTATTTTTCGAGTTATGAGCGAAAAAAGCGGCCGCGCGCTTACGAATTTTTTCGACTTCCGACTGGAAATCGTTGCCATTTTAGATGTGGTTTCCTCGACCTACGAAGATTAGATGCGGTTTTTTCCGACCTACGAATTTTTCGGGATATTTTTCTCCCAATGCATTCCTATGGGGACTCGACTTACGATTTTCCCCCACCTACGAAAGTCCCTTCGGAACGGATTACATTCGTAACTCGAGGGTCCACTGTATAGAGATTTCTCTGAATCTCGAGACTTCCCGCTATCCCTTCCATGGGTCTTATTGTCAACGTTTTCAACTGCATATTATTTCTTAATCTGTATTTTGTATCTGTCCGCGTTATCCAAAGTGGTTTGTGACATTACATGCGATATTAAAACCCTGCTAATGTTTTCATCTGCTTACAGTGGTTTCCTAAATAAATTATACCCCCCCCCCCAAATTCTTTCTTAAAAGTTTTTGTCTTCTTGGTTCCTGAGCTATCCGGTCAGTTTTGCCATTTCAACGTAGTCCATCAGTTTGGTTTGCCATTCCTCTCTGGTAGGGACTTTTGTCTTCTTGGGCTAGTAACATCCGCACAGCTGTCGTTGCATACATGAAGCGTCTTTTCTGCGTTTTTGCAATATTGGTACCTAAAATTCCTACAAAAGTTATTTTAAACTTTTTTTAATTCGTTATGTATCATTTCCCAGAAGGCTTTTATTACCTTACATGACCTCTATGTGCCTGTGACAACAAGTCAACGGAATCACTTTTATCATATAATCTTTTCTTGCCCTCTGCACAGAGATGCCCGGGAAAATTTACTAAGACCAATAATTCAGAAAATGGTTAGTACTTCAGCAGAGTCTCATCTTGCCCTAATCTTGCAAGACAATGATCCTTACATAACCTTGCAGGTGGCAAGGTTCTTAAACTCCGTTTTGTCCCCCCAAAAGGCGAAATGGTCAATTACATAACTACTAAAGGTCTTTCGCCATTTTTCCTTTTAGATTGCAGTTTTAATATCTCTGGGTGGTGGTTACTTTTGACAGCCGTGGTACGATATTCTGTAACTGTGGTATCTCCGTATTTCTTATATGGTTTGTTTTATGTATGTTTACGTTTATGTTGATATATTTATATGGGCTTATAGCCGCAATAAATATCTATTACTTACATGCCCACCACACATGATAAAAGGTACCTTCTTTTTCTTTACATTTCCAGCAGGTATTTATACTTGTTTTATACATTTTTGCTAACTTACTAGGAGTCAAATACAGTGGTACCTCTGGTTGCGATCCCGTTCTGTAGCTCCGGTCGCATGCTGAGGAATTCGCAACCGGAGGTGCCGCTTCTGCACATGTGTACGACGTGTAGAGTGCTTCTGCGCATGCATGTGGCGTGGTTTAGCACTTCCACGCATGGCGCAGTTTAGCGCTTCTGCGCATGCGTGCAACCCGGAAAAATAATTCTGGGTTTGCCGCATACGTATCCCGAAGGATACGTAACTGGAGGTGAACGCAAGGAGAGGTACCACTGTACCACCGGTACATCTTCATATAATTTTCTTTCTTTCTTTTCCATTGCCATACCTAAGCACTGGTTCAGAACATTCCCTGATGAAGTGGAGAGGGACACTAGAGTCCACAACTTTGGATCACCTCCCCCTGGCAAGGGTCAGGTACCACGGGAGGTAAAATATAGCATAATCCCTTAGCATCACTGCCAAAGGGCAGGGAAGTAATCCCTTGTGGGGCACCGTTTAAGCGGAGCTTAAGAAGCCCATTTCAAAGAGGAACTACGGTGATTCCAGTCAGTCTTCGTCGTTTTACAAAACAAGCTAGTTTGGTTTGTGTTTGGTTCAAGTCACCCAAATGGTTTTGGGGGTAGGTGGGGGACGGACGGATGTGGAAATACAAATTCGGAATGTGAAGAACTACCTGAAAATGATTTGCACATGTTACCTAGCTCCGAGTAGGCTTGCTAAGATGTATGAGATGCAAAGAGGTGGAGGGAACATTCTTTCATATGTGGTGGACTTACAAAAGGAGCTTCCTGCAGCCAGGTTTCCGAACGTTTTGGAAGTTGAACGGACTTATCTCCCGCTTGGACTACTGCAATGCGCTCTACGTGGGGCTACCTTTGAAGGTGACCCGGAAACTGCAATTAATCCAGAATGCGGCAGCTAGACTGGTGACTGGGAGCGGCCGCCGGGACCACATAACACCGGTCCTGAGAGATCTACATTGGCTCCCAGTACGTTTCCGAGAACAATTCAAAGTGTTGGTGCTGACCTTGAAAGCCCTAAACGGCCTCGGTCCTGAATACCTGAAGGAGCATCTCCACCCCCATCGTTCTGCCCGGACACTGAGATCCAGCACCGAGGGCCTTCTGGCGGTTCCCTCCCTGCGAGAAGCAAAGCTACAGGGAACCAGGCAGAGGGCCTTCTCGGTAGTGGCGCCTGCCCTGTGGAACGCCCTCCCAGCAGAGGTCAAAGAGATAAACAACTATCTGACATTCAGAAAATACCTGAAGGCAGCCCTGTTTAGGGAAATTTTTAACCTGTGATATTTTAATGTATTTTAATATCTGCTGGAGGCCGCCCAGGGTGGCTGGGGTGACCCAGCCAGATGGGCGGGGTACTAATAATAAATTATTATTATATTATTATTAATTCCGGAACAGATTCCGTTCGACTTCCAAGGAACGACTGTAGTGAGCTAGTTTGACTCATTACAGTGGTGCCTCGCAAGACGAAATTAATTCGTTCTGCGAGTTTTGTCGTCTTGCGAGTTTTTTCGTCTTGCGAAGCACGGTCCCTGCGAAGCGCTAGATGGCGCTGTTTCCCATAGAAATGCATTGAAGCGCGGTTTCCCATAGGAATGCATTGGGAACTCGCAAGACGTTTTTGTCTTGCGAAGCAAGCCCATAGGGAAATTCGTCTTGCGAAGCAACTCAAAAAATGAAAAACTCTTTCGTCTTGCGAGTTTTTCGTTTTGCGAGGCATTCGTCTTGCGGGGTACCACTGTATAAGGAAGCTTCCTTATGATCCACTCTGCCTAACTGCTGCATGTTGATTTTTGCATGCTGGTGTTTATGGCCTTGATGTTCTGTTCATTGCGATTTATAACGGTGGGTTGTGCTCACCCATTTTTGGCTGTACTAATAGGCGATAAACTAAGAAAAACTTTGCAAAACAAAGCGTAACCGAGGCCTTTGGGTGGGTCTTCCTTGGGGATACGCCTCGACCTCTCGGCTTGCGCACTGCGAACAAAAATCCACAGGAAACCAGGCTTTTTAATGTAAAGTGCCATTTATTTCATCTCCCCATGGTGAAAATAGTTTATTTAAAAAAAAAAAAAAGCACCGTCAAAACGCTCAGCACATTCTTAAACCCCCTTCCCCAAGAAACCAAAGCCGTAAAAGGAAACATAACCAAAAATATTTTTGAACCGTAAAATGCACCCCCCCACACACACACCCAGCAAAAGCCTCACTGTTCAGATATATGTAAGCATTATGAAAAAGAAAAGTACAGTAATTAGATCACATGATCCCACTAGTTCATTGACAACTCAAACACTGAATATTATACATTCAGATCCTCAGGAGTTACCCCATTTGATAAAACTTAACATTTGCACTTGGAGGGGGGAGTGAGGGGAGGGGGCGAATTAAACCAGCTGTCAGACAGTGTCGAAGTGGAAGAGATCTGGCTGCGGTGATGAATTTCAAATTATAGTTTGAGAAAAAAAGACTTGGGTTACAAAAGGCCTGCCCCCCCCTCCCTGCCCACCCCACCCAAGAAATGTCGCCTGTAGATCTGCTAAGGGGGGGGGGGTCTCTTCCCATTTCCTTCGGCCCGCTTTAAGAGGATCGAAAACCTGTAAGTTTCCTCCAGCTGCTCTGGGGGGAGAAAACACACGCAGTAAAGCTCCCCCCCGCCCCCCCCACAAGAGAATCCACCCATCTTTCTCCCTTGCTCCTTTATGAAGACAGCAACGACACGGTCAGAGTCCCTTAGAAAGCACATCAAATAAGAGCAACTGCGAGGTTAAAAGGGGTGGGTGGGGGAAACACCTTCCAAACAGTTTGTTTCTTTTTAAATCCATGATTTAGAAGGGGAAATAAAACACACAGTCCGTTGTTGTTATTTTGCTTCCGTTCCATACCCAGTATATTCCGTATCCACAATCAGCAGCAAAACATGGATCAGTGGGGAGGAACGCAGGGTCTCTCCCCTGGCCTGGGTTATCTTCCTAGCAGTCTTCGTTGGCTTGCGGGGTCCTGTTCCGGGGTCCTTTTAGATCATATCGGATGCTAGCAGTCCGGGGGGGGGGGTTTGCGGGAGAGAAGAAGAACCACCACCTAGGGCAGTGATGGCTAACCTTGACACTCCAGATGTTTTGGAAATACAACTCCCATCATCCCTAGCTAACAGGATCAGTGGTCAGGGATGATGGGAGTTGTAGTCCCAAAACATCTGGAGTGTCAAGGTTAGCCATCACTGACCTAGGGAAAGATGTGGGCCATCCCATCTACTTGCAGGCAGAGGGCGGCAAAGAAAAACTCAAGGCAGCGATGAGAGACACAAGGGCCGTTTCTCTCCCTCAAAAGTTTCGTGCAAAGCTTACGTCTTTATCCTGCGACTGGGTGGGAGTCAACGGAACGCACTGATACTCAAATATCCTTCACAGGCAAGCCACCGAGAAACGGAAGGAACTTTGCAGGCGCTTGAAAGCAAAAATGAGTATAGGAGGAGAGGGTTTGGTGAGAGAAGAGTGCATTATTATATTTTGGAGGGGGGTAGGGGGTTTCTCTGAGAAGGGCTTGGAGAGAGAAGAAGCGGCTTCCCCCACTAAGTCCTGAATGCAAGAGACCAGACCAGACCAGAAATGCGCCTGCGCGGCGCAGCCTCCGTCTTGTGGCTAAAGGTTGTTCATCTCTCTGCAGAGGAGGGAGTCCCAGAGATTTACGGTCATACTGCCAATAGAGGGAGAGCCTTTTGCTCTCAGCAACCCAATAACCTTCGGAAATTTTGGGACGGCCCTCCAAAATCCTACCCCCCCCCCAGGGGTAGGCACTCCACAAAGTGCTCCCACCCCCACGGAGACACTCTGGGAAACATCATGATGCAGACTCCCGGAGGTAGGCATTCGGTCCCCAAACTGGGCCGAATTCTCTCCCGCACAGCACTTGGCAACCATGCCAGCCAGCCGCGCCATGCACGGGGGCCAAGATGCCCCCTTTCGAGAGGCAAGTGCAAAGACAGGCTGGGGGAAAGTTAATCCCTTGAGCCGGGGAGCTCGAGGCAGCCGTGTCTTTTAAAAGCAGCTGCACCTTAGATCAGTGTTCCCCAACCTTGGGCCTCCAGCTTTTTTCAGACTACAATTCCCATCATCCCTGACCACTGGTCTTGCTAGCGAGGGATGATGGGAGTTGTAGTCCAAAAACAGCTGGAGGCCCAAGGTTGGGGAACACTGCCTTAGATGGTTTTTTTTTTGTTTGTTTTTTTGCAGGGTTCCTAGCAAGGTGAGCTAACAGGAAAGCGGTGGCCCCATGCGAGCTGCGGGCTCCCGTCGTGGCCGGGCGACTCGCCCGTCAGCCCACCTGCCGCTTGCTTCGGCCTGCACCAAGTCCGGCATCCCAAGGCCCAAACCCAAGCAAGGGCGGAGCGTGGCCAGAGCCTCTTCAACGTCATCCTCAGCAAGCGCTGGTTTGGCCGCTCCCCCGAGGGGACTCCACCTGGTTCAGCCACCCAGCTGCGGCTTCCTTACCTGCTGGAATTCAAGGGGTGGGGGTTGGGCTGGACGCCGGTTCCCGCACTTCCCAGAGGGCCCGGTATTCAAGGAGAACGAAACGCCAACACCTTATCGGCCGCGAGGTGCCGGAGAACTTTGAACCACCTGACTCTCCTTTTTTATGCTTTTTATAAAAAAAATAGAAAGAAAGAAAATTGGCTGTAGAGCAAATGTGTATTGGGTCTCGCTCATACACTCCCTTTTCAGTTACCTGGACAGCTAAAAGCCAATAATGGTAAAGGAATTAACTAGAAATAGAAGAGGGGGGGTTGAGAGAGAGAGAGAGAAATGGAAGTTTAAAGAAGGATCTAATAAGATTCAGGATGAGGTGCAGCAGGACTGGGGGGGGGGGGGAAGAGGCAGCCTAACCACCGCCAACAGCTTTTCTTCCAGTTCACCTGCTGCAGAGGTGACGCCTCTTCTGAGCTATGGAGGGCAGTAGAATCAACAAGACACTGAGAAGCATCCATCGCATTAAGTCACCATTAAGTCACACACTCTCGGAAACAGAGACGGAACAACGCCAGTACCAAGAAGGCAGAAACTGATGACACCTTTATCGGAAGAGCGATACCTCCGCTACAAGGCCCGAGGAACAACACACACGGAGAGTGCGCTGGAGAGGGAGAGGCGGCCTTCGCGTCCCCTCCGCCGTCAAGAATTAGCAGCTGTGATTCTTCTCCAATGAATACTCCGCAAAGGACTACTGACCTCAACCCTCCACGAGTTAGCGCACACGCTTTCAGAAATAAAGCACTCTGTTAAGACTGGAAGGAGATGGCTTTAAAACCGTCACGTCTTTGGAGAAGCAGCGTGCGGACTGCTGCTCCCCCCCCTTCAATTCTACATGATTTATAATGACGACACAATTTCCGCGGGTGGGGCTGCATCCAACGAGGCCCAACCCAGAACAGACCCACCGAAACGCAGGCACACAAAACGGGCACGTCCGCTGATTTTGGCGGGTCTGTGCCGAGCACGGCTAGCGCCGGATACAACCCCCCTGGGGCGCGCGTTGCATTTGTACGTAAAAATTAGACACACTCTCACACACAAGACACACAGGAAGACGGTTCCACGTTCGCCTTGAAGCCGTGGACAAACTTGGCCCTCCAGATGTTTTGGGACTGCAATGCCCATCATCCCCGACCACTGGTCTTGTTAGCTAGGAGTCATGGGAGTTGTAGTCCCAAAACATCTGGAGGGCCGAGTTGGCCTATGCCTGCCGTGGACGTTCCCTCTCCCACAAACACAAAGAATGGAAATAAAGGGGGGGGGGGACTTCTCTCAAAAAGAAATTGAATGCAGAAACTTGGGGAGGGGGAGAGCATGGGAAGGAACTGACTGCTAGCTTCTCAACCACCAAACACAAACTTCCTTAAAACCGCACGGTCCTCTTGCTATCTTCCTCCGACAGGCTCTAGCAAGGACCCGAGCCCTCCTACATCTCAGCCGACGGAGCTGCCACGCTGCTCCGTTGGCTAATCGGCCCGCTTCCGCCCAAGCTGCTCCACACGTCTCCACCCATCTGCAGCACCCGTCCGGCAAGCCTGCCTGCGCCTCTCGGGGGCCCCCACCCAGCCACCCACCCAGGAAGCAAGTGCACAGAAAGGAAGGAAAGAAGGCACAGCCTGTCCCTTTCCCCCGAAACCGGCGACACAAAACGTAAACGGAAAGCAGCTCGCCGCTGCTGTACGCAACCCCCCCCCGCCCCCAAATCCCTTGCCCAGAGTCAGAAGCTCCGAAGAGAGATTCGCACTCGGCTGGGGGGAGAGGGATGAAGCCAAACAACGAAACAGGAAGAGAGTGAAGCAAGCCCGCTTTCGGCACTCGCTGTCTGGGTGACCGGGCAGCTTCCGAACTGCGGCGCCTTTGCCGTTCCGGAGCAAAAAGAAAAAAGAGGTCGTGGAGGAGAGGCAGGCTGAGAGAGGCGGGTTCTTTTCTTCTGCTGAAGGGTGGCGGACGACAGCAGACAAGCAAGATGCACGAGAGGAGGAGGGGGGAAGAAGGCGGCTTGCTTGGCGGTCACATGGCGGTGCGGGTGGGAGTGCTGGGCTGGTTCAACCGCAGCGTCTTACACAGCCAGCCGGCGAAATCCACCTCTTCCACTTCGGAGCGCTTGATAAAGGCGTGATTCTGGAAGAGGAGGGGGGAAAGGAGGAGTGGTCACGGTTGGGACGCCTCAAGGGTATACTCGACTCAATTTCACGAGTTGGACTTTGGACCAAACTGAACACAACTAGCATTGATAAAAGACTACTGCTATTGATAAACTGTCTTTACAAAGACAAAAAGCTTTATGTAAGAACTTCACGCAACGGGCAACTCATCGGCCCTATCTCAGCCACCAAAGGGGTCAAACAAGGTTGCATCTTAGCCCCGGCCTTATTTAACTTATACGGGTAGGGAATCGCGGGGCGCTGAAGGGAACTAAATAAAAAAATCCCTTCCAGTAGCACCTTAGAGACCAACTTAAGTTTGTTCTTGGTATGAGCTTTCGTGTGCATGCACACTTCTTCAGATACACTGAAACAGAAGTCACCAGACCCTTATATATAGTGAGAGGGTGGGGAGGGGTATTACTCAGAAGGGTGGTGGGAATGGGTGATTGGCTGATAGCTGTGGTATATATAAGGGTCTGGTGACTTCTGTTTCAGTGTATCTGAAGAAGTGTGCATGCACACGAAAGCTCATACCAAGAACAAACTTAGTTGGTCTCTAAGGTGCTACTGGAAGGAATGTTTTTATTTTGTTTCGACTACAGCAGACCAATACGGCTACCTACCTGTAACTGAAGGGAACTGAGGCAAAGAGCAGTGGGGAGAAACCACGTATCGAGAACATCAAAACATACACTTGGGAACCTCCCCCCCAAAGCTCTGCTTATGTTACAAGGCATAGTATGTTTTCAGATGGTGTTATTTTTTTATTTCCTCCAGGGTGGCAACATGAGAACGGGCCTTTTCGGTGGTGGCTCCCTGCTTGTGGAATGCTCTCCCTGGGGAGGCTTGCTCGGTACCATAATTACACAGGACCCCAGCAAAAAAAACCCATTTCCTTTCCGCCCGGCCTTGGCGCTCCTAGCCATCTACAGTTTCCTTGGGACGTTTCGATCATGCCTTTTTTTAATAAAAAAAAAAGGATCGTATTTTTAGATCAGTGATGGCTAACCTTGACACTCCAGATGTTTTGGGACTACAACTCCCATCATCCCTGACCACTGGTCCTGTTAGCTAGGGATGATGGGAGTTGTAGTTCCAAAACATCTGGAGTGTCAAGGTTAGCCATCACTGTTTTAGATGTTTCTTTTGTTCCGGTCTTGGTGTTCATCTATTGTTAAGTCGCTTTGTGTTACCCCATGGTTAAAAAAAAAGGCAACCGATGAATTTAAGTAATCCTATTGTAATGAAAGTTATTTATTTAAGAAGAAGTTTGGTGAACAACAGGACGAGAAGATAGCGATGGTCAGAATGTGGCATTTGGAATTAAGAAGATCGACCTCATCCACACAGAGACATTGTTTATTATAATTTAGCCTGCTTGCTGGCATATATCAGCGGCAGTGGAAATACTGGAAAGAATTTTGAAAAGCAATCAATGGAGGTGACCAGGGAAGCTCCGGCGTCCGAGGCAAGGGAAGTCCATATAAAAAAAAATTATTATAACAATTAGGCATGATTGGAATGTTTCTTTTAATTGGGAATTGTATAATTAATTTGGATTGTAATTTGAAATGTAATTGGGAATAATTTCAATGCGATTTGCTGTGATTTGTATTGGAAAATTCAATAAACAGATTATAAAAAAAAGAAAGTTATTTATTTAAAACGGCACTGTTTTAGCATTCTGGCGTTTGCCACCCTGAGTTCCTTTGGGAGGAAAGGCCAGGGTAGAAACTTCATAAACAAATAAATAAATATGGGCAGAAGTTCATGCATATTCAGGTCTTCGCCACATCAGCTAGCGGCGTAGTGAAGCCTCTAGGCCTCAAGGTCTTTCTGGCGGCCCTCAGCAACATCTGACGCCCAGCCCCCTTGGGTAAACAAGGTCCTGGGCTTTAGCAATGAGGCATGAGGGCTCCAACAGGGAGTCATATTCCTCCTGCCTCCTTCCCAAAGCCCAGCACCTTGCATAGCCAGCTTTGGGAAGCCACTGGGGGGTGGCGGTCAAACTTTGGCCTCGCTCCCCGCACAAGGAAAGATACTGACAAGCTGGAACGTGTCCAGAGGAGGGCAACCAAAATGGTCCAAGGCCTGGAAACGATGCCTTATGAGGAACGGATTAGGGAGCTGGGTATGTTTAGCCTGGAGAAGAGGTTAAGGGGTGATAGGATAGCCATGTTCAAATATATAAAAGGATGTCCTATAGAGGAAGGAGAAAGGTTGTTTTCTGCTGCTCCAGAGAAGCGGACACAGAGCAATGGATTCAAACTACAAGAAAGAAGATTCCCCCTAAACATTAGGAAGAACTTCCTGACAGTAAGAGCTGTTCGACAGTGGGATTTGCTGCCAAGGAGTGTGGTGGAGTCTCCTTCTTTGGAGGTCTTTAAGCAGAGGCTTGACAGCTATCTGTCAAGAATGGTTTGATGGTGTTCCTGCTTGGCAGGGGGTTGGACTGGATGGCCCTTGTGGTCTCTTCCAACTCTATGATTCTAAGGCACCGTGTAAACTGCAGACTCCATTGCCAAAGTACTCTTGCAGCTCACTTGGTGTGGAAAGTTGGGCTAGGCGCACGTCAATTAGAAGTGACATGCATGGCTTGCAGTCACAGCAAGCTTCCACGAACGCAGCAATCGAAACACTCCTAGCGTGGCCTGTAGAGGGCACCAAGCAGCCATGGACCCGATTCTCTAATACAGACGAAGAACTTGTGGCTCTCCGGATGCTGTTGGGACTCCCAACGCTTCCCAGCATGGCCAGTGATCAAGGACGCATAGGTTTTCCACCAATATCGGGAGGGCCACAGGTTCCCCACCCCGCTATAAGAGATACACAGCTTGGCCCGTGTGTTCCCCGCAGGAAATTTAAGAGAATCACAGAACAGAGCTGGAAGGGACCCTGAGGGTCATCCAGTCCAACCCCTTGCAATACAAGAGTCTCGGACAAAGCATCCATGACAGGTGGCCCACCAAGCTCTGCTTAAAAACCTCCAAGGAAGGAGAGTCTACCACCTCCCGAGGGAGTCCGTTCCCCGGGTGTGTTGATGAAGCATCACCAAGCAGAATTGAGCTCTCCAACTCAACAGCTTGTGAGAAGGCTTCAATCCTGTTCTACGAAACAGCCGTAATAGGATTTAACTGCGCTCCCCTCTCCGCTTCTCCCAACTGGCAGCGACAGCCAATGCAGAATTGACCTCGCCCAGCGATGTCAGCTGATCAATAGGTGGGCAGAGTTTTGGGAAAATGGCCTCTGGGGCTTGTGAACTTGTGAGCCAAAACCTGCCTGAAGTTTAGAGGTCCTTCACTCTGTTTTGTAAATCTCACTTATGCAAGGATGGAGCCTGGTGCTCTGCAGGGACGGCATTTCTGCCCCCAAATGCCTACCCATTTCTCAAACCTAGCGTTTCTCAAAACTGGGTCTTGTTGGACTACAACTCCCATCATCCCTAGCTAGCAGCACCAGTCGCCAGGGATGGTGGGAACTGTAGTCCAAAAACAGCTGCAGACCCAGGTTTGCTCTAGCCCAGGCATAGGCAAACTTGGCCCCCCAGATGTTTTGGGACTACAACTCCCATCATCCCTGACCACTGGTCGTTAGCTAGGGGTGATGGGAGTTGTAGTCCCAAAACATCTGGAGGGCCGAGTTTGCCTATGCCTGCTCTAACCCATGCCACGATCTTCCCTGCAACCTGCCATCTCTCGAAATCCATCCCAGATCCGGGTTTTAATATGGGATTTGGGGAGGTATTACGTTCTGGGGCATTTAATGAATTCTTAAGAGCTGCGCAGAAAGCAGGTGCCCTTTTTCAGTTTTAAAATGCCTTATTTCCAACCGGCATCTTTGCTTTCATAAACAGGAGATCAATATATATATTATGAATGTCTTCTTAGAAGACGTATTTTAAAATATTTGATGTAATTTTTTTTCTCTGTGTCGGTTTACATGTTACGAGAATGAGTGGTATTGTAATCAATTGTGTTGTATTACTGTGATGTATTGTATTGTGTAGTAATGTTTGGATTGTGTGTCTTGATATGCAATGTAACTGTTTTTTTGTGAGAAAGATTAATAAACTTATTATTATTATTTAAAAAAGAAGAAATAAGGCATTATATATATAAATAAAATATTGGTGAAAAGTAGATTCCTCCGAGGTATTTTGGAGACGCTGGTGTCACTGGTCAGAGGTGGGAAAGAATCCCACCAGCAACAGATTGGTCCTTCGGGCAGTTACTGGTACAGAACAGTCTCGGCGAGAAACGCCTCCTGCGCTGCCAGCATTTGCCTGGCCAATCTGTCGGCATTCGGAGCTGTTGCAGGGAGATTGGGACGCTGCTTAATGGGCTTGCAGCAGCTTCCACTCAGAACCCCCCGCTAGTGCATTATTGCCGGTCGTTCTGAAACATGTTCTTGAGCCAGAAAAGGTATCCCAAGTGGGGCACTTTTTCAGCTTGTTCTGCGATGCTTCCCCAATGCTACTGCGTTACTGCTGCTTCCACTCAGGAACAGCCCCCCCTCAAGGACCGCCTCTTTCCATATAGAATCATAGAGTTGGAAGAGACCACAAAGGCCATCCAGTCCAACCCCCTGCCAAGCAGGAACACCATCAAAGCATTCCTGACAGGTGGCTGTCAAGCCTCTGCTTAAAGACCTCCAAAGAAGGAGACTCCACCACACTCCTTGGCAGCAAACTCCACTGTCGAACAGCTCTGACTGTCAGGAAGTTCTTCCTAATATTTAGGTGGAATCTTCTTTCTTGTAGTTTGAATCCATTGCTCCGTGTCCGCTTCTCTGGAGCAGCAGAAAACAACCTTTCTCCCTCCTCTATATGACATCCTTTTATATATTGGAACATGGCTATCATATCACCCCTGAACCTTCTCTTCTCCAGGCTAAACATACACAGCTCCCTAAGCCGTTCCTCATAAGGCATCGTTTCCAAGCCTTTGACCATTTTGGTTGCCCTCCTCTGGACACGTTCCAGCTTGTCCTTATCCTTCTTGAACTGTGGTGCCCAGAATTGGACACAGTATTCCAGGTGGGGTCTGACCAGAGCGTAATACAGTGGTACTATTCCTTCCCTTGATCTAGATGCTATACTCCTATGGATGCAGCCCAGAATTGCATTGGCTTTTTTAGCTGCTGCATCACACTGTTGACTCATGTCAAGTTTATGGTCTACCAAGACTCCTAGATCCTACCAAGACTCCTAGATATGAACCTACCCAGACCCTGAGATCACCTTCTGAGGCCCTTCTTCATGGGCTGCCTCCTCTGGAGGTCCGGAAGGTGGCAACACAAGAACGGGGCCTTCTCTGCAGTGGCTCCCCATCTGTGGAAGGCTCTCTCCAGGGAGGTTTGCCTGGCGCCTTCATTATACACCTATAGGCGCCAGGCAAAAACGTTCCTTTTTAACCGGGCCTTTGGTTGATCCGATTTACATCCTATGCCCTTTAAAAATGAATTTTTTTTGGGGGGGGGGCTACCGGGTTGTTGTTTTTATTAGGTATTTTGTGGTTTTATATCTTGATTTTATTCTGTGAACCGCCCTGAGACCCCTGGGTATAGGGCGGTATATAAATTCAATCAATCAATCCAGATTGCGCATGACCGCCCCAAGAAGAGCAGGAGCGACAAGACATCTGGTGAGCCAAATAATAATAATTATTAATTTTGGTTTGTTTAATTTTGGTTTCTTTGTAATTTTTACAGTTTTCTGGTTTATGTTTAATAGATTATTGCATTTTAATGTTCTGTTGGAAGCCGCCCGGAGTGGCTGGGGAAACCTAGCCAGATGGGTGGGGTATAAATAATAAATTATTATTATTATTATTATTATTATTATTATTATTATTATTATTATTATTATTATTACTGTTGTTGTTGTTGTTGTTGTTGTTACACTGGTACCTAGGGTTAAGTACTTAATTCGTTCCGGAGGTCCGTTCTGAACCTGAAGCGTACCTAACCTGAAGCACCACTTTAGCTAATGGGACCTCCTGCTGCCGCTGCGCTGCCAGAGCACGATTTCTGTTCTTAGCGGAGTTCTGAACCTGAAGCGTACTTAACCTGAAGCGTACTTAACCCGAGGTACCACTGTATTATTATTATTATTATTATTATAAGGTGCAATAAGGGCACCTGGAAGGACCCCACCATAGCTGTCAACTTTCGGATTTGAAAATAAGGGATTTTCCCCAAACTTTCGGATTTGAAAATAAGGGATGCCGCAAGGGCGGTGCAATGGCACCAAGTAGCCTCGCCACATTGCGCTTCAGAGGCTGCGCGCGAACGGGTGAGCGAAAGAGCGAGCGCGTAGATGGCAGGCAGGCTGTCTGTCTGGTTGGGCGTGAGGGTCTGGCTGCACAAGGCATGCAAGCTCCGCCCCCAGTCGGTCTCAGACTCCTTATTGGCAGCCGAGCAACGCAGCTGAGGAGCCTCCCTGGCCGGCAGGGAGGGAGAGGAGCTGCTTCCTTTGAAATCCGGGAAATTTAAGGGATATCAACAATCCGGGATAGCAGCGGGACACGGCATTGGAATAAGGGAGTTTCCCGCAAAAAAAGGGAGGGTTGACAGCTATGGACCCCACCCCCACTCTACCCCCACCCCCCCAGTCTCAAAACAGAAAAGGGCTCTGTAACAGATTTAGTTGTTCAGGTGTAGGCAAATCACAAGCATACAGGTAGGAAAAAGCAAGTGGGTATTTGCATTGCAGGCCTTTGCGTTGCTGTTTTTGGAGGGGAGGGGGTAAAGTCTACAATAAGGGGAAGTCGGGCTGATTGTGCTGGCATGAAACCTGCTCCTCCTTTTAACTGTAGCTCATAACTGGGATCCAACGAATGCACCGTCAGCTGCAGATCTGCTGGGGATCGGAACCACCTGAGCACATTGTCCACTGCACTGAAGCAAGAATGACATAGCGCAGGGCTAGGGGACAATTGCCACACACACACCCCTGGCAGCTGCTGCTGCTGGTGGACTCCACTTCCCATCAGCCACACTCCGAAGAACTAGGCAAAAAAGACAATCACGGGAATAACTGAATTACAAAAAAGGAAGTCTACACCATGAAAGATACCTGAAACGAGATGAACGTATACAGTAATACTCAAACAAACAATTTGTTTAATGATTGAAGAGCAGAATTGCTCAAGAGCAAAAATACTCAAAAACGTTATAAACTAATTCAAAGAAATATAAATAACTCAAGAAAACCTCTTGAATCATTAAACATATTGTTTCATAGAATCATAGAATCATAGAGTTGGAAGAGACCACAAGGGCCATCCAGTCCAACCCCCTGCCAAGCAGGAAACACCATCCAAGCATTCCTGACAGGTGGCTGTCAAGCCTCTGCTTAAAGACCTCCAAAGAAGGAGACTCCACCACACTCCTTGGCAGCAAATTCCACTGTCGGACAGCTCTTACTGTCAGGAAGTTCTTCCTAATGTTGAGGTGGAATCTTCTTTCTTGTAGTTTGAATCCATTGCTCCGTGTCCGCTTCTCTGGAGCAGCAGAAAACAACCTTTCTCCCTCCTCTATATGACATCCTTTTATATATTTGAACATGGCTATCGTATCACCCCTGAACCTTCTCTTCTCCAGGCTAAACATACCCAGCTCCCTAAGCCGTTCCTCATAAGGCATCGTTTCCAGGCCTTGGACCATTTGCCCTCCTCTGGACACGTTCCAGCTTGTCAGTATCCTTCTTGAACTGTGGTGCCCAGAATTGGACACAGTATTCCAGGTGGGGTCTGACCAGAGCGGAATACAGTGCTACTATGACTTCCCTTGATCTAGATGCTATACTCCTATGGATGCAGCCCAGAGTATTGTTTGTTTGAGTATTACTATATAAATATACGTTCATCTCGTTTCAGGGATCTAGACTTCCTTTTTTGCAATACGCTCCAAAGAACAGCTTGGGGGTGATGGGAGTTGTAGTCCAGGAAATGCTGGGAGGGCGAAAGGTTCCCCAGCCCCCGCTCTAGTGCCTTTCACAGACAAGTGAGGAATCTGGTGTGGATTAAGGAATTCAACATCCCCGGGAACGGCTCCCAAGGATGCCAGCTTGCGGCATCTTAAGATGTGCGTCTAAATATTGCAAGGCGCGAGGCAACCTCGGTTTCCATTTCATGCGTTAAGTTTCTAGGGCAGACAGATTTGAAGATAAAGCTTCGAAGCTCGTGGAGCGGTGCCTGTGTGAAGTTTTAGAGCAGCGTTTGTGTTTTTTTGGGGGGGGGAAGGGGAGAATCTTTGGACTTGCAGATGTTGCTGAACTACGACTCCCATCAGCCTCGGCCTGGCCATGCCTCCTGGGGCTGATGGGAGCAACATCTGGCGGGCCAAAGGTTCCCCACACCTGTTTGCCATTCTGCCCTGAACAGAAATATATGAAAAGGGGTGATAATCACATGCAAAAGTGCTTAACTAGTTCCAGCTGAAGAACTCTGCATTTGCTGGGAGCTGGACTGAGATTTTGAATTTATTTTGAGGCAACGTGCGTAGCAGGACCGGCCCAAGATGTTTTGGCACCCGAGGCAGGCTGATGCAGCTGCGGGCGATGCATTCCTTGAAGGCCGGGTCTGCTGCCCCTGTGGATCCTGCCGCCCGAGGCAGTCGCATCACCTTGCCTCAGGCGTGGGCCGGCCCTGATGTGCAGATATGGAACCCTTATCGACTTACCATCAGCTTCTTCAAATCTGCCCGTTCAGCAGGGTTTTTAATTAAGCTGTGTGGGATAAGGAGGGGAAAAAAAATCAGATTTCTTTTTTTAGAAAGACAAAGTTTGCCTTTGCAAGGCCACACCCCTTAGGTTATCAGCACTGCCGTACTTTGGGTGGGTCCAGACAGACAGCAGCCTTGTACAGTTCCATTGGCTGCACTAACTCACCCCCACCCTCAAAATAAATATAAGCATACATGGCCGCTGTAGCCCAAGTGTTGGTAACCTCGAAACTGACTGCTGCTCTGTGCTCCACGTGGGGCTGCCCTTGGGCCTGGTCTGGAAGCTCCAGCTGGTGACGAATTCAGCAGCTAGACTGAGGGTGGGGACAGCCAGCCAACAGCAAAAAATACATTAACACATCACAGATTAAAAACTTCCCTAAACAGGGCTGCCTTCAGGTATTTTCTAAATGTCATGCAGTTGTTGATCCCTTTAACCTCTGATGGGAGGGCGTTCCACAGGGCAGGCGCCACTACCAAGAAGGCCCTCTGCCTGGTTCCCTGTAGCTTTGCTTCTCGCAGGGAGGGAACCACCAGAAGGCCCTCGGCGCTGGATCTCAGTGTCCGGGCTGAACGGTGGGGGTGGAGACGCTCCTTCAGGTATACAGGACCGAGGCCATTTAGGGCTTTAAAGATCAGCACCAACACTTTGAATTGTGCTCGGAAACGTACTGGGAGCCAATGTAGCTCTCTCAGGACCGGTGTTATGTGGTCCCGGCAGCCGCTCCCAGTCCCCAGTCTAGCTGCCGCATTCTGGATTAATTGCAGTTTCCAGGTCACCTTCAAAGGTAGCCCCACGTAGAGCGCATTGCAGTAGTCCAAGCGGGAGATAACCAGAGCCTGCACCACTCTGGTGAGACAGTCTGCGGGCAGGGAGGGTCTCAGCCTGCGTACCAGATGGAGCTGGTAGACAGCCGCCCTGGACACAGAATTAACCTGTGCCTCGTTCCTCCGCCGTCACCGCCGTCAGCCTCTGCCACTCGCAAAGGCAGTCACAGGAGCCGCGCTTGGTAGAGCAGCGGCACGGGTGGCTGCGGCGGCATGAGCTGCAGCGGCAAACAGCTTGCTCCAACAAGCGGCTGCTGAAAATGCACTCAGCCAGCTCAGCCCAGTCCCCTTCCTCCGCAATGAGCCGCCGCTCGCCCATTGGCCAGGGCCTCAAAACCTTAGCAGGCAATTGGCTGGCGATTTGCTGCACCAAGAGGAGGGAGGAGGTTCTGCCGCGGTGAGGGAGAGGTGGGGAAATGTCGGCAGGGGGAAAAATGGCACCCTTAGGTTGCCCACCTCTGGTCTAGAGCAGTGTTCCCCAACCTTGGGCCTCCAGCTGTTTTTGGACTACAACTCCCATCATCCCTCGCTAGTAAGACCAGTGGTCAGGGATGATGGGAATTGTAGTCCAAAAACAGCTGGAGGCCCGAGGTTGGGGAACACTGGTCTAGAGGACACCCCAGTCATGAAGGCTCTATCCTACACCACTACCCCCCAAAACATTACCTGGAAATAAGGCTTACTCCTGAGTTTACATGGATAGAATTGCACATTAAAAGTTAACAATTTGTTGCGTAAAAGCGTAAAGGGGAGAAAAGATCCTTGGTAGAGACCGGTTCTCGCTCCCCGGAAAGCCTGGGGAACCGTGGTATTTGTGGCCGTGTGCATTTGAAAGAGAAGACGCTTCCCCTCTCAGCCCACTGGGGTTTGAACCCCCCCCCCCCAAACTGATGAAAGCAAACGCTTACCATTTATTTACAAACTCCTGGAACTCTTGAGTGAAAACCCCGTTTGGCAGCTTTGGAGGTGGCTGGAGATAAGAGGGGAGGAAAAGAAACACAGGTGTAAAACATGCCGGAACCCAGGAAAAGTAGGTGCCCCTGAGAAAATAAGCCCGGGTGACGGGAGGCCCCAGCTCCTGCCAACCTAGCAGTTCGAAAACATGCCAAAAAGTGCATTTAGATAAATAGGTACCGCTGCAGCAGGAAGGTAAACGGCGTTTCCGTGCACTGCTCTGGTTTGGGTGTTCTGTTGTGCCAGAAGCGGCTTAGTCATGCTGGCCACATGACCCGGAAAAACTGTCTGCAGACAAACACCGGCTCCCTCGGCCAGTAAACCGAGATGAGCGCCGCAACCCCAGAGTTGTCTGCGACTGGACTTAACTGCCAGGGGTCCTTTACCTTTACCTATTATTATTAATTATTATTATTATTATTATTATTATTATTAGACCCAAGAGTGGCCCAGGACTGATGTGAAAGCAGCAATCCCTGACCAGAGAACACGAACACCCCGAGAATCTTGACTTCTGCTTCAAAAAGGAAAAAGCGCCTAGTCTTCGCAGATTGCAAAGACGAGCCAGAAAATGTAGGAGGCAGAGCACATCTCTGCAGGGGCTCCGATGCCCAGTACTATCTGTTCTGCAGACTGTCTCCGAAGTCCATCTGCTCTTTCCCTAGTCCACAAAGTCTTACATAACACCACATGTCTCTTTGTCTCTTCGAGATCCCAAATAACTCCTGCATTTCAGCAACTTATGCCCTTGTGAATTGTGGATTCTCCCTGTGGTGCACAGAATGGACCTGGGTCCCGTAACTCGTAATCTGGGGAACCGGGTTCGCGTCTCCGCTCCTCCACATGCAGCTGCTGGGTGACCTTGGGCTAGTCACCCTTCTTTGAAGTCTCTCAGCCCCACTCACCTCACAGAGGGTTTGTTGTGGGGGAGGAAGGGAAAGGAGAATGTGAGCCGCTTTGAGACTCCTTAAAGGTAAAGGTAACCATTAGGTCCAGTCGTGTCCGACTCTGGGGTTGCGGCGCTCATCTCGCGTTACTGGCCGAGGGAGCCGGCGTACAACTTCCGGGTCATGTGGCCAGCATGACTAAGCCGCTTGTGGCGAACCAGAGCAGCGCACGGAAACCTTCCCGCCGGAGCGGTACCTATTTATCTACTTGCACTTTGACGTGCTTTTGAACTGCTAGGTTGGCAGGAGCTGGGACCGAGCAACAGGCGCTCACCCCGTCGCGGGGATTCGAACCACCGACCTTCTGATCAGCAAGCCCTAGGCTCTGTGGTTTAACCCACAGCGCCACCTGGGCCCCTTGTTGAGACTCCTTAGGGTAGCGATAAAGCGGGATATCAAATCCAAACTCCTCCTCTTCTTCTTCCCGTAGGCTGACCCTGCTCTCTATCCGCATGCTGCAAGGATGAGGAACCTTTCGGGCTCTATGGGCCAGCCTTCTCAGGCCAAACTGGGCAGGTAGGCAGGGCTGAAAATGGGTTTGGCTTTATTTGCGGAGTTCATACCCTGGTTGTGGTGCTTCTTCGTTTACGATGTAAATTTTAAAGGAAAAGGAAGGGGAGGGAGGGTTAGGAAGGCATACAGGAGGCATGGGGAACTTGTTCAGGCGTTGATGCCTATGGCTCCCTTGATCCCTGGGGCATTGGCTGTGGTGGCTGGGTCCGATAGAAGCTGGAATCCAATGTCCCCATGGGTTAATTTCACCAATCCTTGGGCCAGCAAGATCCATGCCAAACTCTTGCTTTTTGGAATCTCCCCACTAGATCTTTTAAAGTCTGACCTGACCACAGCTAAAAAATTCATCAACCAGAGACTAGATGATAATGGACTGCAATGTGATCTTATGTTGGGAGGGGGGGTATGCTCACACCGGTACACGGGAGTTTCTACTACTCAGCAAGTACCAACTTATTTAACATCCCTCTCAAATGCTAGCCATCGCTTTGTGTTTATCAAAGCGAGGTTTAACGTTTCCCCCTCTAGGGTCCTTTTCCATAGATTCTCCAAGGGCCGAGTCTCTGAGTTATGTTCTTGCAACAACAAGGCGATAGAATCCCTTCAGCATATAGTTTTTAGTTGCCCCTTGTCTAGTGCTGCCCGGACAAACCTTCTGAGACCATTAGTCCAAAAATTCTCTGGTCTTCCAGTGGAGACCTGCCTCACCCTATTAATGCAAGATACAGACTCGACCGTATCCTTGCAAGTGGCAAGATTTTTAACCTCTGTGTTGTCTTATAAGAGGCGAAATGGAATGCTACAGGAATTTTGAAAGTTTTTATGTATATGTTTTATATATTACTGGCTGTATCTACCCTATACTGGCTGTGTCTAATTTTTATGTGCATATGAGCTTAAAGCTGCAATAAACCTGATTGATTGATTGATTGATTGATTGATTGAATGTCCCCATGTGGGCCACAGGGTCCCCCACCCATACACACACAGCTGGGAGCAAGCAATATTATTTAGGCAGCAGTTCACGCAGCTTGCTAAAGGTACAGGCTCCCAAACACCTCAATTTTTTCCCAGCCTCCCTAGACAGGCATGTGGGCTTACTTGCTCGAGAAGCCATGTTTAATACCAGGCCCTGGATTCTGTGAGGGCGGAGATCCGAAAACGGGCATATTCTGCCGCTGCCCCGTTCTATGGAATGGCTTTCCTTCTGCCACACGTCAAAGTGGCAACCGTCAGCTGCTTCAGGCGTCTTGTGCAGACTTACCTTTTCGCACAGGCTTTCCGCTGACCTATAAGGCTGGACTCTGCTGTTGAGTCCTCAGAACTTCAGCTTTATTTACTTTCATGTGTTCTGATCATAGCTGTCAACTTTCGGATTTGAAAATAAGGGATTTTTTCCAAACTTTCGGATTTGAAAATAAGGGATGCCGCGAGGGCGGTGCAATGGCACCAAGTAGCCTCGCCGCCCTGCGCTCCAGAGGCTGCGCGCGAACGGGTGAGCGAAAGAGCGAGCGCGTAGACGGCAGGCAGGCTGTCTGTCTGGTTGGGCGTGAGGGTCTGGCTGCACAAGGCATGCAAGCTCCGCCCCCAGTCGGTCTCAGACTCCTTATTGGCAGCCGAGCAACGCAGCTGAGGAGCCTCCCTGGTCGGCAGGGAGGGAGAGGAGCTGCTTCCTTTGAAATCCAGGGAATTTAAGGGATATCAACAGTCCGGGATAGCAGCGGGAAACGGCATTGGAATAAGAGTTTCCCGCAAAAAAAGGGAGGGTTGACAGCTATGGTTCTGATACTGCTGTTCCATTGGTTTTGCACTGCATCTTTTAAAAAAATTGATATATTGCCTCTTTTAGACTCTTTGTGGCTTAAGAGAGCTTTGGAATATTAAGCTGTGTGTTTGGGTACTGTTTCTGTCCCCACCCCTTTTTAAAACTATGTGGGGAAAGAACCCACGAAAACTAACAGAACCACCAACCTCATTAACTATGTAGTCCAGCAATTCGAAGATAGCCATCGCAGGTCGACTGTCCATCCCGTGGCCTGCATGAACAAAAAGGAACCGAGAAAGTGGAGTCAAAGCAAGCACTGGACACTGGCTGTGTGACCAGCTGGCCCCACCCAAGCTTCTAGGTTTTATTCAGAACCGACCCACTGAAAAGAACAAAAATGACTTACCGTATTTTTCGCTCCATAAGACGCACTTTTTTCCTCCTAAAAAGTAAGGAGAAATGTCTGTGCGTCTTATGAAGCGAATGTGTGGTCCCTGGAGCTGAACTGCCCATGGGCAAAAGCAGATCGTGCTTTTTTTAAAAAAAGAGAGAGAAGGGGGTGTTGAAACGAAGCCCACTGAGCAGCTGCTCAGCAAACGATCGGGGAGAGAGATAAGGGAGAGAGATTCCAGCCCCGCCCCCTTGCAGAGGGAGGCTGTTTCCCCAGTGACATGTGACTGGCTGATTAGATTATCTGTCTGGAAACTGTAGAAATGGCTCCCTTTCCTGAAGCTGCAGCACTGTGAGTGAAACCCCATAAAAAAGGATTTTTTTCCCTTTGCAAAGTAAGCTCAACAACTTTTGAGCTGATCCTTAAAAAATGGGGCTTTTCTCCTTTGCAAAAGAAGCTGCAGAAATTTGAGCTGATCCTTAAAAAATTGGGGCTTTCCCCCTCTAAAAACTAGGTGCGTCCTATGGTCGGGTGCGCCTTATAGAGCGAAAAAATACGGTAAGTTTACGCCCATTAATTTCAACAGGTCTGCTCTGAGTAAAACTTGGCTGAACACCACCCAATTCAATTCACTCTTTGTCTAATTGGGGGTGGGGGCCTAGTCTCCCTCTCTCTCACACACACCCTTTGGGAGGAAATCTTACAAACAATGCGCTGCTCAGGAGCCTTAAAATACTATATTGACAGGGACATAAGATGCCCCCCCCCCGTGTTGGCTGGGAAAAGGCCAAGAGGAAACACGAGAGAGGTTTGTAGAAAAATGTGGCATATAAGTAAGCCAATTAATAGTGATTATGATTATGTATTATACTGCATGGGTTTGTCTCAACTGGAAGCATACCCAAACCAAGCTCTCTCCCTGCTAATCAAGCGAAGTACATCTACACTTAAAGAGCTGCCTAATTGGCCACTTTGTTTGCACAACCATTAAGGAAAGGAAATTTTTGAAGTGACCCTAGCCAGTGGTTAAAATCTGTACACGAAGGCCCGCGAAATTCCCTCCGGCATAGGTAACTGTGGTCGGCTTTTGACTATTAAATCACTCTTGAGCCTTTAAATCTGAATTTACCGACGCAATCTGTACACATTATACCTTTTTATGATTTGTGGTTGCTATAATATTTGTGTGCAACGTCCGTTTGGGGAGCGGAGCAGACTATTAAAAAAGCCCTCAAGACATGTTTAAATTAGACCTATTCCTTCTATTCATGGCTACTCAGAATAGATTCACTCAGTTTTAATGGGCATGACTAATTTAGGTCCATTAATTCCAAGAGATCGACTCTGAGTAGGACTTAGCTGGATACAACCCCCTATGCTTGAGGGCAGGGAGTTCCTATTACCAGATATTAGGGGCAACTGGGGCAAGCTATCTCTACCATTAATACATTTATATTTTGGCTTTCTTTCAAGGATCTCATTCTTCCTCCACTTTTATGTAGGTTAGGATAAAAGAGAGTGATGGGCCAAAAGTCACCTTTATGGCTGACTGGAGATTTATTGCCCTCCAGATGTTGCTGAACTACAACTTCCATCAGTCCTAGCAAGCATGACCAGGGATGGTAGGAATAGCAATATAGATTACTACAATGCGTTATACGTAGGGCTGCCTCTAAAGACAGTTTGGAAACTTCAGCTGGTGCAGAATTCAGCGGCCAGGTCGCTCACCAGAGCAAGGCGGTTTGAACATATTACACCGACCCTGGTCCGACTGCACTGGCTACTAATTGGTTTCTGGGCCCAATTCAAAGTGCTGGTTTTGACCTATAAAGCCTTAAATGGCTCAGGACCGCAATACCTCAAAGACCGCCTCTTTCCATATGAACCTACCCAGACCCTGAGATCATCTTCTGAGGCCCTTCTTCGTGTGCCTCCTCCTCGAGAGGTCCGGAGGGTGGCAACACGAGAATGGGGCCTTCTCTGCAGTGGCTCCCCGTCTGTGGAATGCTCTCCCCAGGGAAGTTCGCCTGGCGCCTTCAATATACACCTTTAGGCGCCAGGCAAAAATGTTCCTTTTTAACCCTTGGTTGATCCGATTTACATCCTATGCCCTTTTAAAATGTGGTTTTTTTGTGTGAGGGGGGGCACTATTGGGTCGTTGTTTTTATTTTTATTAGGCATTTTGTGGTTTTATATCTTGATTTTATTCTGCGAACCACCCTGAGACCCCTGGGTATAGGGCGGTATATAAATTCAGTAAATAATAATAATAATATAGTAACACGGGGGGGGGGGCGGATTCTCCCCACACCTGCTCTAACCAATACACTGAACTGCCTCATGACCTCTTGCAAGCATTCACAGGGGTTTTCGGGAGGCCACTGTCAGGGCTCCTTCGTCTGGTCCAATTTAACTTGGCAACGCTAACCTAGAGCAATCAGACCCAGTTTAGCTCTTGCACCCTGAACTGCCTTTGGAAAACAAGTCCCAGTGACTAAAATTTGACCGCCAACAACACCTCCCCCCCCCCTGTCCTCGTACAATGCCTACCGCTAACGGGGCGTCCTGGGGGCCTGGGCCGTGGCGAGATGCTGTGGGATTCCCCTTCTGCCCCATCGAACACGGGGCGGCCGAATATCGCTTCCAGTTCCTTGGCATCTGGCGGCGGGATGGGATACCTTCCAATAGACAGCTCCACCAGAGAGAGGCCCATGCTCCAGATATCAGACTGGACCGAATAGTGCGTACCTTGTAAGCGCTCAGGCTGCAAGCGGTCAAAACAAGAGATGTGGGTTAGATCAGGCTTGAACAACAACCAACCTCAAGCCTGACTTGAAATTGTACTTTTGCAGCCTGTTGCCTAGTTCGGATGAAGGAGTGGGTGACTGTCAGGGATCTGCCTCCCCCTGCCAGTCCAGCTCTGAGTGTTTATAGGGAGCCGCCACCTGTTTTAACTACTGATTCATCTGCGAGTGAAACCAGCAGTTCCTCGGGGGAGAAGCAGTTAGTGGCTGGGAGCCAAGGGGTGCCAGGGCTCCAGGGATTGAGTGAGAGGCCTGGCACCACCCAGCAGGCTCGATCGGAGGGAGAGTCGTCAGGTCCGGCGCAGAGATTACGTAGGAGGAGGAGGAGGAGGCAATTTAGGCTGCCAAGACTGTATTTTTGGCACCAAAACCGGAGGGAGGCACTTCCGGATTCTGCTAGTGAGTGAACAGACATGATAAGACTGAGTTCTGCACTGTATATAATTGAGCACTGATTAAAAGAACTAAAAGACAGATGGCTTGGCTCTCTTATTGAACAACCGAGGAGGGAAACCTGACAGTGACCTTGAGAAATAAAGATAATTTTGGAATTAAGGCGGCCCCGGGCTTTCATAATTGCAATGCCTGTGAAAAGGCAGAAGAGCTCACCACCCAAAGAAGGAACCCATGGTCATAGCCAGTTACCGAAAAGACCTCCTTTATTCTTTTTACTTTGCGGAAGCAAATATTAAGAAAGGGAACTGCACTGCAGTTCAGGATCAGTATGTTTAATTCTACCCCCCCCCCCCAAGTGGCCAGTGAAGAATCTCTTACTTTGCATCGTCCATCACTAATGTTGGATGTACTATTTGTATTCCTCAGCAGCACGCTGTTTCTGCTTATTGAGGAAGAAGAGTTTGGATTTGACATCCCGCTTTATCACTCCCCGAAGGAGTCTCAAAGCGGCTCACATTCTCCTTTCCCTTCCTCCCCCCACAACAAACACTCTGTGGGGTGATTGGGGCTGAGAGACTTCAGAGAAGTGGGACTAGCCCAAGGTCACCCAGCAGCTGCATGTGGAGGAGCGGGGAATCGAACCTGGTTCACCGGATTACAAGTCCACCGCTCTTAACCACTACACCACACTGGCTCTCAGGAAGAGTTCAGAAGGCTGATGAGAGGTCCAATGCCACCCGGTGGGGGCCGCCGGTTCTCCAAGCCCCCAACTGGGTGCTGCTCAAATGTATCACCTTAGGAGCCACCCACTTCTGATGCAAAACACACATACACACACAAAAGGTGGCACAACAAACATAGCAAAGGGACCTACAGACATATAGGAGCGAGTGCCCACGAAGGAATTCGCCATGGAGTCGATGAGCTGGCCGCTGACTCCAAAATCACAGAGCTTAATCTCTCCCCGTGAATTCACCAAGATGTTAGAAGGCTTCACATCTGAAAATAGATTTTTGAGAGAAAAGACTGAAAGGAGGGGAAATGTCAGAGTGTGGGCAATTCAAGTAATGGGGGGGTCCTTAGTGAAGGTTCTACATACCCTCAGAGCATTCAGCTTTCTGTTTTTGTTTTTAATGAAAGTGAATGAATGAATGAATGCAATTTCCTAGCCATCATGGCTATTCAACTATTTTCTTCAACCTGGTGTTCTCCATATCTTGTCAGACTACAGTGGTGCCTTGACTTACGAAGTACTCGACATCCGTATTTTTCGACTTACGAATGAAAAAAAGTGGCCGCACGCCTACGAATTTTTCGACATCCGAATGGAAATCGTTGCCGGTTTAGATGCGGTTTCCTCAACTTACGAATTTTAGATGCGGTTTTTTCGACTTACGAATTTTTCCGAATATTTTTCTCCCAATGCATTCCTATGGGAACTTGACTTGCGATTTTTTTCGACCTACGAATGTCCATTCGGAACGGATTAAATTCGTAAGTCGAGGGACCACTGTACTTCTCCCATCATCTCTGTCCATTGGCAAAGTTAGCTGGGGTTGATGGGAGTTGGAGTCTGATAACACCTGGAGGGCAGCAGCACATCTAGGAAGGCTGTGTCTGATTGAATTTTGAAAGCACTGAAGTCCTGCAAAGCAACCAGGGCCTTTTCAAAGATAAACACCCAGCACCTCAGAATGGAAAGTGGCAGGGGTGGGAGAGGGGCCTTTGAAAGCTGCTGCCAATCAGTATGGCCTCCTGGCAGCTGTACCTCAACCCAACACTCATGGTACAACTGGCATTGTTCGAATCACACATACGGCTGGAGCAACTTGCTCCCAGGACTCAGTTGAGGCCCCATTATTCCTGATGTCCAAATGAATGTGGAATTCAGATACCCTCCTGTCTGCTGATGGTAGAGAGCAAGTGGGATGTAACCAAGGAATCCTTGGCATGTTCTGGCACGACGGTGCTTGCTTGGTTGTTCCAAGCCCGAATCAAGCCAAAATGGAGCTCCAGAAACAGAGTGGTTTGCAAAGTCAACGCCTCGAAGCACGATAAGTGTTGAAACCAAGTCTACGTAAGTCCACTGCGCTTGTGGAATCTGGGTTCCCTCGGCACAGAAGGCCCTTGCAGGGCTTTCCCTGTGTTCCAGCTGCTCACTCACCTCTGTGCATGATCTGGTGCTTCTCTCGTAAGTAAGCCAATCCTCGCAGAACCTGGTGGTGTGGTGGGGGGGGGAGAGGAGAGGAGAAGAGAAAGGTCAGGGTGACATGAGGATTTGGAAAGCTGAAGGCTTCGCAGGGTGGAAATCAGGCTCTGCTGGATCAAGGAAGACAAAGGCTGCCAAGTGTTGGCCAATGCAACAGATTGCAAAAGAGGAAGGGAGGCTGTACCACCTTTTCTTCCTCCATGGTCTGACTGGTTCCCTCTCACCATACTGGCTGGTCCAGAAACAAAGAGATCCAATTATGTTCAGGTTCCCAGTCCAAAATTTCGAGTGGGGCTCGAGGGGGCTGACGTATTTGATGTTTCTACTCCTTCCTCATTTCATTCTGTTTGGGCCAGAACCTTTCACGGGAACTTGTGTTTCTCTGAGCCCCCACTATAGATCTATGCTTGGGTCTTGCTACCTCAACAATTGCTCTGCTTTTTCACCCATATGCTCCATACAGTCTCGGGAGTTGGCCACCCCTGCCGTAGAAGGTGGACTGTTAGTCCCCAAGAAAGTGCCCTTAAAAAGTTGCATAAAAACACTGAATTTCCAAAGGGGAGAAGGCAGAAAGGACAACTGATGGAAGGAAAAACAAAAAGCATAGAAGATGCTGAGAGGGGGAGCATTCAAATGAATCATGGAGGGTTCCTGCTAGAGATTTCTATGGCCAGTCTACCAGGAAACAAATCCATTTCCAAGCATTCTATCGGACCAAGCTGAGCCTATTTTCTTTAAACGTTCTTTTCTTTTTTTTAAGAGGAAGGCAGCAGCATACTCACCGCTATGCTGACTTTCCCCAAGATATCCTCAGGAATTCTCTTGGCTTCTTTCAAAACCTGATCTAGGGAACCTCCATCCTAAACTCAGAGGAAAAGAGACCAGCTGACATAAAGTAAAAGATTAGCCATAACCACAGTTCACACCCCGCGCAAGCCAGGCATTCCTGTATGGAGACAGGGTGCTAACCCATATTTTTCACCAGACACAGGCATGGCGCAAAGGTACATGGTGTACGTACTCCCCAGCCGCAACCAAATTTTACTGCTAATCGAAACTTTTCTTCTCAAACATTTTTATACCTCGAATCAGTAATATTATTTTTTGCTTCCTCGGGAAGGGGGGGGGGGTTTGACACTTTTATTTTTTTGCACAGTGACAAGGGAAAGAGCTTTTTCAATTGTGACTCCCCACTTGCCACCTTTGTTGGCATCTTTTCAACAACAGGTAAAGGGCCAACCTTGCTTCCCAGGCATCTGATGGACTGAGCCGAGTTAGTTCTGCAATTAGCATGCCCCTAAAACTTCCTGCGGTTGTTAAGGGGGGTTGTTTTTGCATCTTTGTATATGTGTGTGTGTATGTGTGTGTGTGTATACACTCCATGAATTGTTGGTGTTCTGTATGAATCTGTTTACTATTTTACACTTTAGCTAATGTTTTGCATAATTTATTAATGGTGGCGCTGTGGGCTAAACCACAGAACCTAGGGCTTGCTGATCAGAAGGTCGGCGGTTCGAATCCCTGCGACGGAGTGAGCTCCCGTTGCTTGGTCCCTGCTCCTGCCCACCTAGCAGTTCGAAAGCACATCAAAGTGCAAGTAGATAAATAGGAACTGCTCTGGCGGGAAGGCAAACGGCGTTTCCGTGCGCTGCTCTGGTTCGCCAGAAGCGGCTTTGTCATGCTGGCCACATGACCCAGAAGCTGTACGCTGGCTCTCAGCCAATAAAGCGAGATGAGCGCTGCAACCCCAGAGTCGGACACGACTGGACCTAATGGTCAGGGGTCCCCTTTACCTTTTTTATACTGTATTTATGCTTTTATATGTGTTGTGGTTTGCTTGGAGACCTTTGGGTAGCAAGCAACTGATAAGTCTAAATGCTGTTGCTGCTATTACTACTAATACCATTACTACTAATAGCAGTTGCCCATTGTGGCTCAGGCAGCGTATTCTTTCTGTGCCACTTAAATTTGACAAAATGCAGAATTCACAGCATACCAAGGACCACCAAACAAGTCACCAAATGGCAGCAGCTCCCGTGAACTATGTAGAAGGAACCAAAGCAATAGGGAGATGACCTCCCTCTCGCTGCCAGATCCTGCGCTAGATCTGCACTTGCCTTACGGTTGACACAACTGGCCAACATCTCTCAAGGTCTACTGTAAGAACCGGCCTATTTGCAGAGATCTGCAAGCAAGGCTCTGACCTCACCTTCAGGATAGGCAAGCGGCTAGCAGGAACAAGGGTGTTGCTTTTTTCTGCTGTGGCATTTCTGAATACAGAATATCCGCCCTAAGCGTATTTGCCTGGCACCCAAGTTACCTCATTACAAGCCAAATAAAAGCTGCTTCTCTGTTTCAGAGTAAGTAATTTCGTTGTCCCCGAAGGGGACAATGACAATCCTATATAATAATTCCCTAATGTCCCTGCGTCCGTGTCCGTCCGTCAGTGGAAATTTCCACTGCGCATGTCGGAGACGGACGCAGGGATTGGAGCAGGGATTGGAGAGGGGGGGGTGTCCGAGAGGCGGCGGCGGCGCATGCGCGTCGTCAGTTGCCTCACTGCCGCCGCCTCGCATGGAGCTGAGCGCGCTGCCGGGGTGCCCCTGTCCGCCTGCGCTCACCCGCTGCCGCCGCCTCCGAGACTGCCGAGGCCCCCGCCCGGCCCGGACACTCTTGGCCTCGGCTGGTGGCGGCGGCGGCGGTTCTGGAGCTCCCCTGGCCGCCGCGAGGGTCCCGCTCCGCTCTCGGCCGCCGCCGCCGCCGCCCCTCCAACAAATGCAGGCCGATCGCTCTCCCCTCCCCCTTCGCCCCCCCACCTCTTCCAGGAGGACGGCCGGCCCGGCTTGGAGGTAGCAGGGGTGGCGAGGAGGACGAGGAGCCCGGCCCAGGCCGACCACCGGGGAGGGGAGAAGCGGGAGGCGCCCCGAGAAACATGGGGCTCCGGCTGCCCTGCAGCACAGCCGGTGAGGGAGGAGCGGCGGCGGGGCACTGCAGCCTTCCCGCCTTTGGAGCGCAGCTTTCCGCTGTGCCCATCAGCGCAGCGGCGGCGGCTCCTGCTGCCTTGCCGCCTTGGGCCACAGGCGCAAAGCGCCGTGGCCCCAAGACCTCCTGCTGCCGTCCACCTGCAGGCTGTGTGTGTGGGAGGGGGAGGGAGAGGGAGGGAGACAGAGCCAAACTGTTTGTGGCGGTCTGGGAAGTGGGGGGGGGGAGGGGTGTGTGTGTGTGTGTGTGTGTGTGTGTGTGTGAGAGAGAGAGAGAGAGAGAGAGAGAGCTTTCTAGCGCCTGTTTTTGTTAACAGGCTTAATTTACTAGTAAAATATATTCTATTCTATTCATTCTCTTTCTCTTAACAGAATGGAGGGACTAATTTTGACCTTTGTTTCATAGCTGCTCTTCGTTCTGCTGCTGCTGTACCATCACTGCCTATCATTAAAAGAAACCCACTTGTGTATGCATATATGTGTATGAGTAAGCCATCTTGGCCATTATTTTGATTGAGAGGTGGGACACGTATCTTAAGAAAAGAAAAGAAAGCACCCGCATCCTTTGCCATCCACTAAATCAATGCCTCACAACACTGGAGACATGTAAGCAAGCCAAAGCGATTCTCAAACATTCTATTTTATCTACCTGGCCCACAGCATACATTACTTTATACAAATCTCGGTGCTATGTTACGATTCTTAAAATGAAACAAAGCTAAAAATGCACAATCTGAAACAGAGAATGTAGAGGATGGCCCTGATCTTGCCTACAAAAAAAGTTGACAAGGTAAAGTTCGCTCTTGTCTGCAGAATGTATTGAGAGATCACAAATACAGCCCACAGAAGTGCATTCCAAACCTCTGAAACGGCATTTTGAGCAGACGCCACTTCTTGCAGAAACTGAGCTGGTCTCTGAACAAGCTGGTACTTGAAGCAGGGCCTCCCCAGCTGACCTTAAGCGTCAGGGAGGTTCATATGAGAATAGCCACTCCCACAAGGTTCCCAAGCCCTTTAAGGTAAAAGTCAACTCCTTGAGTTGAGCCCAGAAACTTACAGGTAACCAATTTAATCTCATCTTATTTATTATTTCTATTACTACTACGGTAATAATAGTAATGCTTGCAATTTACACCCTACCCTGCCTCCCAAAAGAGCCCAGGGCGGCATGGGTGGCCGTTTCCAAATCATCTTCATTAGGCATGTGCATGCATATGGATAACGCTGAAAGGCTCAGAAACAGGAAAAACCTATCGCTATTTTCCACGTCTAATTAATTCTACGCTACTATGATGAAGATTTGAGGGGATGGCTCAAGGCCTACCAGAACATGGGCCACCAATTCCAGAACTAGCAGAAAAGTACAAAGGGGGTAGGGAAAAGGTGAGAAGCTCGGGATGTTTGGGCTGCAGGCAGGGTGGATTTGATTTAAATCAAACTGATTTAAATCACAATTTAAATCACGATTTAAATCACTAGTCAGTAAGGCTCAGGGTGGATTTAATTTTTTTAAAAAAAATCCGATTTAAATTTTAAAAAATCGGATTTTTAAAATTTAAATCCACCCTGAGCCTTACTGACTAGTGATTTAAATCGTGATTTAAACGAGTTTGATTTAATCCACCCTGGCTGCAGCAGTAAATTAAGCCATTACGAGAAGGGGAGAGATATGGCTTCATTAAATGGAGAAAGAACCTGGTTACAGGTATAAGCAAGAGTGAAGACTGGAAAACACACTGGCCCCTATTTAGCCCCCCAAGGTTACTGCTGGTGTCTGAGAATCAGAGACATTCTCTTCATTCTGCGCAAGGCTTGCTTCTAGAAAAATAACATGGTGCTGGCAGCTAGGAGTTTAATCTCCTCCCCCCCAGCACTAGGAACATCTTCAGGGTTATATAATTAAGAGCAGAAATTTTTAAAAAGACATGGAGTGCCAGGCACACATCAGGCACCCAATGCAGAAACCCAGAGGAAAACACAAGAATTGCCACACAGTCAATTCAAGAACCAGGGTGGATTTGATTTAAATCAAATTGATTTAAATCACGATTTAAATCACTAGTCAGTAAGGCTTGATTTACATATGTTTTTTACAGAAAGACTCATTCTTGCTGGTATAATCTTAATATTTACAACCATATGAAGGTTTCATTTTTGGTTATAGTACTAGAAATACATAGACAGATAATTATGAAATTATGGTGAGGTTTAATAAGTTAACTGTTTATATTTGGACAACTTTTCTGCTGTACTTTATTGGAAGGAGAAAAAAGAATCATTTCCTTAATAACCATTTAAACAATTTATTTAACTAAAACAATAACATGATAGCATATGTGTCCATGTTTGTTAACTGATGTGGTTAAACATTTTAAAAAAAACTTATACTGAGTTTTAGCACACTTGATAAACTTAAAACAAATCCTTGTTTTCTGATGAATAGCCTTTGGACTACAATGTAACTTAAATAGAAGACTATACTTAGAAAGATTTTTCCTCCAAAAGCATTTTATTTTAAAAATCCAATAAAACAATAAAAATCCAATAAAACGGTTTAAATAAAACAAATATGATTATTATTTTTTAAATCATTGATTTTTATCCACCTTGTCAAGAACGTTATGCTGCTTTTGCATGTGCTAGATCGAAGGATTAGCTACAGTCATAGGCTGATGCTCTGACTGGTGCTGAACAGGGTATCTGTCTTGCTTAAGAAGGTGGGAGAGAAAAACAACACTGACTTACCATATGCTCCATACAGATGCTTATCTCCCCATCACTGTAGAAGGCGCCATAAAAACCCACAATGTATGGAGAGTTACACTCATGAAGCACCTGGAGCTCACGGATTATCTGGTTTCGGATGGCAGGCTTGATCTCCAGGTGAATCAGCTGTCGAGAGAAAAGGGAGGGGGTGGGGAACAAAGGAACCAAGGGCATAAAAGGCTGCACCAAGAACTATTCCCATATTGGCACCCAAAGGCACTTTAAAGAGACACTCCAACCTCTTTTTTTAGACAGCTGCAAATCACCAACTGCAAACCATGGGAAGAAGAGGGGGGAACTATAAGTTGTTTCAGGAATGGTTCACCACGGGGGGAAAGCCAACAAACTGAAGGAGAAGAAGAAGAGTTTGGATTTGATAGCCCGCTTTATCACTACCCGAAGGAGTCTCAAAGCGGCTCACATTCTCCTTTCCCTTCCTCCCCCACAACAAACACTCTGTGGGGTGAGTGGGGCTGAGAGACTTCAGAGAAGTGGGACTAGCCCAAGGTCACCCAGCAGCTGCAGGTGGAGGAGCGGAGACGCGAACCCGGTTCCCCAGATTACGCGTCTACCACTCTTAACCACTACACCACACTGGCTCTCAGGAGGACTGAAGGCAAAAAAAAAATGTATTGGCTGTATTGCACCAAATGTGTCATGGCAATTTTTAGAGTCAGGTAAATAAAAAATTGTCCAGTAGTACCTTAGAGACCAAGGGACCCAGGTGGCACTGTGGGTTAAAGCACAGAGCCTAGGGCTTGCCGATCAGAAGGTCGGCGGTTCGAATCCCTGCGACGGGGTGAGCTCCCGTTGCTCGGTCCCTGCTCCTGCCCACCTAGCAGTTCGAAAGCACGTCAAAGTGCAAGTAGATAAATTGGAACCGCTCTGGCGGGAAGGTAAACGGCGTTTCCGTGCGCTGCTCTGGTTCGCCAGAAGCAGCTTTCTCATGCTGGCCACATGACCTGGAAGCTGTACGCCGGCTCCCTTGGCCAGTAAAGCGAGATGAGTGCCGCAACCCCAGAGTCAGACACGACTGGACCTAATGGTCAGGGATCCCTTTACCTTTACCTTAGAGACCAACTAAATTCATAAATGGAGGTACAATGTGAGGATGTAACAGTTCAGTGCCGTCCTCCATACACCTCCATATATGAATTTTCTTACATAATTTGGAGTGTTAGTATGGACATATTGTATGTACCGGTATATTGATTGATTTGGGTTTATGCTATATCACACATTGGATTTGGTCCATGTGCATGTTTTTGGAGATTATTATTTATAATTTACGTGCTATTACAATTATCATTTATCAGCCGGTTACATTTGTTGTATGATTCATGCATAACTCAGGCTACAATACCTGCTAGATTTGGCCCGCCCCCACAGAATTCTCATCATAGGTTTACTGGTTATGGCTCAACTGTTTCCTGGCACCTCTGCAGATGCCCCCAAACATTTAGTCACATTGGATGAGACATCACCCTCCTCCTCCTCACCTTCCGTGCCATGATTAGCCCTGAGGGTTTGTGTTGTACTTTGGTGACCACTCCACCATTACCGGCTCCCAGCTCAGAAATCCTCTCGAAATCGTCATCTTTCAGCTCTCCAACTTTGGCCTTCTGGGTGAGAAAAGCCTCCAACCGTTTCTTCTGCTGCTCATCCAGTTCCAGTTCTTCCAGTTTCTTCTGGAGGTCAACAAGATGTGCTCTAAAGGAAAGGCGGGAGGAAACTGTTGAGTCTCCCTGGATTCCCAATCTGTCCCACTGCTTCTACCAAAGCCTGAGAAGTGAGACTATTTACCATGGCAAATCACTCTACGTTGTCACGACCCTCAAAATTGTGGTGCCAGAGTCTAGGGATTTTCACTATGGGAGATTGGCTTCTAACTATTCAGTGCTGACTCCTAGGAAACTGATGCACTACCAACTTATTTGGTAGTATTCCTGAAGGGGCTTATCTAGCAAAACAACACGTATAAGGGCTCGGGGTTGTCTCCTCAAGAGTAAAGAGCCAGAAACATCCGTTCTTCTAAAGCTAATACTTTATTTACAGACTATGTACATCGGAGCGTTTAAGATTCATGTCCGCTTGAGTCGGTTCCAGAATCCGGGAGTGGCTTTCACCGGTTCCTCCCCAACATAAGAGCTTTGGAATTCCAAAGCGTCACCTCCTTTCTTTACGCTTTTTCCCTCTACGCAGCTGGGGTGACGGAAGTAGCTGACCGCTTTGCTCCACAACCCACTCAGGTGGAGCTAGGGCTCTGTCAGCATCTCTGGCCCTCAGCTCCACCGCACTACCTGGCAGTTCTTGTTCCTCACCACTGGGGCTTTCCTTACTATCCCCGCTGGACTCAGAACTGCTTCCCAGGAGAGGCTGCACTTCCCCCCATCCCTCCTTCCCCGTTTCCAGTGCCTTGCGTGAGGTCAGGTCCCTGACATCATGTAAGGAAATTCAGTGATCTCTCTCCAGCTAAGTGTGCTGAGTTGCAACCCACTCCCTAACAATGGCATGAAGGTGTAAAGTCGATCCCACGTTACCCTTTGTGGTGAAGGACAGCTGCTTCGGAGAGAGAGCCTTTTACCCCCTTTTCTTGCCCAACTGCTGCCAGTTGAGCCTTACTCGCCAGTACACCCTCCTTGTGTGCTTTGTGCATTAAGGGTGCATTCTGACATTCCCATAGCAGCAGCAGCTCTTCTGCACAGGTCGAATTTATTCTTCCTAAGAAGCAGCCCTCAACTCCATTGTCTGGGCTTCCTGATCAGATCTCACTTTCTATACCAACTGCCTCCCCCGCAAAATCTGATTCTCTGAAGTCAGAATGCAAAGCCTACATTTGGATCCCTAGAAACAATTCTCACTCCCAGGCAACCCTCTTCAATGTACCCAGCCCCTCTGCCAAAGCTCCCCCTTCATCACATTCGTGAAAACTCTCTAGCCAAGCATTTCCCACATAATCCTCCTTTAGGAACCTATAAAGCCACCTTGTACTGGGTCAGACTACTGGTCTATCTGGCTCAGTATTGTCTACATTGACTGGTAGCAGCAGCAAAGGATTTCAGCCCTACCTGAAGCCTGAACCATAGCGGTCAACTTTCGGATTTGAAAATAAGGGATGCCGCGAGGGCGGTGCAATGGCACCAAGTAGCCTCACCACCCTGCGCTCCAGAGGCTGCGTGCGAACGGGTGAGCGAAAGAGCGAGTGTGTAGACGGCCGGCAGGCTGTCTGTCTGGTTGGGCGTGAGGGTCTGGCTGCACAAGGCATGCAAGCTCCGCCCCCAGTCGGTCTCAGACTCCTTATTGGCAGCTGAGCAACGCAGCTGAGGAGCCTCCCTGGCTGGCAGGGAGGGAGCTGCTTCCTTTGAAATCCGGGAAATTTAAGGGATATCAACAATCTGGGATAGCAGCGGGAAACAGCATTGGAATAAGGGAGTTTCCCGCCAAAAAAAGGGAGGGTTGCCAACCTGGCATCCAGAGACCTCCACGTGGTCACAATTGGACTCATGCCAGTCACAAAACGCGCCTGGCGCTTGGCTAGTTTCTAACACTGAGTGAGACACACCTCTAAGCAAGAATGTGTGAAATTACACTGTTAAGAAAGGCTTTCTATTCCACAAGGCAGAACAGGTTGCAACTGTGTGTGTCTTATCTGGTTGCTCTCATCAATGCTATTATTTTGGCTTCACTACTGCTGGCTGTTAAAACTGTAAAATAGATACAGCATTAATGCAAAATGTCCTGGTGGACTTTTAAGAAAGGCAGTAAATCCATCTTAAAATTAAAATAAACTCCCTCTCTCCCTCCGCCAAAGGAAGAATGGAGAAATGAGAAAGTAGACAGTACATTTCAAGCCAGCCTCCCAGTGGATCCTAGTCATTTGCTCTTAAGTTATCTGTTCCTGTACATTTTTCATGTCCTCTTGCATAAAAGACTTGCTGGTTTAAGCGTTACATTTCCTTAATTCTCAGCATTCCCTACTGTGTTACCATCTAACCTCAGCCCTGCAAGGTATCCATCTATCCAGCTCTCTTTTAACACCACTCCCTCTTCAATCTGAGCCACCCTTCCCAGAGGGCTATACCCGGCCTCTCTTACATCTCTCTACAAATGAACTCCACGACATCCTTTTAACCACAACCTTTCCTAGGAAACTACCTTACAACTAGGTCATACCATTGCTCAGTTTTTGCCCGCAACCACTGACAGAGGCTCTCCAGAATTTCAGGCAGGGGACATTCCCAGCCTCACTTGGGGCTGCAGAGCATGCAGCACCTGCCCTCTCTTAGCCAACCCTACCAATCCATTCTCTTCCCCAGACTTTCTTCCTCGTGTGAATTTGCTCCTTCAAACGTTTAATCATAGAACTGTAGAGTTGGAAGGGACCCCCCAAGGGCCTTCCAGTCCAATGCAATGCAGGAATCCTGCCCCTGGGTGGGCACAAACCACCAACCTTCTGGTTTAACAGCCAGACGCCCTGACCCACTGTGACCTGGGAGACCTGGATCAGAGGGGGTGCTTGCCTGGAATGATAAACTCTCATAAAGAAAACCTCTTTCCGTCCCCCTCCCTCCATACACTGCCTTCCCTTCTGCCTCAGTTCTGTTAACATTCATCCCACCCCCAACCTATTCAGGAACACATGCCATTTCAATACCAGTAACCAAAAATGAGCAACACAACGGCCAATGAAAGTAGTGTATATATTTTCTTCTTGTAAAATAACAGAAAGACAACGGACAGTGATCCGGTATTGCCACTGTTTCGTTTGCGTCTTCTTCAACATATAATAACTCACCATACAATGGAAATTTTCAAGGAGCAGTGGTCATATAAATATCTTGCTAAGTATTTCAATACCAGTGGAACTAAAAATAGGTACCCTTTAAACGCCAATCATCATTCAACCCAAACCATGGACTCCTCCATATATGGACTCCTCTTTAAAGCTGCGATCCTATACACACTTACTCAGGAATACGTCGAACTGAATATAGCGTACACCTCTCTCTCCCAGATGCCACCCCGCTCAGGTTCATTGCCTCACCTGCTTTCCCCCACCCTCATATACAGTAACACTTCAACACCCATCTCAACCTATTACCAATGCTACTAACAAAAAGTTTCCCTCCAAAGCCCACATATAGATATTTCCCCCTCTGTCTCTTCTAGTTACATCTGCTCGTTAACCGTCTCCTCTTACATTCCACATCCATCCCAACACCATTAATAACAACAATCCCATCTCAAGCCCTTCCAGTCGTTGATGTCCCTTTCCAGAACACCTGCCCACATGGACCCCCGTCACATGTGTTAATACCCCCCCATCTCCCAGCTGCTCTTCCTGCTCCATTATTCAACATCTAGCTCAGTAATAATACCACCCTCAACAGTAAAAAAAAAAAAATGCTTTGCATGATTCATCTTTTTTTTTTTTTGTAATTTTATGTGCACTACTAAGAAGAGTTAAAGATTAAGCAGTTACTTTGCAGTAAATGAAATTGTAACCTTTCAGTCGAAGCCCCCTTCATCCACTCTTGCCCAGCTCTCCTTCTCCCTTCCATAAATCCCCCTTTAAAGTCACATGCTCTTAAGAGACACACTTCTCCTTTCCAGCTGCCTACCTTAATAAAGTACAGTGGTACCTCGCCTAACGACGATAATTCGTTCCGACGCGATCGTCGCTAGGCGAAAAAATGCGTTCCGCGAAGCCCCATAGGAACGCATTGGGAAAAAACTCGTAAGTCGAAAAAATCGCGTCAAAAATTCGTAAGTCGAAAAAATCCTATTTAAAGCGGCCGCGACGTCTTTTCGCTGGGCGAAGAAATTCGTTTCCGGCGGCCATTTTGTTTTACCGGAAGTCCTTCGTTAGGCGAAAACGACGTTGGGCGAGTTATTCGTTAGGAGAGGTACCACTGTATTGTTATTGGGTTGTATCCAGTGACAGCCCTACTCAGAGTAGACCCATTGAAAATAATAGGCATGGCTACCTTAGGTTTATTCATTTCAACGGGTCTACCCTGAGTAGGACTTACGGTACCTTAGTTGCATGCAACCCACTGATAATACTAGTACTACTTATGTGGCTCAAGGCTCTCATATGAACTGACCTGGACCTTGCGATTGTCATCTGAGGCCCTTCTTCCAGTTCTCCCTCCTTAGGAGGTCTGGAGCACAACAACAGGAGAATGGGGCCTTTTCATTGGTGGCTCCCCACTTATGGACTGCTCTCCCCAGGGATGCTTGCCTGGTGCCATCATGACATAGCTTCAGGTGCAAGGTGAGAAAACACTTCTTTTTTTCCCAGGCCTTTTGGCCTCCTTGAGTGGGTGGGATGTTTCAATCTTGCCTTTTAACAACAGGGGTGGTCTTTTAGATGTTTTTATGTTGTGCTAGCTTTAATGTGCGTGTTTGTTTGCTTACATAATGTCAGTCGCTTGGAGTTACCTCAGTAAAAAAGCAACCAGTAAATTAAAAAAAAAAACAAATCTAGAGTTTGGGACCCAAAGGTCTACAAGCAATTTACAACAACACATTTAAAAACATAAACACAAACACACCAGGCCATTAAACAGTGTTTAAAACCCTAAACTCCTCAAATACTTGAAAGATCGCCCCCTTCCCTACAGACCTATTGGGTCCTAAGACTGGCAGAGGGTGCCCTCTTGATTACTCCTCTGCCCTCAGAAGCTCAAGGTGGTGGCAACGGCAGGAGACAGCATTTTCCGTGGAAACCCCTCCCTACAAGTTGTGCAACTCTTGAGGGGCGTCTGGCAACTTCACTTTAGCGGTTCTTATTTTTATCTGTAAGCTGCCTTGAGTTCCCTATCAGAGAAAAGGGTAGGAATAATAATAATAATAATAATAATTATTATTATTATTATTATTATTATTACTAGTTGAATTCAGCCCGTTGATAACGGGCTCTAGCGGGGGCGAGCGGGACCCGAGGCGCGGAGGCGGCCGGGGCGAGGAGGTTGCGGGGCGGCGTCCTCGTCCTCCTCGCCGCCGCTGCCTCCAGGCCGGGCCGGCCGTCCTCCTCCTCCTCCTCGGGGCTCCTCCGTTGAGGTGGCAGCGGCGGCGGCGGCGGCGGCCCGGCAATGGCGGCGGCGCAGTTTCGCCCGGCCGGAAGTGTCTCTGCGTCGTCCCGCCCCCCTCTCCGCCCCCTCCAATCCCTGCGTCCCCGTGTGACATGCGCAGAACGCACTTCCGTGACACACGGAAAAGCAGGGACATAGCAAGATTATTATATAGGATACTTTTCACTCTCAGTTTTAACATGATTCTCAGATGCTGAAATTCAATTCAATTATTAATTAATTAATCTATCTATCTATCCATCTATGTGGCAGGGGACAGCAGTGGTGGTTGTCTGTTTGGTTGTAAGTCACATTGGGTTGCCCTAAGCAGCCAACAAATTCAGCAAGTAATCATAATGATATAGTTTTCGGTAAATGCTGAAGCCTCACCTCTTCTGACCCGGCTTTTGGCACCTGAGGTACACATTTATAAGGACATGCCTTCTTTCTGAGATTGCTAAGTTGTTTTAAAACATTGTGCAACATTGTGCTTTTCATCTTAGTGTTGTCTTTTAGTTGCTGTAACCAGCCCCAGGACCTTAAAGGGAAGGGCGGATAATAGTAATAATTATTCCCACAAGCGCCCACCCTTCCTCCCTCAGTCTAACACCCCCCACACCCTTTATTCCCTTTCCTAGACCTCCTCTTCCCCACCTCTGCATCCCCACACCCCTACTTTTATATGTATTTTAAGGAAGCACCTTCTTCCCACGATCGCAAGCCACTTTAAAAAAACAAAGAAACACACCTTATGTAACGTTGTGGAAGCGTTATGCTTTTCAGTTGCTGCAACCTGCCCTGAGACCTTAAGCGGGAAGGGTGGGCAATTATTATTTACTATATTTCTACGCCAGGCACGTCCAACAGGTAGATTGTGATCCACCAGTAGATCACTGGACGTCTGTGGTAGATCACTGGTAGATCACTTGCTCCCTGCAAAGAAGCTCAACATTTTTGCCCTGCACCCCCCAAAAAATGGTCCTCTTCCCTAAAAAAAGCTCAACAACTTTGACCTGAACCCCCCAAAAGGGGGTAGATCACTGCCAGTTTTTAACTCTGTGAGTAGATCTACGCCTTCATCCAAGACCACAGGGCACTTTGCAATATATATACTGTATATATAACACATACCCTAGCAAATAACAAAAACAATTACACACACACCCCAAAAAACCAACCACTTTAAACAGATGATTTAATGAACCAAAGGTTGTGGGAGAATCCTAGAATTGTAGAGTTGGAAGGGTCACCCAGCCCGCCCACCCCCGGCAATGCAGGAATGAAGAGGAATGTTTTTGGCTGGCACCTAAATATATGCAAGCAGCCTCCCTGCGAAGAGCATCCCACAAGCTGCTATCATCATCATCATCATCCTTTATTCGACATCAGTCAGAAAAGCTGCTATTATTATTACTATTAATAATAATAATAATTCAGTCTAACGCCCCTCTCCCCATCCTGCCTTAATAGTAATAATTCAGTCTAACACCCCCTCCCCCACGCCCCCTGCCTTAATAATAATTCAGTCTAACACCCTCTCCCCCCAACACCCCCCCACCATAATAATAATAATTCAGTATAACACCCCCTCCCCTTGCCTTAATAATAATAATTCAGTCTAACACCCCCTCCCCTTGCCTTAATAATAATAATAATTCAGTCTAACACCCCTCCCCTTGCCTTAATAATAATAATTCAGTATAACACCCCTCCCCTTGCCTTAATAATAATTCAGTATAACACCCCTCCCCTTGCCTTAATAATAATTCAGTATAACACCCCCTCCCCTTGCCTTAATAATAATAATTCAGTATAACACCCCCTCCCCTTGCCTTAATAATAATTCAGTCTAACACCCCTCCCCTTGCCTTAATAATAATAATTCAGTATAACACCCCCTCCCCTTGCCTTAATAATAATTCAGTCTAACACCCCTCCCCTTGCCTTAATAATAATAATTCAGTATAACACCCCCTCCCCTTGCCTTAATAATAATTCAGTATAACACCCCCTCCCCTTGCCTTAATAATAATTCAGTATAACACCCCCTCCCCTTGCCTTAATAATAATTCAGTATAACACCCCCTCCCCTTGCCTTAATAATAATAATTCAGTATAACACCCCGTCCCCTTGCCTTAATAATAATAATTCAGTATAACACCCCCTCCCCTTGCCTTAATAATAATAATAATTCAGTATAACACCCCCTCCCCTTGCCTTAATAATAATAATTCAGTATAACACCCCCTCCCCTTGCCTTAATAATAATAATAATTCAGTATAACACCCCCTCCCCTTGCCTTAATAATAATAATTCAGTATAACACCCCGTCCCCCCCACATACACCCTGCCTTCCCTTTCCCAGACCTTCCCTTGCCCCCAAAGGCCTCCCCACCTCGACGACGCCTCCCCCCACCCGCTTCCCTCCCCGCCTCCGTCACGCACTCACTCGGAGCCGTCGCCCTCGCCGCCTGTGGGGCTGGGCCCTTCGGCGATGGTCGGGGTGATGTTGAGGGCCGGCGGCACCAGCTTCCTCTTGGCCGGCATGGCGGCGGCGGCGGCCTTCTTCCTCAGCGAGGGCCTCGCCTCAGTAGCGGCAGCAGTAGCGTCGCCGTCGTCATCACCCGGCTCGGCGAGCTACGCGAGGCCGAGGCTGCTCGTGAGGCCTACCTGCGCTCCCAAGCCCGGCCCTTCAGGGGAACGCGGAGCTGGGGTGGGAGGGGGGAGGAGGAGGGGGCGTGGCCGTCGCCTGGCCAAAGAAAGAGGTGGAGAGAGGAGGCCGCCCCACCAACACCACACGCCCACGCCCGATTGGGCGATCTCCGCGAGCCCTCTTCTCCGATTGGGCGGCGCTGCGGCGCGCGCCCAGCACCCCCGGGCCCCATTGGTCGGTTCGGTTCGGCAGCGCACGCGCAGGACGGCGGGATTGGCTGCTGCGTTTGAGATCGCAACGCCTACCCTTTTCCTTCCCCCTCCCCCATTCCCACAGCCTGCCTTTGATTGGTTAGGCGTTTATACCCGAAGTCCTAGAACGCGCGCGCGCCGCGGAGAGGTACGGCAGGAGTCCTGTGGAAAGGCAGCGAAAGGGAAATCTCGCGAGAGCCTACCGGATAAAGATTGGTTTTGAGACGGGAAAGAGCGGCGCATGCGCATGGGGAGGGTAGTAGTGGATGGGCGGGGGGAGAAAAATGGGCGGGAAAATTATTGGTCGTAGGAGAGATTGAGAGAAAGAGATTTATCTTATCTCGGTATTGGCAAGGAAGCAGCCAAAGCCCAAGCACCCAAAGCAAAATGAGTCCAAAGCACCCTTATCAAAGGCCCTACTATGAATGAATAAGAGCGCCTCTGAGGCTGTGCAGAGTGCATTTCCACCTATCCAATAGGTTTCTGCCGCACGTGGCTTCCCACAGGATTGTGGGGACTGTAGTTTGCCCCACAAAGAGTGACAGTTCCCAGCAGCCTAGACAGACTACAGTTCCCAGGATTCCTTGGGGCAGGTCATGGTTTTTTTTAAGTATGGAGGCAAATTTCAATAGGCCTGCTTCGATTATAACTAAGGTCATAAATATATTTAAAGTCCATGGCATCCCTCCTCCCCCAAAGTCTCCTGGGAAATGTATTTTATCCATCACAGAGCTACAATTCCCAGCACCCTGAGGAAACTACATTTCCCAAGGTTTTCTCCCGGGGGAATGGGGAGAAGTTATGTGCAAATGTAAATGGTCTATTGCTTCGTTTGTGGAGCACAGCAAAACGTGGGGTTTTTGCTGCCAAAAGCTGGAAATCTTTTGCCAAAGTTTGGCGCTGGTTTGGAGCAAATTGGGTGATGTTGGGATTCTGGGGTGACCCTATGATACCCCTGGGTTTGAGGGTTTATAGTTCCATTTGCGGGGCGCTGCAAAACGTGGAGCTTTCGCTGCAAAAAGCTGCAACACTTTTGCCAACCTTTGGCGCTGCTTTCGAGTGAATCGGGCAACGTTGGGTTTTGGGGTGCTAGCTATGAACCCCAGTTTGATGCATCAATTACTCCTTTTGCAGGGCGCTGCAAAATGAGGGGGTTTCACTGCAAAGTAATAATAATAATAATAATAATAATAATAATAATTTATTATTTGTACCCCGCCCATCTGGCTGGGTCACCCCAGCCACTCTGGGCAGCCTCCAACAGATATTAAAATACATTAAAATATCACAGGTTAAAAACTTCCCTAAACAGGGCTGCCTTCAGGTATTTTCTGAATGTCAGATAGTTGTTTATCTCTTTGACCTCTGCTGGGAGGGCATTCCACAGGGCGGGCGCCACCACCGAGAAGGCCTTCTGCCTGGTTCCCTGTAGCTTTGCTTCTCGCAATGAGGGAACCGCCAGAAGGCCCTCGGCGCTGGATCTCAGTGTCTTGGCAGAACGGTGGGGGTGGAGACGCTCCTTCAGGTATACTGGACCGAGGCCATTTAGGGCTTTAAAGATCAGCACCAACACTTTGAATTGTGCTCGGAAACGTACTGGGAGCCAATGTAGATCTCTCAGGACCGGTGTTATGTGGTCATGGCCACTCCCAGTCCCCAGTCTAGCTGCTGCATTCTGGATTAATTGCAATTTCCGGGTCACCTTCAAAGGTAGCCCCACATAGAGCGTATTGCAGTAGTCCAAGCGGGAGATAACCAGAGCATGCACCACTCTGGCGAGACAGTCCACGGGCAGGAAGGGTCTCAGCCTGCGTACCAGATGGAGCTGGTAGACAGCCGCCCTGGACACAGCATTAACCTGCGCCTCCATGGACAGCTCTGAGTCCAAAATGACTCCCAGGCTGCGCACCTGGTCCTTCAGGGGCACAGTTACCCCATTCAGGACCAGGGAGTCCTCCATACCCGCCCGCACCCTGTCCCCCAAGAACAGTACTTCTGTCTTGTCAGGATTCAACTTCAATCTGTTAGCCGCCATCCATCCTCCAACCGCCTCCAGGCACTCACACAGGACCTTCACCGCCTTCACTGGTTCTGATTTGAAAGAGAAGTAGAGCTGGGTATTATCCGCATACTGATGAACACCCAGCCCAAATCCCCTGATGATCTCTCCCAGCGGCTGCATATAGATATTAAAAAGCATGGGGGAGAGGACGGAACCCTGAGGCACCCCACAAGTGAGAGCCCATGGGTCTGAACACTCATCCCCCACCACCACTTTCTGAACACGACCCAGGAGGAGGTGCTGCAAAAATTTGGGAGGAGTATGCAGTTATCTTCCACTGTACTTGGGGGCAGCAGGCTAGCAATAGGGGGCACAGGGAAGGCCACATGTCAGTCTGTTCCCTCCCTGCACCTCAGCATCTGCCACCTGAGGCGGCTGCTTCTCTCTGCCTCATCATAGGGCCAGCTCTGGCCTCCATTTAACGGTCCCAAATTACCAACAAGGCATTCTGAGGGAAATTGCAGCGTATTTGCCATAGGAAGCATCGTGCCCACTGCATTTGGTTCTCTCCTCTTGTTTTTTTACCACCTCATCCATCTGCCAAGGCGTGTGCATGGCTCCCGGTCCCCATGGCAGCCAAAAACATCTCAGCCGCCTAAAAATAGGAAGAACAGAACGAACATTTCACACTTATCCCCTACAAGATGCAAAACTGGGTTTGCTAACAGATTGGCTAGTTGGTGAGCACGCACATGGCTGCTGTGCAAACCCAGTTCTTGTCCCTTGAGCAGAGCTGGCCCACCTGTTGGGCTAGGTGAAGCGACCGCCTCGGGCGGCGGGAGCGCAAGAGGCAGCGCCTCACCCACTCCACTGCTTCCACCAAAACGCCTCCCTCTTGTCGAGTTTGGGGGCATTTTGGTGTGCTGCAGTAGTAGGGTGGGAGTCAGAAAGCATCACTTTCCCTTTTTGCCTCTGGTGGAAAAACAGGATGAGACCCATCTCTGGCTCCCAGCTTGCAATATGGGACTCACATGCACTGAGAGCATAGCTGTCAACTTTCGGATTTGAAAATAAGGGATTTTTTCCAAACTTTCAGATTTGAAAATAAGGGATGCCGCGAGGACGGTGCAATGGCACCAAGTAGCCTCACCACCCTGCGCTCCAGAGGCTGCATGCGAACAGGTGAGCGAAAGAGCGACCGCGTAGACGGCAGGCAGGCTGTCTGTCTGGTTGGGCGTGAGGGTCTGGCTGCACAAGGCATGCAAGCTCCGCCCCCAGTCGGTCTCAGGCTCCTTATTGGCAGCCGAGCAACGCAGCTGAGGAGCCTCCCTGGCCGGCAGGGAGGGAGAGGAGCTGCTTCCTTGGAAATCCGGGAAATTGAAGGGATATCAACAATCCGGGATAGCAGCGGGAAACGGCATTGGAATAAGGGAGTTTCCCGCAAAAAAAGGGAGGGTTGACAGCTATGACTGAGAGGCATGTAAATGGATTCCTTTCTCTGCCCAGGGACGGACTTCTTCATGTTGTTTAGTACAGTGGTACCTTGACGCACTTGAATCTTAGCGGAAACAAAATCAAAGATGTAAACACTTGGGAGCCATTTTGAATCAAGGTGATGGACCAAAAAGTGACTTTAGCATGATTTCACTGTGTTTTTTTCGGCGTAGGTTTTGCCGCCTCTTGAGATATCGCATCCAAACTGGGAGTGAGGGTTCCCGAGGTAGAAGACTTTGGCACCATTTCTGAATCCAAGATGGCAGATTGAAACATTACTTTGGCAGTGCTGGAGATGCAAAGCAGTGGAGGTAACGTTCTTTCATATGTTGTAGATTTGTAAAAGGGTAAATGAGTATTGGGAAATGATCTATAATGAATTGGGGGGATGATATCTTAAAGATGTAAAATGAGTGTTTTAAATTGTAAAACAGAAAATTTAATAAAAATTATATATGGCCCAGGTTGGGCCACCTTTTGAGATATCTCTGCCAAACTTGGCACAAGGGTTCCTCAGATGGGGATGAAGAAGATATTTGTTGGTGCTTAGCCACCATCTAAGCACCAACCATCTAAGCATCTAGTGGGATGTGGGAGGCGCTGTGGTCTAAACCACAGAGCCTAGGGCTTGCCAATCAGAAGGTCGGCGGTTCGAATCCCCGCGACGGGGTGAGCTCCTGTTGCTCGGTCCCTGCTCCTGCCAACCTAGCAGTTCGAAAGCACATCAAAGTGCAAGTAAATAAATAGGTACCGCTCCGGCGAGAAGGTAAACGGCGTTTCCATGAACTGCTCTGGTTCGCCAGAAGCGGCTTAGTCATGCTGGCCACATGACCCAGAAGCTGTACGCCGGCTCCCTCGGCCAATAAAGCGAGATGAGCGCCGCAACCCCAGAGTTGTCCGCGACTGGACCTAACGGTCAGGGGTCCCTTTACCTTTACCTTTTTAGCCACCATCTAGAATCAAGATGGCTGACCGAAACGTGACTTTGTTTTGACTCCGCCTGTTGTTTTTTTGAACGTACATTTGGACACCTCTTGAGATACCGTTGCCAAACTTGGCATGAGGGTTCCTGAGGCGGAGGCAAAGGTCTTCATGTTGGCCAGGCAACAATGCTTCCGAATTCACAGTTGCTGGAAACCACAGGATGGGGAGAGATGCTCTTGTGCTCCTGTTCTGTTCCTTGGTTTCCCGTGGGCATCTGGTTGGGTATCCACCGTAAGAACAGGACGCTGGACTAGATGGGCCATTGAGCTAATCCAGGAGGGCTATTCTTATGTCCTTAACTGCAGGCAGATTTTTTAAGCCAGCGCCTGTAGTCACCGAGACGTAGGTCTTTCAAATGTTTGCTATCACCGTGCTGTTAATATTTAAGCAATGTCAGCTTAACATGTGTAAAAAAAACCTTCAGGCTCAGATTGCCCTTTTTTAGATCATCAGATTCCACAGGTGCCCCTTCTCTCCCCAGCGGTTTTCCACCCATCTGCGGCCATGATCCAGAGCTCAAGGTCAAGTCTCCCTGTAATCTCGATCCCTCTTGGAGAATGTCTGAGTAAACCAGCTCGTGATCAGGGCGTGACGGGCAGGAGCAATGATTGGGGTGCAAGGGGCATCTGGCGTTGTCAGCTCCTGATTATGCAACTATAATAATAATAATAATAAAACCCACAGACTCCAGGAAGGAGACAGGCTTCTTTTTTTAATCACTGGATTGGGCTTTCCCAATGGCCGCACACCACCAGAGGAGGTGTAAATAGCAGTGGATGGAGCCACCGAGCCTCTGCAGGGTTGCGGTGACGGTAAAAATAGTCTTTTGCCTGTCAATATGGATTTTGCGGCAAGAGGGTAAAACACGGATGGTTAAACACTTTTTTTAAATCAATCAATCAAATCTTTATTACGGTCCAGAGACCCAACAATTCATTACAAAACAATACACAATTTCGACAGCCCGCCTTCAGGTTACACAAGCATTTTGTTCAGGCTTAGGAATAGGGATCATTGGTTCTTGCAACCACCGATAGAAACTTTGCCACTGCTAATGTCCTGTCATTTGTCCGGTCTTCCAGTAGGAACCTGACATAGTGTAAGCCTCTGATTTTCCCGGGAAAGGTACTAGCAAGGGTTATATCAGTTCTTCCCTGGCTTGCTCGAATTTCACACAGTGCAGCAAAATATGTTTTATAGAGTCAATGTCTTGAGCACATGAGCATATTCTGTCCTGGTATGGAACTCCTCTCAATCTGCCATCCAACACTGCAGAAGGAAAGACGTTAAGTCTGGCTTTTGTAAATAGCCTTCGGTAATTTGGAACTGTCAGATTTTTAATATAAGATGTTAACTTAAAGGCATGCCCATATTGTACTCCTATTGCCAGCGGACTGCAGACTGCGTGTGATCGATGTCGCAAGTCACTGTGTGCAATGTCCCAGAGTCTTTGCTTTAAAATCTTTAGGGCACCTTCATAACCCAGGCAATAGAGTTGGGTGGGTGACAGACCAATAGAGGTGGCTTTTTTTGCCATTGTTTTCTGCCAGTTGCTGACATACTCCTCGTTGTTCAGGTGTTGATATAGACCCAACCCTAGCTCAAACACTGCAGGATTTTGCGGCAAGAGGGTAAAACACGGATGGTTAAACACTTTTTTAAAATAGGCACCTGATGGGACACAGGGAGGCAAGGACATTCTCTTTCCTAGCTGTATCTTTTATCAGGTCTGTCTCTGAGTCCACAAGTTTTCATATGCATACATACACTGCCTGCCATTTGCATGGCGACTGTATAGGCTGCCGCGTGAGCAGCATCCTGTACGGACTGCGCCTGTGCGGCATCCCGTACGGAGTGCGCACGTGTGGCAGCCCATACGGTCGCCGTGCGAGAGGCAGCCCGTACGGACGGCGCACGAGCAGCGCCCGTATGGACGGCGCACGCCCTTGGCCACTCTACAGCTGGGGGGAGGCAGGGGCCATTTTGTCACACACACCCCCAAAGTGGCACTCGGGGCGGAACGCCCCCTCCGTCATCCATTCCTAGGCCCCTGCCCAGGAGCTAACCAGGCAATCTTTCGCACGGGAGGCAAAAGCGACAATTGCTAAAAACTTTTTACAATGCAATACCTTTATTGGCATAGATAAAGCAATAAGCATAAAACCGTCTGTGTATATTAGAATTCTAGAACATCCTATATAATAAAGTGCCTGCGTCCGTCCGTACTTTCCGTGTGTCAGTGGAATTCGCAACTGGGCATGCCCCACACGGACGCAGAGACTCTATGCAGATGAGACGGTCGGAGGCCGCCAATCGGAAGTGCGGGAGGGGAGGTTGCTGGTGGCCATTTAGTGTGTGAGAGTGATGGGAGTTACACAAGGATTCCTCTCACACGCCCGCCCTAGCCTCCCTCCCTCAGGGGCTCAAAGCAGCCCCCGTCCCGTCCTCGCCATGTCCCTGTTCGTGAAGGGGCTGGGAGCCAAAAGGGCAAAGAGAGGCGGGGGCTGCCATGGCCGTTTCCACACGGAGGGAAACCGGACCCCCCCCCCCAGTACGTGGGATTTGAGCCCATTCCCCCTCCTCCGCCACACGCTTTAGGGACTTTTATGTAACGGAGGGGCCAGTTTCCCTCACAGCTTCTCTCGGACGCGCCGCAGGATGAGGCCCGGCTGCCTTACCTGAAGGCTGCTGTCCTAATCCCACTTGCCTGAGGGAAATAAGTCCTGTTTTTAAAAATGTTTCACCACATATGTTCTAGCGCCCGTTAATTTAACGGGCTGAACGTCCACTAGTACAATATAAAAGAAGGAAAAGGGAATCGTCAGCACCCGCTATTGTACAGGCCAGAGCTCCCCAGATTTAACTTCAAAAATCCTGGTCAGAAATTGTGCCATAACTCTAGTCCAGTGATGGCTAACCTTGACAGTCCAGATGTTTTGGAACTACGACTCCCATCATCCCTAGCTAACAGGACCAGTGGTCAGGGATGATGGGAGTTGTAGTCCCAAAACATCTGGAGTGTCAAGGTTAGCCATCACTGCTCTAGTCATTTCTGGAGAATCGTCCCTCAGCAAGAACTGGGCTATGAGTAGTTTATTAGAGGGGACCCTGAGCCATATAGAGGACGTCGAAGGATCTTCACGAAAGGTGTTTAAAAGAGTCTAAAATCATATGGTCTATAGAGTCAGGTACATTCTGACCACAAATGCAAAGTTTGTGGTCAGAATGTACCTGACTCTATAGACCATATGATTTTGGACTGCCCTCTTTTCAACACCTTTCGTGTTGAAAATGACAATTGCTAAAAACTCTATAGTGCAAAGAGGGACCCAGGTGGCGCTGTGGGTTAAACCACAAAGCCTAGGACTTGCTGATCAGAAGGTCGGGGGTTCGAATCCCTGCGACGGGGTGAGCTCCCGTGGCTCGATCCCTGCTCCTACCCACCTAGCAGTTCGAAAGCACATCAAAGTGCAAGTAGATCAATAGGTACCGCTCCGGCGGGAAGGTAAACGGCATTTCCATGTGCTGCTCTGGTTCGCCAGAAGCGGCTTTGTCATGCTGGCCACGTGACCCGGAAGCAAATCAAATATCTTTATTACGGTCCATGACCAGAAATCAATTTGTATAAAATGCAATAGTGTAAGTTGTATTATCTTACAAATAGAGATAAAAATACGGGAAGGTAAGACGGCGTTTCTGTGCGCTGCTCTGGTTCGCCAGAAGCAGCTTATTCCTGCTGGCCACATGACCCGGAAGCTGTACGCCGGCTCCCTCGGCCAATAAAGCGAGATGAGCATCGCAACCCCAGAGTCGGACATGACTGGACCTAATGGTCAGGGGTCCCTTTACCTTTTACCTTTATAGTGCAAAAAAGCGGGACAAAAATAAACCAGAACATTTGAGGCATAAAAAGCAATGAGATTTCAGCAAGAAATTACAGAATAGGCACTGAATGGTAACGAAGAAGAAGAGGAGTTTGGATTTGATATCCCGCTTTATCACTACCCTGAGGAGTCTCAAAGCGGCTGACATTCTCCTTCCCCTTCCTGCCCCAGTGCCCCACAACAAACACTCTGTGAGGTGAGTGGGGCTGAGAGACTTCAGAGAAGTGTGACTAGCCCAAGGTCATCCAGCAGCTGCATGTGGAGGAGCGGGGAATCGAACCCAGTTCCCCAGATTACGAGTCCACTGCTCTTAACCACTACACCACACTGGTGTGACTGCCCCCCAAACCTTAGCAACCTCAAAAAGTATTAAAAGAGAGGTCCCTGGGTCTATTGGGTATGTTAGGGCTACTATCCAGTTTTCTGTATTCCTTGGTTTTATTGTTTCTTTCCTTCTGTTTCTTCCAATGAAGCCGAAAACCTGGAAAGAAAGATTGTGTCTGACCGTCCTGATGGCAATAAAAAGGGCACATGGGAGGGTTGACCCTAGAAGGCAATTATTGAACATGATGTTCTTTTTCAGGGAGAGGAAGCTATTCTTGAAATCTAGGTAAAAGTTCGCCGTGCAACACAGCCCAAGAGAGGACTTTGCACCTATGGGCTCACTGCCCACCCCAGACTGGAAAGGAGCAGGTGTGGGTTTGTGGGGGTGGGGGAGTTCAAAAGCTATTTAGATAACGGTTACTCAATTTGACCCAGCGACGCTGATTCCTTCTTTTTGCCCATCAACGGCCAGCCTTTGGTCCCATTGGTGGACTGGACAAGGGGAGGGATTTATAGTCCCCTGACGCTGGCTTTTTTTGTTTTGTTTAGTTGGAGTTTAAACTTTGCTACACAGCGGAAGAAGGTTTCGGGGCAGAGGGACCCAAGTGAGACAGGAGGAGAAAATAACGCAGCCGGGGACTCCACCATCGAGTTGGAATAAAGGCCGCTTGGCAAAAGCCACATCGAAGGCGGCAGAAGTCACCAACGCACGGCTGAGGTGAGTTGGTGCGGTTTGGTTTGTGGCAGAATTTGGCTTCCCCACCGCGCCCGCCACCGTTTGACCCAACCTGGGCCATTTTTGGAAACCTGAGCAATGCAGACAAGAGGACGAAGGTCAAGACGATGGGAGGGTGGAGGGGAGATTAAGCCTGTTAGCCGCTTGAGCAAGCAAACGACAAACAGTTTGGGTTGCGTCTAGCTCAGATCCACACCCTGCAGATCCTGCTCAGAGTAGACCCATCGAAACCAACAAACCTAGGGGTTGCTTCCAATTTCAGTTCTACTTGGAACAGACCTACTGGAATTACTTGACGTCCTAAGTTAGGCATGCTCATGAATTTCAGTGGGTCTGCGCCGAGAACGACTAACACTGGGCACGGCCCTAATCCGTCACGTTCATTAACTTTGGTGGGTCTACTCTGCGTAAGGTTAGCATATGGTACAAGCCCAACCCTACAAGCGTTGAGACTTCTTCTTGCTTCCATCGCTGGGCTAATAGTATTCTTGCTGCAGTTGTCGCATATAAAAACAATTTTTTATCATGCTTGTAAATCTCTGTACTATACCAAGCAAAAGGGCTTCTGGTTTTGTTTTGTTTTTTGCATATGTATATTTCAGCATTTTTAAAATCTCATTATAAATAATTTCCCAGAAGTCCTTTACTTTCTTACATTCCCACCACATATGGTAAAAAGTACCTTATTTTTTCCTTACATTTCCAGCACTTGTTATTTGTTTCCTAAAAAAGATTTTTTTTTTTTTAACCTGTCCATTTATTCTAGCACGCCACACCTGAGGAAATGCAGCCAAGTCTTTTCTGTGCATTGCTGGCTGGTTTTTGCATGGCGAGCTTTAATTATTCATTTTTTGGCAGACCGTTCCACTGCAAGCGCAACTTGCTGTTATCTGTACAGTGCAATTGAAACAACATAAATAATAATAATTCTTTTATTTGTACCCCGCCCATCTGGCCGGGTCTCCCCAGCCACTCTGGGCGGCCTCCAACAGGTATAAAAATACATTAAAATATCACAGGTTAAAAGCTTCCCTAAACAGGGCTGCCTTGAGGTATCTTCTAAATGTCAGATGGTTGTTCATCTCCTTAACCTCTGCTGGGAGGGCGTTCCACAGAGCGGGTGCCACTACCGAGAAGGCCCTCTGCCTGGTTCCCTGTAGCTTTGCTTCTCGCAGTGAGGGAACCGCCAGAAGGCCCTCGGCGCTGGATCTCAGTGTCCGGGCAGAAGGATGGGGGTGGAGACGCTCCTTCAGGTATACAGGACCGAGGCCGTTTAGGGCTTTATTTAAAGGTCAGCACCAACACTTTGAATTGTGCTCGGAAACGTACTGGGAGCCAATGTAGTTCTCTCAGGACCGGTGTCGCTGCCTCTCTAGAAGAAGGTGTAAACCGTTCCCTTCGGAGGCTCCCCACCAGACAGCTGATCCTGTCCCAGCCCAGTCCCACATCCAAGCAGAGGATAATGTGCTAGTGGTGTTGGTCTTGTATTGGCATTGTAGCAAACACAACAGAATATTGTGACACCTTAAAGATCAACCGTCTGTAGCCAATAGCCCTGAAGTAGCCCTGAACCCCTGTTATGGCCAATCAGGGCCGGCCCACCCATGAGGCACAATGAGGCAACTTTACCTCGGTCTAAGAACGGAAGCCGAACGGTGGAAGGGCACCAGCAGCGGGAGGCCTCATTATAGAATCATAGAGTTGGAAGAGACCACAAGGGCCATCCAGTCCAACCCCCTGCCAAGCAGGAAACACCACCCAAGCATTCCTGACAGGTGGCTGTCAAGCCTCTGCTTAAAGACCTCCAAAGAAGGAGACTCCACCACACTCCTTGGCAGCAAATTTCACTGCCGAACAGCTCTTACTGTCAGGAAGTTCTTCCTAATGTTTAGGTGGAATCTTCTTTCTTGTAGTCTGAATCCATTGCTCCGTGTCCTCTTCTCTGGAGCAGCAGAAAACAACCTTTCTCCCTCCTCTATATGACATCCTTTTATATATTTGAACATGGCTATCCTATCACCCCTTAACCTTCTCTTCTCCAGGCTAAACATACCCAGCTCCCTAAGCCGTTCCTCATAAGGCATCGTTTCCAGGCCTTTGACCATTTTGGTTGCCCTCTTCTGGACACGTTCCAGCTTGTCAGTATCCTTCTTGAACTGTGGTGCCCAGAATTGGACACAGTATTCCAGGTGATGTCTGACCAGAGCAGAATACAGTGGTACTATTACTTCCCTTGATCTAGATGCTATACTCCTATGGATGCAGCCCAGAATTGCATTGGCTTTTTTAGCTGCTGCATCACACTGTTGACTCATGTCAAGTTTATGGTCTACCAAGACTCCTAGATCCTTTTCACATGTACTGCTCTCATTAGGGAAAGCACGCCTCGGTTTAAGAGCGGTTTCGGTTTAAGAACGGAATTCCGGAACGGATTAAGTTCGTAAACCGAGGTACCACTGTACCTGACTTTTAGAAGACATCTGAAGGCAGCCCTGTTTAGGGAAGTTTTTAATGTCTGATGTTTTATTGTATTTTTAATATTTTATTGGAAGCCGCCTAGAGTGGCTGGGGAAACCCAGCCAGATGGGTGGGGTATAAAGAATAAATTATTATTGTTACTAGTTGAAGGTAGCCCGTTACAATAACGGGCGCTAGAGGAGGAGGAGGAGGCGGCAGGAGGCGGCAGAGGCTGGCGGCTGAGTGCAGCTGATAGGCGGCCCCAGCGGCGGCTTCGGGCGGGTAGGCCTCGGGTGAAGCCGGGGGCTCGCGTGATCGGCGCGGCCGGGGGAGAGAAGGAGCGTGGCGGTGGCCGGAGGAGGAGGAGGAGGAGGCTCCGTGCAAGGCGGCGGCGCTACCCCAAGTGACAACGCGCATGTGCCGCCGCTGCCTCCCGGACACGCCCCCCTCTCCGGCCGCTCCAATGCCTGCGTCCTTGTTGGGGGGGGGGGAAAGTAGAGCTCTCCAATCCGTGCGTCCCTGTGGGACATGCGCACTCGCGCAGTTCCACTGACACACAGTGGACGCAGGGACACTTGAACATTATTATATGTGATTGTTATTTCTGCATGGTGATGAATGCTGTGGATGTGTCCCACAGTCCCAAGCTTCTGGCCATGCCGACTCCTCTCTCTCTCTCTCTCCCCCTCTTGCAGACATGACTGCCGCCAGCCTTGACAGCATGGAGTTGCTGGACCTCCTCTTTGACCGGCAGGACGGGGTCCTTCGCAGCGTGGAGATTGGGTCAACGGCGACAGCTTGGATGGGACTGGAAGACAGTGTGAGTGTAAAAGCCTGTAGCAACACAGAGAGCTCTGGCCAGAAATTTCAATACTAGGAATAAATCCTACTCGTGAGTTATCCTATATAATAATCTTGCTATGTCCCTGCCTTTCCGTGTGTCACGGAAGTGCGTTCTGCGCATGTCACATGGGGACGCAGGGATTGGAGGGGGCGGAGAGGGGGGCGGGACGACGCAGAGACACTTCCGGCCGGGCGAAACTGCACCGCCGCCATTGCTGCCGCCCCGCCAACCCTGCTCCGCCCGCTGCTGGCGAGCTTCTCCCTTCCGCCTTCCGCCCCCTTCCCCTCCAGGGTGGAGCAGCTCCTCCTGCTGCTCCGCCGAGGCGGCGTCGGGCTGGGCACGTCGGCGGAGGCAGCGCCGGCGGCGGAGGAGCCGGCCGGGCCAGCGCCGGCCCGTTTTTAACGGAGGCTCCTGCCGCCGCCTGAAGGAGGCCCCCCGTCCGGCACGCGCCCTTCCCTGCGCGCTGCCCAGCCGGCGGGGGTCCGAGGCGAGGCGGCCTCCGCTGACGGGCCAGCCGGTCGCCCCCGCCGAAGCCTCCCGGTCCCCCGGCTCCTGCTGCTCCGCCCCCGGCTAGCGCCCGTTTTCATCAACGGGCTTAATATACTAGTAGTTAAATAAAAGTATGTATTCTGTTAAGAATTACAGTCTTAGGCAGAGAATGTCAATTTAAATAAGATAAACAGTTTCAAGTTCACAATAATATGTGTAGCTTCAAATGAAAAATACAACTTCAAATTCAAAAGGTTTGTTTTATAAGTAAGGCTGAAGTGAAGAGTTGATTCAGGAAAAGCAACCAGGACAGGGCCCTGTTTTGATATGGTTGTCTTCGTCAGCTGGTAATATCAGACAATGCATCAAGTTTCATCAAATTTCATCAAAATTATAAATTATAAATTTAAGTTTTACAGTATTATATAACATTTAGGTTTTTCAGTATTATATAACATTTGGTTCCTTACCAAATTTTTGATATTATTGTGAACTTGAAACTGTTTATCTTATTTGAACTGACATTCTCTGCCTAAGACTGTAATTCTTAACAGAATACATACTTTTATTTAGCTATAACTCACGAGTATGATTTATTCCTAGTATTGAAATTTCTGGCCAGAGCTCTTGGTGTGTATTTCCTTTCAGTGTAGCAACACAGAAGCAGAGAGGGAATCCTAGAACAGTAGGGTTGGAAGGGATCTCAAAGGGTCAGTCCAGTCCAGCCCCCTGCAATGCAGGGATCCCTCTTGCAGGCGACACCCACACCATAAAAGCCCGATGTCTGGCCCCTCTCTCTGCCAAGCAGTGGCCAGAGCGCATGAGGTTACAGGTACCAACACAGTGTCTCCCCTTTGGAGAGTAGAAGACACTGTGAAGATTCTTGTCCTTTTAGGGTTTATTCACCTATTTACCTATCTGCACGGAGGCGGTCCAGATCCTTACAACGTGACCCAAAGCATTGCAGGCAGTCCTTCCTCCTTCATCGCCAAGATGGATCTCCCTTCCTTTCCTCCTCCTCCTTCCCATAAGAAGAAGAAGAGCTTGGATTTGATATCCCGCTTTATCACTCCCCGAAGGAGTCTCCAAGCGGCTCACATTCTCCTTTCCCTTCCTCCCCCACAACAAACACTCTGTGAGGTGAGTGGGGCTGAGAGACTTCAGAGAAGTGGGACTAGCCCAAGGTCACCCAGCAGCTGCATGTGGAGGAGCGGGGAAGCGAACCCGGTTCACCAGATTATGAGTCTACCGCTCTTAACCACTACACCACACTGGCCCCTTGCCCTCACCCAGAGCAGTTTTATACAGGCAACCTTCCATATCTCCAGTCTCTGGTCACAACTGGAGCGAAAAGTTCCATTGTCTTGTTAACCACCCACGATGGCTCTCTTAACAGCCCGAGTTTGGCCAGGCTACCCAGGAATACCTGGGCAGCTTATATTCTCCCTTTCTATCACAAATAACCCAAAAATCCTAGCATTTATTAATTTTAGTGTTTAGGGGGACCCCCCCCTAGTTCTGTAACACCATGAATTTGAACAGCTGTGGCACCCCACCCAAGGAAAAAGTGGGAACTGTAGTTTTCCATTCAACACCCAGCACCCTTAAACTACAGCTCCCAGTATTTTTTTCCCTTTAAATGTGTTGTGTGGTATTCCGCTAAACAAATGCGTGAGCAGCTTCTGCTTGTACAACTGGATTTTCATCCTCTTCCCTCCCCAGGCGTGCACCCCACGCCCTTCCCCAAATCAGCTAGATAGGGTTGGGCGAGGGGAAACCCAGAACAGGTTTAGGCTGGTCCAGGTACTGGGGGGGGGGGAGTCCTGTTGTGGAATAGAAGTTGCTCGCCTTGTGCAAGGTGATACTTAGTGCTCCGCTGAATCAGAGATGGCCCAAGACCATAGCTGTCAACCCTCCCTTTTTTGCGGGAAACTCCCTTATTCCAATGCCGTTTCCCGCTGCTATCCCGGATTGTTGATATCCCTTCAATTCCCCGGATTTCAAAGGAAGCAGCTCCTCTCCCTCCCTGCCGGCCAGGGAGGCTCGTCAGCTGCGTTGCTCGGCTGCCAATCAGGAGTCTGAGACCGACTGGGGGCGGAGCTTGCATGCCTTGTGCAGCCAGACCCTCACGCCCAACCAGACAGACAGCCTGCCTGCCGTCTATGCACTCGCTCTTTCGCTCACCCGTTCATGCGCAGCCTCTGGAGCGCAGGGTGGCGAGGCTACTTGGTGCCACTGCACCGCCCTCGCGGCATCCCTTATTTTCAAATCCGAAAGTTGGGAAAAATCCCTTATTTTCAA